>PVLA01001554.1:259673-345396 GCA_004027455.1 Hydrochoerus hydrochaeris | reverse complement strand
GAGACACTGGACAGGCAGCCAGAGACGGGCAACTAAGACACATATGTTACGCCACCGGCTGCCTAAGACAGGCACAGGACCAATTGCTGTCCTGCAGGCCCATGACAGGTAAGGCCTGGTTGGGTTCATATGAAAAGTCCTTGATCCAAGACAGGCGCTGTCCTACAGGCAGCCAGAGACGGGCAACTAGGACACATATGTTACGCCACCGGCCGCCTAAGACAGGCACAGGACCAATTGCTGTCCTGCAGGCCCATGACAGGTAAGGCCTGGTTGGATTCATATGAAGAGTCCTTGACCCAAGACAGGCACTATCCTCACAGGGCCTGCCATACTCCCATAAGTGATAAAAAAAATGTAGGGAGCAGTATGATAGCTTCACAGCTGCTGCTCTATCTCTCCCTCCTGTGGGGATCCAGGTGCGTCGGCTTACATTTTCCAAGCTAATTAAGTAACAAGAGTAAAGTGTTACAAAGGTGAAAAAAGTTTATCCCTGCCTGGCCCTAAGCCTGGGATGCTTCCTGCTTGGGGTTTAAGTTACTGCCAAAAGTTAGCAAATATATACTCCAGCTTCAAAAAATAAAGTAGATTCAGATTCACTCACAGACTGGTGTGCAGTGTCTTCTGTCTCTCACTCGCTGACTCCCTGACCACCTTTGGGACCCCTGAGCCCTGCCGCAGCTGGACTCCGGCAGATCACACCTCCTCCTGGCCCCTGTGGTCAGCCAGGGGCCCTGGGCAGAGACCCCCCACTCTGTGCCCGGCTCCCAGGGGACACTGGGTGCACCCATGACTGGCCCTGCCACCCAGCCCTGCCACCCTTGCTCCTCTCTGAAGCTTTGCACCGTCAGCCCTTGGTCTCTGTGTGATCCAGAACCCACGCTTGCTCTGAATCCACAGCTCAGACCCTTCAGAGAGAGAAGCTTTGTCACATGATGCTGTGGCCCTGGGTCGGCAGCTGCCTGTGCAGCAGAGCAGAGCCAGCAAGTGGTGTCACCGCAGCCACCAAAAGGGTCCCAAGTCAGTCTGCCTGCCAGCCAACACATTGCGGAGCAGTGGATGCAGGAGCCGCCCTTTTGGTTCTCACTCAAAGGCAAAGTCTTGCTAAATTGCTTGCGCTTGAGCCAGACTTGCATTCCTCCTGCCTCAGCCTCCACAGCAGCCAGGAGCACAAACGTGCCGCCATCCGCTCCTGGCAGATTTTTACAGTGTTAATCATGCATCCCTTTGTCCCAGAAATTCCACCACCATACCCAAGTATTTCCCTAGTATAACTGAAAACAGCCACCTGAGTATGCGCACGTGGATGTTCCCAGCAGTTCAGTCGCAGTCACTGAAACCAATCCAACATCCAGCAGGGGGACTTACAAAGCATTCTTACCCTTAGTATTAAAAAGGAAGGGCCTACTGGAATGTACAACACAGAGGAATGCAAGTCACCAAGCTGAGCAACCAGCCAGACGCAGAAGAGCATGCAAGATGTCCTTTTATAGGAAGCTCCAGACCAGGCCAAGCCACAGCGACTACAAGTGGGCTCCCCCAGGAAGTTGCTCAGAGTGCTGTGACTGGAATGGTTATGTCTTGAGGGGGACAGTGACACATTTGCCAGAATTGATCCATCTTGCTGGGCATGGTGGCTCATGCCTGTAATCCCAGCACTCGTGAAGCTGAGGCAGAAGGATCTCAAATTTAACCCCAGCCTGGGCAATTTAGTAAGACAAGAAAAAAATAAAAAGGCTGGGACCAGACATAGTGTGGCCGGTTTGTAATCCCAGCGCCCTGGAGGCTGAGGCAAGCTAAAGATCACTGAGAGTCTGAGGCCACTGTGGGCCCGTAGGGAGTTCAAATCCTGCCTGAACTAGATGGAGAGACCCTAGCTCAAAAACAATACTAATGATAATAAGGGTTGGAGGTATAGCTCGATAGTAGAGTGCTTGCTCGGCAAGGCCCAGGGTGCAATCCCCAGCACCTCAAAAAGCGATCAAAATCCCCTGCCACATCTGGACCTGGGTCAGGGAGGAGCGCTGGCCCCCCACCTGGGGCCCCAGGCCCGGTGAGAGCCCATCCGGTGTGATGCGCCACGTGTCTGGCAGGCGGCGCTGCGGCGAAGCTCTGCGACCTAGAGAAGCATCCGCGGGGCGTCCGCAATTCGGCGCTCTACCTGAGCACAGGCTGCGGCAGCAAAGGTTAAACTAAAGCTTTCCAGGAGTAGAGCGCTGCTCATACGGGCTGGGTGAGAACGTGCCTCACTATCACCTGCACATCAGGTACCAGGCCCGAGGGCGCCCCGCCCCCCGGACTGCGCAGCCCTGCCCCGGGTGCACTGTAACTCCCCTGCCGCCTGCGCCCCCGACGCGAGGCAGCGCCAAGCAGCGGAGGAGCGCCCCCCCACTCATAAGCAGTGTGTTTGTGGGCCGTTTCAGCAACGTGGCAGACGGGTAATTTGTGTTGTTTTGTTGTTTGACTCAACATCTCGGTATGGAGTTTATGCTGTCTTGGAATTCACTGTGTAGCCCAGGCTGGCCTCGAACTCACAGCAATCCTCCTGCATCAGCCTCTGGTGTGCTGGGATTGTAGGTGTGCGACACCACCCCTGGCCAAGGTAGATAACTTGTACAACCAATGAAGCAATGAAAATTCTGTGTAAAATGCAGAAGGCATTTTAAAATCACAACTGAGCTGATGCTGCCTAAGAAAGGAAGGAGTGGTGCATGCAGGCAGACACTGAACCACGGATGGGGCCGGACCAGAGAGGAGGGAGGCGCAACTGAGCCAGACTGGGCCCTGGGAGTTCTGGCTGCTCTCCCCTTTTTCCTGTCTGGCAGGGCCCCAACGTTTATAAAATGACAAGTGGTCAATTCTGCATATCTATCCATTCAAAAAGCACAGCAGCTCTGAGGGCAGCAGACAGGAGCTGGAGGTAGAAGCTGCACAGCCAGCAGCAGGACTGGGGACCCACACAAACCTTTGAAGTAAGGCCTGCTGCTTCCCCCCACGGAGCCCTGTCTATGGCACGCTCACCTCCTTACTTAAAGCTAAATGCTTTCCGTATGCCAGAGAAGACAGTCTAGCCACATTGCAGCCATAAACATATCATTTTAAACACTGCGATGCACCCACTCCCCACAATGCATGTAAACACTCCGTACTACAAACACATACTAATATATGTGTGTGTGTATATATATATGTATGTATGTATATATGGTACTGGGGATTGAACTCACAACTGCACACTTACCAGGCAGGCACTTATGCCACTGAGCTAAATCCCCAACCCAAAATTGTGTTTTTAAACATAGTACCAGTGCTCCTGGAGGATCTACTATGAGGTGCTAAAGGATCCAGGAGTTAGATGCAGAATTTACTGCAGACACACTAAACCACTTTATCATTGACAAGTGCCAAACACATTCACTGGAAGAAAGACAGCCTCTTTAATAAATGGTGCTGGGGAAACTGGCTCTACACAAGCCAAAGATTAAAACTGGACCCATATCTTTCATCATGTACTAAGCTAAAATAAGAATGGATCAAAGATGTATGTTTAGGTGTGTGGGATTGATGACCATATTTCTAGGTTCTTGTTGGATTGTTGAACAGATCTGTTTGCACTCTCACTGCTTTAGTGTCTACTTTGTGTGCTTTAATTCTGTAACTTGAATAACTATTTCTAAAAGAACAATACGTAATTTATCAACTAGTGATTTCTTACTGTTTATTTTCTTTTCTTGAAATTCCGTAATAATTCTACCTTTTTCCTGTTTTTTTTCTCTTAAAAAAAAAGAATGGATCAAAGATCTTAATTTTTTTTTTTTGTCTTTTTGAGACAGGGTCTCTCTATGCAGTTCAGGCTGGTCTTGAACTCACTTTGTAGCCTAGGCTGGTTTTGAACTCACAACAATCCTCCTGCCTCAGCCTCTCAAGTGCTAGGATTACAGGCATGAGCCACCACGCCTGGATCAAAGATCTTAATATTAAAACAGAAATATTAACTCTGCTGGAAGATAAAGTAGGTAAAACTCTTGATGTGATGACATTGGTGTAAGCAAAGACTATGAGCAAAACCCAGATTGCTCAGGAACTATCACAAAGAATCAAAACTGGGACATTACCCTACAGAAAAGCTTTTGCACAGCAAGAGAAACCACTAACAGAGTGAAGAGACAACACATAGTGTGGAACAGAATGTTTGCCGGCTGTACCTTAGATGAAGGATTACTATCAAGAACATATAAAGAACTAAAAAAAAAAAAAATCAGTCCTCCCAGATTTAAAGACCAAATCCAAAAATGGGCATCTCAGATGAATACATATTTCTCAGATGAAGAAATACAAACAGAAAATAAATATGTGGAAAAAATGTTCGCCATCACTAGTCATTCAAGAGATGCAAATTAAAACAACACTGAGATTCCAGCTCACCCCAGAAAGAATGGCTAGTATCAAGAAATCAACCAATAACCAATGCTGGAGGGGCTGTGGGGAAAAGGGAACCCTTATCCACTGTTGGTGGGAATGCAGCCTGATGCAAGCACTGTGGAAATCAGTGTGGAGATTCCTCAAAAAGCTAGACTTGGAGGTTCCATTTGACCTATCTATTCCCCTTCTGGGTATTTTCCCACAAGAATTAAAAACATCATACCACAGTGATATATGTGCATCCATGTTTATAGCAGCACAGTTTATAATAGCCAGACCTTGGAAACAACCTAAATGCCCATCAACTTAGGAATGGAGAAAAAAGATGTGGTATTTTTATACACTGGAGTACAACTCAGCCATAAAGAAGGACAAACTGGATACTTTTATAGGTAAATGGATGCACCTTGAGAACATAGTGAACCTTGCAATCTCAAGGTCGTGAGTTTGATCCCCGGTACCAAAAAAAAAAAAGAGAGAGAACATAGTGAAATAAACAAGGCATGCATGTGTAAACATGTTGTTTCATTAGTGTGATAAAATGAAAGAAAAAACATGTATATATGTATATGTACATAAAAATAGTTAAGATAGTTATACTATTGATTTTTCTGAGTTCACTGAAGAGAAAGATTTGTACTGGTATTGTTTGGACAATTGAAGGCAGAAGTCTTGTACTCTGGATAAATGATTTAGGGATAACAATGTGCAATGTGTGTACCATTGTTACCCTCTAATTTTGAAAAATAAATAAAAAGTTTCTGTAGTTTTTTTCCCTCTTCTTTTTATGTTTGAATAAAAT
The DNA here is from genome assembly GCA_004027455.1 of Hydrochoerus hydrochaeris. NCBI lineage: Eukaryota > Metazoa > Chordata > Mammalia > Rodentia > Hydrochaeridae > Hydrochoerus > Hydrochoerus hydrochaeris. Next base: position 340,172 of record PVLA01001554.1, on the reverse strand, counting down.
AGGTTTAAAAAAATAAATAAAAAATAAAAGCCATTCTTGAGCCAGGCCTGGTGGCCCATGCCTAAAATCTCAGCACTCAGGAGGCTGAGGCAGAAGGATCACTCACTGCAAGTTCAAGGCCAGCCTCAGCTACACAGGGAGTTCAAGGCCAGACTGAACTACATAGTGAGACCTCATCTCCAAAAGACAAAAAACAAAACAAATAAAATAAGAACTATTCTTAAATGCCAAAGCAAAGGAATAGGAAGCACACCTGTGCACATCAGCTCCCCCATCCCGCGCAGGAACCGGGGGAAGGTGCTGCATGGAGCCCTCGCCACCTCCTCCCCTCCCCCCTGGGGCCAGCACTGCCTCCCAGCAGCTCCCCCTGCCCACGGCGACCAGGGGCAGTGCTTTCCTCATGCTAACAGGCCGCCCAGGCACAGTGCCCTCCAACAACCTCACTGGCCGCCTTGTGCCCCGCAGTCCCAGGGCCGAGTCTGTGTCCGCCGGTTGTAGCCGAGGTCCAGCGTGAGGACAGCAGGGCCTGAAGCCATGGACAAGTGGGTTCCTCACTGCAGCTCAGAGTCCACTCAAAGGGCCTCACTGGCTCCCAGGACACAGAAACACAAGACAGAGCCTGGGGGGATGGGACCAGCCCAGCCCCCAGCCCTATGGCTACCGCCACACCTCACACTCTGGGCGGCTGGGAAAGCCCACAGCTGGGGAACCCTACCACTCTGGAGAGCCAGGGCACAGTGAGGACCAGGACACCCTGGGAGCCTCCCGCTGGTCTGATCAGGCTTTCCCCTGGCTGCCTGCTCAGCCCCCTCTGTCCACAATGCCCCCTGGGTCCTTCCGACTCTTCTCCTCTGAAGTGGGCTGGCTGTTAACTGGAGCCAGGGGGTGCTGCCACCACACTGCCACCTTGGTCCACTCTAGCCACCACTGGTGCCCAGGGGCAGCGGGCCTGCAGGTGACCCGGCCTTTCGTGGAGTCTGTCACTGTCTGTTTCCCTGGGGAAGCTCCTGGGTCCCTTCACAAAGCTGGGGCAGAAGTCAGAGCCTAAGGGACAGGTCGAGGAGAGCAGGAGGCAAGGGCAGTGTCCCCATAAAGCTGTATCCCCAATCCCCACTAGGTGGAGAGCTCTCCACAATCCCTGCCCAAGGGTCCTCACCAACTGGACAGACCTGGTATTGGGTCAGGGTCCTCTAAAACCTTGGGGACTGAGGGCTGAGGGTTTAGTTCAGTGCCAAGCACCTGCCTGGCAAGCATGAGGTCATGAGTTCGATCCATGAGTTTAAAAAAAAAAACTTGGGGACTGGGCCTCAGGCTCGGCCAAGTCCCTGAGATCTGGGGCTGACCTGGGTTTTCCAGGTTGACCGGGAGTTTCTGAGGGCATGGGTAAAAGGGGTGTAGCTGCCCCTCGTCAGAGACCAAGAACTCCATGCGTCCTGCAGCTCATCTCACGTCTCCAGGGCAAAAGGTTCCCGGAAGGGGGCAACGGGCAGAGACCCTGCCTCGCCTGCCTTCCCGCTGAGCACAAAGTGGTCCCTCTGCAGGAATCCCCTACTCAGCCGGGAACTTCATCTCTATTGAGGACACAGGCCTGGCTAGGCGTCCCCAGGCCCTAGAGGCGAGTCCTAAGCACGGGGCGAACAATTCCGCAGGGTGGGGACTGAGAAGCATCTGAAGCCAGGCCTCCTCGCCCTGCAGTGCACTGGGTGGGCTTTCCGTCCAGCCCGGACCATCCAGGGGCCATCTGCGCTGGAGAAGCCCATCGCTACAGAGGCTGCCCCTCCCTTGTACGAAGCGAACGGCTGTTCCCACGCAGGACTCAGCCCAGGGGTTCCCACTGCTCCGCCTGGGCAGCGGTTCTGGGCTGGTGTCCGTGGCGACACCAGAGGATCCTGCCGTCCCCGCCGCCCCCGCCGCCCGGACCCGCGAGGGTTAAGGGGGCGGGACGCGGGCGGCTCCGCCTCGCCGCGGGTCCGAGTGCGCGCGGGGCGCGGGGCGGGTCCTACCGGCGGCGGCAGTGGCGGCGGTGGAGGGCGCGGCGAGGGGCGAGCGCGGGCAGCGTGACCACCGCTGCGCCCTGTGCGCCCGCCCCGGGCCCGCCGCAGGATGCGCGCCCCGCCGCTCCTGCTGCTTCTGGCTGCCTGTGCGCCACCCGCCGCTGCCAAGGCCGCCCCGACGCCGCCCGGCTGGGAGCCCGCGGCTGACGCGCCCTGGTGCCCCTACAAGGTGCTGCCCGAGGGCCCCGAGGCGGGCAGCGGGCGCCTCTGCTTCCGCAGCCCCGCGCGCGGCTTCCGCTGCCGGGCGCCCGACTGCGCTGCGCGCGCCTCGGCCGGCGGCTCGCTGCGCGCCAGCGTCCTGCGCAACCGCAGCGTGCTCTTGCAGTGGCGCCGCCCGGCCGGGCCGCCGCGCCGCGCGCGCGCCTTCGCGCTCAACTGCTCGTGGCGCGGCGCCCACACGCGCTTCCCGTGCGAGCGCGTGCTGCTCGGCGCCGCCTGCCGCGACTACCTGCTGCCCTTCGTGCACGACGGCGTGCGCTATCGCCTGTGCCTGCAGCCGCTGCCGCCGCGCGCCGAGCCCGCCGCCGCCCCCGCCCCGGAGCCCGCCGAGTGCGTGGAGTTCACCGCCGAGCCGGCCGCCATGCGCGAGATCGTGGTGGCCATGACGGCGGTGGGCGGCTCCATCTGCGTCATGCTGGTGGTCATCTGCCTGCTGGTGGCCTACATCACCGAGAACCTCATGCACCCCGCGCCGCGGCGCCCCGGCCTGCGCAGGCAGGCCTGAAGCGCTCGCCTGGGCGCAGAGACCCCGGACCCTGAATCGCGTGCCCGTCTTTCCTCACCCCGCCCTTTCCTGGAGATGCCCGGAGGACCTGATGGAGATGCATGGGGTGGGGGTGGGGTCGGCTGGCCAACACAGGGACCTCGGCATCGTCGCGAGACCTTCCTGGCCGGGCGTCTGCCTCCCAGACTCAGGCTCCACACTGGCCCTTGGGGCTGGGCAGGCGAGCCAGTCGTGTCCAGGCGCTCGCCACTCTCCAGATGCCTTTGTAGGGGCCGCCAGGACCCACAGCCCCTTCTTTCGAGAGCCGTTGGCACCTGGATCATCTCCTTGAACTGCCTGTGCCAAGTTGTCAGAAGACTGGCCGTGGCCATTGCTTGGTCACTTGTGCTTTGAAGGTTGGGGGCTCAACTCCTTGGAGCTTGTCTTTCTCCTCACCCTACCCCAGTGGGCTTAGGTTAGCTTTGTGCCTTAGTATCTCGGGCCGCTGCAGGAGTCACCCAACCACCCCTTTGCCATCCTAGGGCAGGATGAGGATCTATCTGCGCCAGGATTAGGCCTTTGCATGCTCTGACCGAGTCCCCCAGGGCACGTCCTCTCCCAGCTTTGTAGGAGCCTAGGGCAAGAGCCCGAAGGCGAAGGTGTCACCTGTCTTCCGTGGGTTGTAGACAAGTTGCGAGCCCTGATTTAGCTCAGCAGGCCAGCCCCAGAGTCCAGCTGCTGCATCCAGCGGTGATGCCCCCCAATGCAGGGAGGCCGGCTCCCCATTTCCTTATGGGTTTTTCGCCTCAATTGGGATTTTTGTGGGAAGTGGGGCAAACAGGAGGCTGGCATCGGATCCGGATGATAGGAAAGCTGCCATTCTTATTCAGCTGGACCATTTATGGTCTGTTTCCTGAGCCTCAACCAACCCAGGAAACCTCAGTGGCTATATAGTGTGACCAGCCAGCCACATTGTCCACACCCTTACCCCCAATGCTTGGGTTTGGAGCCCAGGATCTGACCCCACCAGTGCTGCTACCAGCCACCAGGGACAGAGGCTGGCCCTGCCCGCTCTTGGTAGGCCTGAGTGCCTGGCAACATCGAACACTGGGAGCAGTGCAGTCCTGCCCGTTCCTGGGAGCCCTGGGGCTGCCACCTGGACTTCACCCTGGCAAGTCCTGGTCCCTGTGGCTGATCCCCCACATCTGGAAGCCCTGAGCCCTGGCTCATGCCCCTGAAGCATCTACACCCTACCTCTGTCCTCGCTCTGCCCACTCCCCATACGGTGCTGGTCAGGTGTGGACCTGGCACCTGTGTCTAAATGTCCATTGTTCCCAGATCAGAGACATGGTCTCGTGTATTTATTTGGGACATGGGCAAGAAGGCTGTGGGGGAGGGAAGATCCCTAGTAGGGGGCCAGGTAGAAACACCAGGACATAGTCCTTGCAGTCCCAGAGGACAGGCAGGCATCCCCAGTGCATCTCTCTATCCTGACCTTGGGGAAAGTCTCTTCCAGGGCTGACTGGGGTGGGAGGCAGCTCCTGATGCACTTAGAAATAGCTCCCTGCCAGTGACCCACTTGGCTCGTGACAGGCAGCAATTAGGTGGCTTGGGAGGGGGCATCTCTGGGCCTGGGGCCTGGCCTAGAGGTGCTGCGGTGGAGCAGGTGGGCAGAGCTTGAGTGTGGGCTAATGAAGGTGTCTGCGCTGAACTGCGGTCCATATTGCCCTTGAGCCCTCTTGTGCCTCTGCCCACCTGGGCTGTCCTTGAGACACCCTGGAGATGATGATCTGAGGCTACAGCATGCAGAGGACAGGCAGAGCCAGCTGTGACAGTGACTCATCCCAAGGAGTGGAGGTGCAGTGATGTGTCCAGCAGCTGGGGTGGGCAGGCTCTGGGTTCTGAGCTGTTGGAGGGGGACACAGGCCACCTGTACAGTGAGTTAGGGACCCACTTTACCGAGGCAAAAATGGGGGGTTCTCAGTGCAAAGCACCTCAGTAGCAGATCCTCCCGGGATCTTGGGCTGATCCAGGGGGGCTTCTCAGAACCAGAATCTGCTTGGGGCAGCCCAGCCCCTCGAAAAAAAGCAAGCCAACCTCCATGGGGGCACCTCACAATCTTTCCCACAAGCCACGCCGGCCCCAGGTGGCTGTCCAGTGCTAGCCTGTTGTCCTCCAGGGATGCCTGGCCCCTCCCCAACCTGGGCAAACTCTGAGCCTCACCCACAACCTCCAGCAACTGCCTCTCAGACTTTTCCTCCCCTCAACCCAGCTGTCCTCCCCACCCCCTGGGTCAGCTCCTGTCTTTGGGGTCCCGTCCAGTGGTGGCTGATCTCCTCCTGTGGTACCTCCTGGCTTCCCCCTGCCTGGAGGTGACATCTAGAGGCTCTGCAGGCTTTGCTCTCATGCTTGCACTTTCCACACATGGAGTAGAAGTGGCTGAAGTGCTTGCTGTCACCTGGCGCTGCCTTAGGGTTAGGGTAACCCTAATGGGCCTGGCTGCAGCTTGGTGATAGATTGCTCGCCCTACACTCTGGGTTGACCCCCAGCACCACACACCATATACACCCATACACCCCAGGCAGCTTCTCGGTGTCTTCAGTTTCCTCATCTAAAAGGAACAAAGCCGGGCGTGGTGGCTCACACCTGTAATCCCAGCACTCAGGAAGTTGAGGGAGGAGGATTGCAGAGAGTTTGAGGCCAGCCTGAACTGCATAGTGAAACCCTGTCTCAAAACTAAATTAAAATAAATATAAATTTTTTAAAAAAATACACCAGCAGGAGCCAGCAGCAGGCTAGCCAGGTGCAGAGGACTCTGGTGTAGCTAGTGCTGTCTCCATTGCAATCCCTCAGGGGCACCTAACCCTTGCCATCCCCAAACGCCCAGCCCCAAACCTGATCACTGCTATAGGCAGTCAAACAAGTCACAGATATTCAGCCCTCTGCATGTGAGCAGGGCCCTGTGTTCCCTGTGCTGGGCTTCACAGGGTGCAGGGCCAAGGGCTCCCTGCTGGACCTCCCACCCCCACATTCCAGTGCCCAGAAGTTCCCACATGGAATGAAGTCACATTCACAGTTCCCAAGGGACAGGACATCCACAAACCCTTTCAGAGAACACAAGTCTACTTTAGAGCAAACCTCCCAAGCGTCCATTTCTTCTAATCTGTGGCTTACATGGGGCTTGTGATGGGGAAGTGCAAAAGCAGGGCACTGGGCCGTGACTGATTGGTTACATCTTACGTTATTATTACTGACTGGCCTAAGAGAAAACTGCATCATCTGTGTTGCATACTAAGGCAATTTCAAAATGAGATGAGCTCGGGGCTGGGGATTTAGCTCAGTGGCATAAGCACTTGCCTCACAGGTGCATGGTCCTGAGTTTGATCCCTAGTAGTGATTAAAAAAAAAAAATGAGACAAGCTCAGAGTTACAGAAGCAAGTGCTTGAAATAACATACTCAGGTCCTGGCCTGTTAGATAAGTGAAATAGGTACCTGGTATTGGTGGAAGACAAGAAGACAAATCTGCTAGCCCCTCAGAAATGTAACTCTTAAAAAGTTTCCCTATTTCCCTATTTTCTCCTTCATTACTAGTCATGGTGGATATCAAGCTTGAGATGTGATGGAGTGACAGGGAAACATGTCATTCTTGGTACTGGTGATTGAACAAAAAGACTAACCCTGAGCTGTGTCTCTAGCTCTTTTTACTCACTTACTGAGACGGAACCAACCAAGTCACTAAATTGACCAGCCTGGGCTTGGATTTGTCTCAGCCTCCCACAGTGCTAGAATTATAAATGTGTGCCATCACCCCCTGCCCGTTTGCATTTTAAATTTTAATGAAACCAGCTGCAGGGCGGGGGATGTAGCTCAGTGGCACAGCACTTGCCTGGTGAGCACGAGGTCCTGAGTTCAGTCCCTGGTGGTAGCACAAGCCTGTAATCCTGGCACTTGGGAGGTTGAGGCAGAATTGCCATGAGTTCCAGGACGGCCTGGGCTACATCGCAAGACCCTACCTCAAAAAAAAAAAAGAAACCTAAATTTAAATAAATGGCCACAGCCAAGAGCAGTGGTCCACGCCTATAATCCCACTACTCTGGAGGCAAAAAGATGCAAAGTTTGAGCCCAGCCTTGGCAGTTTAGTGATTTAGTGACAACCAATCTCAATAAAAGGAGGGGTGGTTGGGGATGTAGCTCAGTGCAAATGCCCTGGGTTCAATCCCCAGTACTAACGAAAAAAAATGCTTAGGCCCAACATGACAGTGCATGCTTGCAAGTCCAGCACTCAGGAGATCCAGGAAGGAGGATGTAAATTCAAGGTCAGACTGGACTATAGAGTGAGGCCCTGGCTCAAAAACATTCTTAATTTTGATAGCATCAGACTACAATTTTTCTTCATGTTTTATGCATTTTTTGGTTTTAAGAATTTACACAGGCTGGGAATTTAGTTCAGTGGCATAAGCACCTGCCTTGCAAACACGAGGTCGTGAATTCGATCCCTGGTACAAAAAAAAAAATGAATGTACCCCAATGCCTGGGAGCTGGGGCAGGAGGGCTGGAGTCTGAAGCTAACCTGGGCTACCCCGTGAAAGCTCAAGGCCAGCCTGAAGCACATAGTGAATCCTATCTCAATAATAATAATAATAATAATAATAATAATAATCTGCATGCCTAAAGAATATAAAAATATTCTTAAAATCTCATGTTCTATCACTTCAAGTTCAAGGCCAGCCTGGGCTACAAAATAAGTTTAAGGCCAGACTGAATTGCATAGTGAAACTATCTCAAAAAAGACAAAAAATATTAATCACTCAAATTTAGGTCTTAAAAAATAAATTTAGGTCTTTAATTTCTGTAGAGTCCACCTTCAAATGCAGTGTGAAGTCATAATTTTCATAATCTGATTTTTTTTTAACACAGGGTCTCATGTGACCCAGGCTGGCCTTGAACTCACAGGGATCCCCTGGCTCAGCCTCCCAAATACTGGGATTACAGGCATGTACCACCATGCTGAGCTTCATAATCTGATTTTGTTTTCTTTTTTTTTTTTATCTTGTTTTCAATTAAGTATTATGGTCACATAGAAATTTGCACTGATACTGTACTTTTCCCACTTTAATCCTTCTAATGAGCTGACACAAAGCAGAACTATCATCATACATGCCATAGTAGTTTCAGTCTTGTGGTGCTTTTTTGGGGGGAAAGAGGCAGGTTGAGACAGCATCTCTCTGTAGTGCAGGCTGCCCTTGAACTCACTTATGTAGACCAGGCTACCTGGGAACTTGCAGGGATCTTCCTGCTTCATCCTCCTGAGTGCTGAGATTACAAGCAAATGTCACCACCCTGGCTCAGTCTTGTGTTTTAAAATAGCTGTTTACACAAATATAAATTCAGTGGGTGATTCATTTAATCATGTTTCTTCTTAAGTCTCAAGCAAATAGGTAAGATTGGGTTTCAATTATTCACCTATTAATGCACCACGTAAAAGGAATGGAGAGGACAGGTGCTGAACCCCCAAAGGAGCAGCTGACCTTTCTCCAGAGTACACAACAGCGAGGCCCAGGGGCTGTATGGAGCAGCAGCAATGCCCTCTAAGCCCAGATTTGTTTATTGGTTGCTGATGAGTTCCAGGTCCTAGCCCGGCTGACAAGTGCAGCACTCCAAACACTTAGACGCAATGAACTCTGTAGCATTGTTAAGGAAGGCCACCTACTGGGCAAAATCTGGTGGAAAAAATGGCTTTACATTACCAATAACACAGTAAATATTCAGTACCTAATCACGAAAAATATAAAATGCAAATTGTAGTAACATGCTTATCAATAAAACACACTACTGATGTTCTAGCTCTGATGTGGGCTTAGACATTTAGTTTCTTACAATATCTATAGTTACTGACAGGGTAATCTTTTGTTATGATATGGCTTTACTGAAGCAATTGCATTTTTACCTTAAAAATAGCTGTTTAAATACTATCCTGAAATATAACTAAGTCCGACTTTGTACAGAATTCAAAAGCAAAGTCTAACTTTTTAAAAACATCTGGCTAGGTATGGTGGTGCATGCCTATAATCCTGGCACTCTCAGGAGGCTGAGGCAGGAGGACTGCCCTAAGTTCATAACCATCCTGGGCTACATAATGAGTTCAAGGCCAACGTGCACTATATAGCAAGACCCTGTCTCAAAAAAACCAAAAACAATTGTTTAAAATATCTGAACTTATGGATCCACTATAAAATACAAAGGCTGGGGATATAGCTTAGCGGCATGTCACTTGTCTTGCAAGTGTGAGGTCATGAGTTCAATTCCCAGTACCAAAAAAAAAATGAGAAGTGTTAAATATTATTTATTTAGTATTATAATACACTAAGCTAAAATGCCTTTCAATAAGTAAAAGGCCACACTTAAATATTTTTTAACAAGAAGGAAAAAATGGAAACTAAGCTTTTGTAAAATAAGCAGGGGAGAGGGGTTGAAGTGAGAGTAGGGAATGGGAAAAAAAAAAGAACCCAGTGATACCATGTACAGGTACAAACTCCCTATGATACATGTGATTATCATGTGTACCTAAAATTCACCAATAAACTTAATTAAAAGTAACTTGTTTTTGGAGACAGAGTCTCCCTGTGTGGTGCAGGCTGGTCTTGAACTCTACATAGCCAAGGTTGAACTCTGAGCAGTCCTCCTGCTTCAGCCCACCCGGTGTCTCACCACGCCCAGCAAGGCAGCACTTCAGATACCAGGAATTTTAGTTAAGTTGGCATAGTCAAGACCAGAACTATCGACGTTGCTTCCTTGTCTTTAGCCATGGCCTATGAGAGGCGAAGCAGCATGAACTGAAATGAAGGAGTCTTGCTAGGTTCTGAGACTCCCAGGGGTTCCCGGATCACTAAACATTTGTGTAACCCATTCTCCAGCCCTGAATAGAAAGCCAATCTCAGTAGGTTCTGAGATGTCTTTCTCCATCTTTGTGAAAAGCTGGACATTGCTAACCAAGTCCAGCCATATCTTTAGAAAGGGAAAATAAAATATTTACTGAGCTGGAATTATTATCAGAATTTGAAGAACAAAAATAAAATACCCATTCAGGTAGAGCCAATTCTACCTAAACTTGGCCTCCAGCAAAAACAGGGTCAGCCTTTCACGCTCTGAATTCTGGGTATGAGATCTGCTAAATCATGACATCAGACCTCTCTGTTTTGTAACCAAAGAGACTGTCATTGGTTTGTAAGAGTGGGACTGTGACTCCTTAGTAGCTTCTTGGCAGTAGTGGTTAGCCTGCCCTTTCTCCCTCCTCTTAATGCCGGCGAAGGTCATTGTGTCTCGGGGACCTACCTCTTGGGATCCTCCAGTCCCATCGCCTGTGTGTCCTCTCCCTGGGCTGTGCATTTGCAAGATCCCACCTCTTTGGTTATTGGGGATGAGAGGTTGCTGCCTCCTTGGCCAGGCCCTGGTCCTTTGGTGCTGGCCTATGGTATTATTTAGGACCCCTAGCCAATCTCAGTCTTGGTATCCCAGAAAGAACCACTAATTAGAACAACTGTGTCACCTTGGCTAAAGTGGCACAACCAGCAATAACAACAACAGCATCAAACACAACCTAGAGAATGACAAACTGGTAATAATTTGCCACCTTTAACTGTATGAACTAGATTCGTGATTACATAAAAAAATCTAAAAGGAACCAAAATATTGTATACAGTAAATAAGCCCTCAGTGTGGCAATTTTACCCTCAGCAGAGAAAATTTATTTATTTAATATATTTTTTGAGATAGGGTCTTGCTTTGTAATTCAGGCTGGCCTTGGACTCTCTGTATTGCCCGGGCTGGCTTCCTCCTGCCACCACACCCAGCTTCAGCAGAGAAAATTTAAATGGGTTAAGGGAAAAAAATAGAGAAATAGAGGAGGAAGAGCCTAGATGCAAGGGTGCAGGAGAAAGAAAGATGCAAACTGGGAAACTGGTGAAGAAGACAGGAGGCAAAGAGAAGGAGGGAATAAAAATAAGAGCCAGGCGTGGTGGCAAGTGCCTGTAGTCCCAGCAGTTAGGCAGCTGAGGCAGGAGGGTAGTCATGAGTTGGAGGCCAGCCTGGGCTACGTAGTGAGTTCAAAGCTAGCCTGAACTACATAGTGAGACTCTGCTAAAAAACCCCAAACAAACCAAGAACAGAACAGATCTGCGACAAAAAACTAGAAATTATATTCACTGTCATATAAAATCAAGAACAATCAAGAAAAAAACAAAACAAAAACAAATTCAGCATGGTGGTACACACCTGTAATCCCACCTCTCAGAAGGCTGAGTCAGGAGGATCACTGTGAGTTTGAGGCCAGCCTGGGCTACACAGTGAGTTTGAGCACAGACTGAACTCCCTGTCTCAAAGGAAAGAGAGAGACCACTTCAAGGTGTGTCTCTGCCATCACTGGCAGACAGAACAGGCGGACCAAGTCCAGATCCGAGCTGATTTACCCCTACAAGCCTGCCATAGCTTTACTATGGGGAGTGGGGGTGATCCCAGCCATCCTGCACCTTTAGTTCCACAGGGGTTCAGGCTGGTTTATGGCTGCGAGGTTGGAGCCAGATTCATTCAGCCTGCCCTGCTCTGTGCCTCTGGCCAGCTTGAACTTGGCTCCTTGAGTTTCTGCCCACTTAAACTCTTTCCAGGTCACCCTGACACAGGAGCCACTAGCCAGAGCTGGCTGAAGCTGCTCTGAGGTCGAGCTCAGCTGGCTCCTCTCCAAGGTGGTGGCCGGCTAGTTGCCCTCTGCTGGGGGACAACACAACAGCAGATTAACCAGGATAATTAACTGAATTCAGATACCTCACCAGCCTATGCGGTCCTCTGCGCCCACTGCACTATTCCATGGGTGCATTTCTCTGTGAGGCCTCCCCGTGTGTCTGCAGGTTTGAGGTGCCCGCCTGTGAATGGGGTCAGGGCTCGGGGACAAAGTGCTGCTTTGCCTCCTCCTTCTTTGGTTGTTTTGTGTTCGGCTGCTGGTTTTTTGTCTTTTCAAGGCACCCTCTCTGACTCTCCACGCCGGTGTTTGTCAGGAAGGACTGGAGGATAGTCCTCTTCAGCTCTATGCTTCTGTTTTTCTTTTAGCTTTATTTTTTGGAAACAGGGTCTTGCTGTGTAGGCTGGTCTTGAATTCACTGTCTCTTTCATTTTGTATAGTTTCTTTTTTTTTTGGTGCTCTTTGTTTTGCTTTTTGTTGGGACAGGGTCTTGCTGTGTAGTCCAGGCTGGCCTTAAAGTCTAGTGATTCTCCTGCTTCAGTTTCCCAAGTACTGAGATTACAGGCGTGCACTACCACACCAGAGGCATTCTTGTGTTTCACAGACTTTCATGTATGTCCAGAAATTTGTCAATTTTCATAAATAACCTCACATGACTATTTAAAAATTACTGTTGTTGTCCCTGGACTGACCTACTGATTTTGATCTCTCCAGCTATACAGAATCAATGGCTCTATTTGTCAAGAATACCAGGTTACCCTCCTGGCAGCCCCTGCTGTCTGTCCCATGTGAAGGCCATGTGTTGGGGTTATGGGGTACCCTGAAGGGGAGACTGGAGCTCCTTTACCTGGGGGCCCTGGGATATCAATGGTCTTTATATGTATATGTATGCATGTTTTTTTGGTGAGGGGTGCTGGGGATTGAACCCAAACTAGTCATATATATATATATATGTAATTTTTTCTTTTGGTACCAGAGATCGAACTCATGACCTTGCACTTGCCAGGCAGGCGCTTATGCCGCTGAGCTAACTCCCTGGCCTAAAACTAGTTATATTTTTATTATTACTTCAGCAGGGATTTCCCACACCACAAAGTCAGATACCACTAAGAAAAGGTCCAATTCTGCCCAATTCTTGGCAGTGTAAGCTCGCACTGCACAATGCACTGTGACAGCTACCATTTTGCCTTCCATCCTGTCTGCTTCACAAGGACAAATGTCCTACATGCACTGGACACCAGACACCCCAGCTGGGGCCAAGGAGGTTGAAGGAGGGGACAGCAGGACATCTGTGCTGTACAGTGAAGGATGAAGACGTGGCTGGGCAAGGAGGGTGACATCCTAGGTAGGAAAGACCTGTGGGAGCAGCTTGTGCAGAAAAAGACCTGGGACAAGTAGTTTTTTTTGTTGTTGTTGTTGTTTTGGTACTGGGGATTGAACTCATGACCTCATGCTTGCCAGGCAAGCACTTAAGCAACTGAGCTAAATCCCCATCCCCAATTTTTTTTTTTTAGTCTTTTGTTTTGGTTGTTTGAGACAGTCTCACTATGTAACTCAGGCTGGCCTCAAACAAATGGCGATCCTCCTGCCTCAGCCTCCTGAGTGCAGGGATTATAGGCGTGTGCCTGGTGGACAAGCAGTTTTTAAGCAGTGGCCTTTAAGTTCCAGAGCAGGAGTAGGGAGAAGGATGAGGGCTGTGGTCAGGCCGCAATGGCCCTGAATTCAGGTGAGTGTGCTCGGGGCACACTGTGGAAATCTACAAAGAGTTTTGTCTTAAACATGGAAATAGCAGTTATCTGTTGTGAATGTGAAGAAAATACATGTTCATCATAAAGTCAAGAGAATTCAAAAGATGTGCAAAGGCATTTGGAGCATCCCTAATCCTCCTACCCATAATATGTCCCATGGTGGCGCTTCTGGCTTGATGTATATTCTATGGGTTTCATGCTCTGCACACTGGGTTTTCAAACATAGCGAAGGTCAAGCTGCCCTGTTTCATCCTTCAAACCCCAAGTCCTACAGTGCACATTGTTTGTTACATGACCCTGGCCCCCAATTGTGCCCTGGGGGTCTTAAGGACTTTTAGCACTGTGTTTTCAACCTTTTTCTTCTCAAATACAAGAGCTGCAATATGGGAGATTTCACTATCAGTTAAGAATGATTCTCTGCCACCTGGTATTCTGCGTTTCTTGGCTTCCTTTCCAATAGAGAGCCTGCCTTCCCCACCCTTGTGCTGAGTTCTACTTTCCCAGGATATTCAGAAGCTGGCCACCTCCATGGCCTCTCTCAATTTCCCATCTATCAACACTATAGACAAGTGAGTGAGGCTGAACATAGAAAGCAGCTACAGAGGAAATGGGCCCAAGATACAGTCAGGATGACTAGATCTTAGGTAAGCAGGAGCCTGAGGTCAAGTGTTAACAAGAACCAGGTGTACACTGAGGGTGTGGTGGCACATGCTCATAATCTCAGCACTTGAAAGACTGAGGCAGGAGGATCACTGTTTGAGGCCAGCCTTGACTATATAGTGAGTTCAAAGTCAGCCTGAACTGCACAGTGAAATGTTCTCAAAAGAAAGAGAGAGAAAAAAGAATCAAGTACACAATTAGTTCCAGAAATGGAACAAGCAAGATAACAATTGAGGTAATGAATGGCCACTAGGGTAACTTCCGCTCCTACCTATCTGGAAAACATTTTTCTTTTTCACTTTGTTCTTTTAATAAACCATATAGATAGGATAGAGAGCAAGACACTATAGACATATGCTTCTTCCATTTCTCTACTCCCAACAGGTCTAGTTTAAGTTCATTTTTGTCCTATAGGTTGACTTTAGTATGACATGGAGTATTCTGAGCCCTGGTCGTTTTTGGTTTGAAAAGTCCCAGACAAAAAGTCCCCTTGACAACATGTAGAGAGCCACTGAAGCTGGAAATTGATCATCTGTGGAACTGAAAACACAGAGCTCAAAACAAGCCAGGTAAACAAACTTGTCCAGCTCCAAGAAGGCAAAGGACCCAGGCCAGCTAGGCAAACAAGTTGCTAGACAGTGGGGCTGCAATTGACATCTTTCTTTAGAGTGCATAAATAAATATGCCACAGTGCCTGAGGAGTCCCTTCTCTCACTCACTAGGAGAGAGGGCTCCACCTGACCTCAGCTTTCATCTCTGTTCTTTTCTCATCCTCCCATTCTTCTTCTCCCTGGGAAACACTTAAGAGCAGCAGCTGGTTGCAACCACAATACACTTTCAGGTCCCCACTCTATGATTGGGAGCTATTTCTCTTTCCTTAATAATCTTTCCTCCTAGCCAGGGATATAGCTCAGCAGCACAGCAGCTGCCTGGCATGCATGAGGTCCTGAGTTTGAATCCTGTACCAAAAATAAACAAAAAAGATTTCTCCTATTGTGGGTCATAAAATAACCTAGACTTGTTTAACCTGAGATTACTCCAGGGACTTTGTGCTCCACTAGGCCATATGATTGTTCTGGAGAAAACCTTACAAATGCACTGTGTTTAAGGAAATTAGTACAGGACCTTAGCCTTAAGTGGCATGCTGCTAGAACAACACAAGAGGATTTGTCTGAAGGAATGGGTGAGCCTCAAGGCCAGGGATGGTCCCTGCGATAGTTAATTAACATCTCACTTACCTGTTCTTTACCCCTCCCATTTTTCCCTTCTGCTTTCTGTAAAGACTAACAAATAGGCTGGGGATTTAGCTCAGCAGCATAAGCATCTTCCTGGCAAGTGTGAGGTTGTGAGTTCAATCCCCAGTACAAAAAAAAAAAAAATCCAGAGGAAACTATGATCAAGGCCTCAGTCCTAGAAACCTTGCAGCCTGCCGATTCCATAGCTGTGTCTCATTTTCTTTTCATCTGCTGCACCTTGTTTTTGGGACCTGTCATCTCACAGAAACCAACATCCTGGCTCCCTCTTTTGTCCTCCAATTCAACCTTTGATTTTGAAACACTGACCCATCTCATGCCAGTGTCAAGGAAAGGGTCAAAGTGATGAGACATCTGGAATGTGCCCTGTGTGTTGAAATAAACTTGGCTGAGTGCCTTTCTTCAGGGAGGCTATCTCCTGGGAAGTGTTTTAAGAGAACTATCAACATTCAAAGGACTACTTACTCCCAGAGTCTAACCTACCTTGAGGACAATCCTTCCAGCCACGCAGGCCTATTGCACCAAGCTGGTTTTATCTGAACACTACTTAAGGAACTGAGAAACTTGATGTGGTGTGGCATTTTCTCTCTCAACCGCCAGAGGCTCCAACTCCTGCGAGATCCTTCCCCAGAAAATTTCCCTATCTTTGGTGCTGTCCCCGGCCTTGGTCTGTGGTAATATATTGACTATGCTTATATCTTCTATGCTTTAAAAGTTTTTGTTTGTTTGGCACTGGGAATCAAACTTGGGACTCTGTCCTTACCAAGCAGGAGCTTATGCCACTGAGCTATATCCCCAGCCCTGACATACTTTTTTTTTTTTTGGTACTGGGGATCAAACTCATGACCTTGCTCTTGCCAGGCAGGTGTTTACACCACTGAGCTAAATCCCCAACCCTTTTTGGGGGTCTTTTTCGAGGCAGGGTTTCACTATATGGTTCAGGCTGGCCTTCAAGTTTAAGCGATGCTCTTGCTTCGGCCTTCTGAGTGCTGGGATTACAGGCATGTGCTACTGCACCCAGCTAATCTACTTTCATTTTAAAACATCATTGTGTGACTCCTCTGTCACAGTGGACTCGAACCTCAAATTTCTGTGGTCACATATATGTAACTCCTTGCTATCCCAGCCAATTACATCAGCATTTTGCTGAGAGGTTTTTTGTTATTGTTTTCGGGTTTTTTTGTTTGTTTGTTTTCGGTTTTTGACACAGGATCTCCTCATTTAGTTCAGGCTGGCCTTGACTCTGTGATGAATCTCCTGCCTCAGCCTCCTGAGTGCTGGGATTATAAATAAGCCCCAGCACACCCATCTTCTCTGACAGTTCAGCTGCGATCTTCAATGTAGTGCTCGTGGTCTTCTCGAGGCCACCATCCCGCTTTCATGGTTCACACTTTCCAGCCTCGATTCCAAAATGAATCATCGCCATTCCCTGCTCTCCCACTCCTGTTGTATTCCTTTAGCACAACACCGACTCACTTCCTATTCTAAACTGCATTGGACAGCTGGACATGGCTGGAGAAAACAAACACGTTGACTAGTTTCAGCGTAACGTTACAATCGCAGTCCCGAAACAGGTCGCAGCGCCTGCAAACGAATCCATCCAAGGACCTGGCCAACTCGCCCTTCCACACGTTCTTTCGCAGGTACACTAGTCTGATTCTCTCCCAACCCTTCCTTTCTCTTCGAGACGGATCTTGCTTTGTTGTCCTGGCCAGTCTCAAACTCCAGGCTCACGGGGTCCTCTTGGCTCCTCATACAGACGGCGCCACTGCACCGGCCCTTCTAATTATTTTCACAACTTAAACGGTAAACTGAAGCGTTCTCCGAGGCAGTGATGGCACTGTCCAGCGAGCCTGCGGAAGGGAGATCGTCTGGACGTTGTGCTTCCTGCTAGAGTGACAGCACGGTTGTAAAAGCATCGGTGGGTACCCCGCACTGGCGATTTGGCGAGTCTAGGGAGACAACAGACTCGGGGTTGTAGACAAGGAGTGAGGGACTTGCTGAGGCGCCAGCAAGACCAACAGGATTTTACACCCAAGGCGCAGGCGCGAAGCGAGGGTAGGCTGCGTCACTATTGGAGCCGGCGCGGGCGCTGTGTCGTTAGACGTCGGCGTATTGTAGGGCGTAGGGTAGGCGGCAATGCTAGAAAGGAAGGCACTATTCCCCAGCGCACCACGGAGGGCGGCGCAGCGTTGCCTGCTTGACTGCTGTTGCCTATTGAGCTGCGCCAGTTGGGAAGATCGCGCGCCGTGGGGCGGAGCCGCGGGGAGGTCTCGTCGGGTGTTCGCGCACGCTGCGCCACCGCCACTTCCGCTTCGTCAACTTCCGGTCTCCGCCATCTTGCTAACGCGGAAGCCCTGAGTGGGTAGAAGTCCGGGCCGGGGCGCGGACGGTGCGGCCGGCGCTATGCCGTCGTCGCCTCTGCGTGTGGCGGTGGTCTGCTCTAGTAACCAGAACCGAAGCATGGAGGCACACAACATCCTCAGGTAGTAGGCTGTCCTTCTTGCAGCGTCCCAACCCGCCCTGTGCTGGGTGCCTCGCGGAGGCCTCGAGGGCCCGGCTGCGTCCCGTGCGGGCTCCCAGGGACCGGGGTCGCGGGGAAGTCGGTGTGGGAACCGAAATTCCGCTGTTCTGTAGGAGTCTTGACCCGTAGGGACGGGGCTGTCGCGCGGGTCATTGCGGGCAGTCTCGTGTCCGTCAGTGTCGTCGGGCCGGCTTGACTGCGGAGCTCGCGCCACGTCGTCCCAAGACGGGATGGGTCTGGAAAAACGATGGCCTAGTATGTGGATGCCTTGAGTTTGTGCATTTGCTGTTGTCTACATTTATAGTTGTTACGCAAAACCCCATTCCTCCTAAGAGAGAAGTAATTCAGTAATTCCTGGAACTCAGGAGTTGAGTTTGGCGGTCGGTGCTCGGTTGTGTTTGTTACTAACTTACGTCTCAGTGACTCGTGTTGTTCGTGCTTCGTAAAAGTTTCTTCCTGTTTGGCACAGTTGTTTTGGTGGTAGTGGTGGTTCAAAATTATTTGACAGGAGAAATTGATCGTTTGTAATACAGTTAACATTTGGTGTAAATATAAAGTTTTTAAGTTTTGTCTTTTAAAACAGGGTCTCGCAGTGTAGTTCAAACTGGCGTTGGAACTTGTCCAGGTTGGCACTAAAACTCAGCCTCAGCCGAGCTGAGATTAGAGGTGTTGGCCACTACAACCTTTTTGTTTTTTTAAAATCAACTTCGATTGTAAAGCACTGTTCAGCTTTTTCTCTCGAGTTGTTATACATGAACTTTAAAGGGAAACAATTGTTGCTTGCTTTGGGGTTCTGGTAATGAGTGGCTTGGGAAAAATAGGCTCTTACTCCTTTTTTTTTAAAATTTGAGACAGGGTCTCATTATGTAGTTCAGACTGGCCTTGAATCACTACATAGCCCAAATTGGCCTCGACTTTGCCATGATCCTCCTGCCTCAGCCCCTTGAGTGCTGGAATTACAGGTGTCTGCCACCACCATGACTGGATTTCTTGCTATTTTTACAGACGCTGGAAAATATCAAGTATCTATCATCTGCTAATTTTTTTTTTTGAGGCAGTTTTTCTCAATGTAGTTCACACTGGACTTGAACTCACTCTGTATCCCAGGTTAGCCTCAAACCCTCTATCCTTCTGTCTCTCAGCTTCTGAGTGCTAGGTTTACAGGCGTGCCACCATGCCCAACTATGATCTAATTCTGAATGTGCTTGTACATTATGTTTATCACACAAAAACATTAATTTAGTTGGGTGTGGTGGTGCACACCTGTGATCCCAGCACTCAGCAGGCTGAGGTTGTTGAGAGGTAAGACCAGCCTGGGCTACAAAATGAGCTCCAAGGCCAGCCTGAACTGCATAATGAGACCCTGTTTCAAACAACAACAACAACATTCATTTAATATCTTTTTTTTGTGGGGGATAGATTGTGATATGCTTTGAACCTAACAATGTGAAGACTGTGTTTATATTTTGTCTTTTTGAGACAGGGTCTGTCTGTGCAGTTCAGGCTGGCCCTGAGCTCATTTTGTAATGCAGTCTGGCCTCAAACTTGCCACGATCCTTCTGCCTCAGGCTCCTGAGTATTTATTCATGTTATTACGACTGCTTTTAAAGTAGAACTGTGCTGGGTCTGCTAAACCGCATTCCAGCTGGGTGTGGTGGTGCATACCTGTGATCCCAGCACTGTAGAGGATGAGGCAGGAGGTTTACTATGAGTTTGATGACTGTGGAATACATAGTGAGACCATGTCATAAATAAACAATCCATTATAAGTCTGATACAGCATGCAAGGATTATATCCTTAAATATTACCCAAGGAAAACAAAATTTAGTATCTTATATTGTTGGGGAGACCTACTGATAATTCTTTTTTAAACTTTTCTGTTATGTTTTCATAACACAGAATGGAATCCTTCAAAGAGATATCTTTCATTTTTGGCTAGATGTGGTAGTGGGCATGATAATTGCTAGCACTCTGGGAGGCTGACACTCCCCTCCAGGGGAAAAAATAATTTGGGGAGGCAAAAGCTTTGGATTTAATCCCCAGTAACCCTGTCTCCTCCAAAAAAAAAAAAAAAGTATAAGCTTGTTAATGAAGTAGTAGTCTTTTGTGTCAATACTGGGTATCAAACCCAGGATGTCATTAACACTAAGCTTTATCCTCAGCCTGTTTTATTTTTATTTTGAGACAGGCTCTTGCTAACTTGTCTAGGCACAACTCAAGTTTCCATCCTTCTGCCTCAGTCTCCATAATTCTGAGATTACAAGCTTGTCCTGTTCTGAAATATGTTGAAGTCATGCCATCTTGTGCTTCCTGAGACAGTTGCTGAAAAAAATCCTTATTTAGAGGCTGTATTTGACATAGCAGTGTCTCCTGTGGAAAGGTTTGGGATGGTGCAGAGGAGTTCCTCTCAATAGTCATTAAATGAAAATAGAGTATTTTTTCTTTTTTCTTTTCTTTCAAATCCATTTTATTCATAGATAAAAAGGAAGAAGAAGAAAAAAATTGCAACAGGATTTTAAAGTATATCAGTCAGTGGGTAACAGTGGTACATACATTTTATATTGTCATTCCCAAATCATTCACCCAGAGAACAAGACATCAGCTTTCAATTAGAGTATTTTAAAAAATGACAACTAATACAAAAAACCTTAATGAAAATAATTATATGTGTAAAGATGTCACTGTATACTGGCCTCAAACCTTCAGTATTGCCTCAGCCTCCTGAGTTCTAGGATTACAAGTGAACCACCTGGGAGGCCAGGTCTTTTTTTTTTTTGGTAATTGACCCAGGGCTCAAGGATGCTAACTAAGCACTTACTCTGCCGCAGAGATAGGTCTCCCAGTCCCAGAACCTGTGCCCTTTAGAGTCTAAGATGCTTGTAGTTGAAGGCTGTATTCCTTTGTTAAAATGGTTTTAAAGGTGATATTTGTGAGTAATGTCACCATAGAAAATATGTAGAAAATGAAGAGAATAAAGATCACTTATGAAATACTGTTGGCTGCTTTCCATCTGGTATTGTGACTGTTTTTAGCTTTCAGTATCATTTGTTTTGGTATCCTGAATTTCATTTTATTTTATTTTTATTTTTGGGGTTTTTTTCAGACAGGGTTTTACTGTGTAGTTCAGGCTGGCTTTCAACTTGCAGCTAACGTCCTGCCTCAGCCTCCCAAGTGCTAAGATTACCAGTGTGCAGCACCACACCTGGCCTAAATTTTAGTATATCTATTCATCTTGAATTAGGAATGTGAGGGCTGGGGATTTAGCTTAGTGGCATAAGTGCTTGCCTGGCAAGTGCGAGGTGGTAAGTTTGATCCCCAGTACCCTTAAAAAAAAATGTGAATTAGGAATGTGGTTACAAAACTATGTTGTTGTAATCAAGAGGAGTGCCATACAGGCTTGAATATTGTTACTGGTTTCCCACTAGTGAACACATTCTTGGTTACACTTTCGGGTAAATTTCTAGAGGTGGAATTGCTGAGTGTGAAAGGGAGGCATAAACTGGGTGTGGGGATGTACACTTACAGTTCCAGCACTCTGGGAGGCTGAGGCAGGGGATCACAAATTTAGCCTGGCCTGGGTAACTTAGCAGACTCTGGCTCAGAATAAGAAATTTGGGGGTGAGGCTGGGAATAACGTTCTGTATGAAAGCCATGTGTTCAGTCCCTAGTAGTGCAGAAAGCAAAGACAAGCTAAACATGTTTCACCATGCTTCACATTCTGCCAAGTTGTCTTCCACAAAAGTACACATGTTTATTTTTGTTTGTTTTTGAGACAGGGTCTCACTATGTGGTGCAGACTCAGCAAACCTCCTACCTCAGCCTCCTGAGTGCTGGGATTATAGGTATGGGTCACCATGCCCAGCTGGGTATTTTTTTTTTTTTTTTTTGGTTATGCTTACAGCACATAATGATTTCATTCTTCGAGGCGAGTTGGTACATGTACATAACACATCTTAATTCTTTTTTACACTCTCTGCCCCTTTTTCCCTCCCCCATTCAATCTCTTAGCCCCCAATTTACAAAAGATCTATCTACTCATGTCCTGTTGTGTCTTTTATCTTGCTCTGTATTTGTACTTTGGGTTTGTCATGTAACAGACACCATGCAATACTTATGTTTGTGTGTCCAATTGATTTCAATTTGCAATCTCAAAGTGCATTTATTTCCTACAAATGATTTGGTTATCTTTTGTAATTAATTATTTTACTTACTGTCTTTTTGAGATAGGATCTCATTATGGCTGGCCTTGAGCTCACTTTGTAGCTCAGGCTTGTCTCCAACTTGCAGCAATCCTGCCTTAACCTCCTGAGTGCTGGGATTTTTAAAGATTTTTCGACACAGAGTCTCTCTATGTCGTTTAGACTGGCCCTGAACTCACTATGTAACCCAGTTTGGCCTTGAAGTCACAGTTAACCTCAGATAGGCGCCATCATTTCCATTTTTTTCCTCCTTTTCTCATCATTTTTGTTGTTTTCCTTTCCTTCCTTTATGGCAGAGTAGTACTTCCTTGTGTGTAAATAATATGATTTCTCTATCCATGTGTTGATAGACATACAGATATAAATATGGATATGCTTGTGTCTCTGTAATATGATGTCTTTAATTGTTTCAGAAAGAGTCTTAGAATGGGAATAGCTGGTTCAAATGGGATTTCTGTATTTAGTTTTCTGAGAAATTTCTACACTAATTTCCATAGTGGTTGTACTATAGTTTCATGTCCCAGTAACAGTGTAGAAGAGTTTTTTCCAAACTACATAGTTTTCGTTTTCTCTCAATCTGGATATTATTTTTAGGTAGTTAGGGTAAAAGAGATTGCACTGTTTCTTCAGTGTTAAAATTATGATTAGGTAGACTCCTGTTGTCCCAGCTAATTTAGTGGCTGAGGCAGGAAGACTGCCTGAGCCCAAAAGTTGAGACCAGCCTGAGCAAAATAAACCTTGTCTTGTTATGTTATGTCATATTGTTCTGTGTCTTGTCTTGTTTTGTTTTGATATAGTTTCACTGTGTAGTGCAGGCTGTCTGAACTCAGTATGTGTTCCAGGCTGGCCTTGAACGTGAAGCAATTCTTCCTCAGCCTCCCAAGTGCTGGAATTACATGTTTACACCACTAAGCCCTCAAGTGTGATACTTTCTTTTCTTTTCTTTTTTTTAAGAGCAGGACATACTTATTGAGAGAAAGAAAGCTTCTGTCTGAGAAAGGGAGACACAGAAGGGTCCCTACTGGGTTGCCCAGTGTGATACTTTCTAGTGTTATACAGCATGTGTCACACATCTAAATACTAGAACTAGGTAAGCACCAAATAAATGAGATTGAAATGGTAATTATACATAGGTATAATGAAGTATGAGATGTGATCAAAATATATGATGATTATTTAAATTTCAAAAAGTTATTACAATAAAAGATGTTACTGCCAGGCATGGTGGTGTACACCTGCAATCCCAGCACATGGGAGGCTGAGGCAGGCGAATTACCAATGATTTCCAGGCAGGATGATTACAGTGAGTTCCAGGCCAGCCTGAGCTACATAATGAGGGTCAGCCTGGAATAGTTAGACCTTGTCATAAAGCACAAACAAAGGAAAACACAAAGATTTACTGAATTCTTCCCCCTTGGAATATTCCCTCTTGTTTTGAACATATTTATCTCCTTGTTTTCTGCCAGTTTCTGAAGCAGTTCTGGAGGCCCTTTTGAGTCTTTACAAAATACGATGCATGCATGCTGCTGAGTGCCATCCAGAGGAAAAGTGGGCTTCTAAAACCATCACAGGGTGACCCTTTCCACACCTCATTCACCAGATCTGGTACTTTGTGATGCCCAGCTCTTCCCTGAAGTAAAATAACCATAAATGGTAAACCTTTTGAATTGACTCAGAACGTCAAGATGGCTGTGACAGCACATCTTGACACTTATGGAAGAGGACCTATAGAAGTGTTACAAGAAAGTGGCAGAAACGATAGAATAAGTGTGTTTGCAGGGAGCAAAACTATTTTAAGACAGGTTAGTGGCAGAGCTTCCCAGGCCACAGTGAGACAGACTCAACCCCTACTTCTGATGAGTCCAAGCTTCAGACCACCCAAGTTGTGGCTTGGCACAACATGGTACTAGACAGGATTTGAACACAGGATGCTTGAGGTATCCTGAAACCCCCACCTCCAGCTCCCTTCCCTAAGACTGGGTCTAGGCTGTGTTACCCTAAGTGAGCTGTTCTGTACAAGAGAATGGTAATTGGCTCTGCCCTGTGGCCCTTCTGAGTATGTCTTGGTTCTGGGCACACTAGAAGGAAATTGGAAACTAACTGCGAAGGTAGGAAGGATTTGGAATTATTATTATTTTTTTTTTTTTGGTACTGGGAATTGATTTCAGAATCTTCCTCCTGCCAGGCAGGTGCTATGCTGCTGAGCTATAATCCCTAGTCCTTTTGTTTTGTTTTGTCTTAAAACAGGTTCTCACTGTGGAGTTGACTGGCTTTGAACTCACTGTGTAGCCCAGGTTGGCCTCAAACTCTGCAATCCTCCTGCCTCAGCTTGCCGAGTGCTGGATTTAGAGGTGTGTGCCACCGCCTGGCTAGGACTTAGAATCTTGTCTGTAGAAAGGACTGTGGGTGCTGAAGACCTGGCTCTTATAGAGCAGACGTGCCTTTGGGGGCTTTCGGGGTTGTGCATTAGGTTTTATCCTGGTCCTCCAGAGGGCAATTAGGACTCAAGGGATTGTGAGAAGAAGGAAGAGTTCTGCCTGGAGCCACCATTGAGACAGAACTGGGTAGTTAAGCGAACTGTTTCCACAGCTAGAGAGCTGTGGCCCGGTTCAGGATTATCTTCTCCAGGCCTACTTTGTAGGTAAGACATTAGCTGGAGCCCAGAACAGGACTGGTTTGGCAGGTTTGCACCTGGTTAGTAGCATATTCTTGCTGATAACCATTGAGTGTTCCAGCCAGCTCTGGGTTCCTGTGCTGCCTGGTCATCTGAAGTACTGGAGATGCCACCCTGTGCTAGTGCTGCGAGATGTGACACCTCAAGATGACAGGGCCTGGAGGATGGCATCATCAGAGAGCGCAGGACTGTGGGCTCAGACCCAGGGAGGAGACCCCTAAGCAGAGGTGCCTGCAGGACAGCAGGAATGGTGTGTTTCTTACCAAGTATGGGCAAGCATGGCTCTGTGTAGGCACACACATCATCTCATGGTTAGGAGCCTCGGAACTTTATATGACCTTAGGAGAGGTTAGGAATAGAATCAGTCTCAGGAAATTCACATTGGTGTTGTCTGTAGGGTCTAGATTTTGCCAGATAATGGCATGGGTTGTGTTGGTATGTTAACATTTAGGGGAATTTGCTTTTGCCGCAGTCTTGCATTGAAATGGTGAACTGAGTGGTTGATCTAGGCTGCATGGACTACACCTGGAGGGCTGATTAGCAGTGAGCCTGGCTCACCTTTAAGTAAAGTGATTAACTGCTTCCTTATTAAGAGAGAGCATGCTTTAGAGGGTGTTTTGTTTTGTTTTGTTTTGTTTTGTTTTGTGTCTGCCCTCAAACTCAGGTGATCCTCCTGCCTCAGGCTGGAATGCTGGGATTGCAGGGGCACGCCACTGTGTGCAGCAGACATGCATGCTTTTGGAGGCAGCAGGTCCAGAGTGTCAGTCTTTGTCAGAAGCAGGTGTGGTGGCACATGTCTTCCCAGCATTTGGAAGGCTGAGGCAGGAGGATCCTTGTGAGTTTGAGGCCAGCCTGGGCTACACAGTGACTTCATGGCCAGCCTGAATGAGACCCTGTCTCAGGAAACAAACAGAATTCCAAAATCATATGCAAACTTTCAAATAATAACCACAGTGTAGAACATTAGAAAATAGAAAAGATACTGTAACCCGTGCTGTTAATTTGAAAACTTTTGAGGGCTGTTTGGTGTTCATTTTTTCATTATTTTACCTTCTACCTTTGGGATAACAATGAAGCATTCTGTTTTAACATTGTCTACAATGGCATCTTTGTGTTTTGTGAGCCCAGGGCCTCACACATGGTAGGCAAACACACTGCCACTGAGCCACACCTTCAACTGTATCCCTGTCCCTTTTTGAAACTTTGAATCAGGGTCTTACTGTATTGCCTTGACCAGTCTTGAACATGTGATCCTCCTACAGCAGCCCCAAGTAGCTAGGATTGCAGGTGTAATACCACCGTATACTACTGCAAAAATATTTTTCTGATAAATCTTTGGTACTGGTTGTGTTTTGTGTTTTGGGACAGGGTCTCACTATGTAGCATAGGGTGACCTTGAGCTTGCAGCAGTCCTGCCTTAGTGGCACACTGGGATCACAGGTGTGTGCCATCATACTCAGCTCAATTTTTAGTACTTGTAAAGACATTTATTAGACCAGTCAAATGAATACTTGTCTGGAAGATTAGTTTACAAGATACTTAGCCTTTCCTAAAAAACTCCTTAGTTGTCAGGAGTACCGTGTAGCACCCAGAGTGTTTATGTAAGCAGCAGATTGTCACAGTGCGAGCTGGGCTGTGTCAGTGTAGCGCTTCAGAGGAGCAGCCCTGCTGTTGCTCATTAGCCTTTTTGCCACTTGGGAACATCTTGAAGGGGGACAAGCTGCATTTTGTTTTATTTTTAAGTAGGCTTAAAAGTAACATTGCAGGGAAAACAGTGCTGCCAGTTAGGTGTGACAGAGTAGGGACTGGAGAGTGAGCACAGGGAAATAGACATTCAGCAAGTGGGGAGCAGAGGTCCTGGTGTGTCTTTGGGGTGTGGGGGCTGGCCAGCCAGTTCTGTAGCTGCTCTAGGACTCTGGCAGATGATGGGAGGCTCCTATGCGACAAACCTGTGTCCTGGGCCATGAAACCTCCCAGGAACCCGGTGGAAGTTGTGACTGTCCCTGCCCTGTTCAGCCTTCTTATGTGCTGTGGCTGTACGTGATGAGGTCACAGTGTGTGCTTGTGGTACTCCTGCTTTTCCTGCCTTTTATTTTTACTTTGTTACTTTGTCTTCAGACAGGGCCTGCCAGTGCTACCCAGGCAGGCCTTGAACTCCTAGGCTCAGTTGACTGACCTGAGCATATGCCAACAGTGCCTGGCTTCCCACCCCCTGTTGTTATTTTGTTTTTAAAATTTGGTTTTTTGAGACAGGGTCTTATTTAGTTCAGGCTGGCCTTGGACTCACCATGGAGCCCAAGCTGGCCTCAAACTCATGGCAGTCCTCCTGTTTTAGCCTCCTGAGTGCTTAGATTATAGACATGTGCCACCATGCCTGGCTTCCCACCCCATTTTAATAAATTAGTACTTGGAAGAAATGACTGAGAAGAGCTGAATTTTATATATCCGTGCCTTTTGCTTTTCCTGCTGTTCAGAGTAATTTTGATAGCTGGGTGCGGTGTGCAGGCCTGCAATCTGCACAGTGAGGGACTCAGTCAGGAGGAACACAAGTTCAAGCCTAGTCTGAGCAGTTTACCAATTTAGCAAAACCCTGCCTCAGACTGAAATGTTAGTGTAAAGGGCCTGAGTACAGAAGAAAACCTGTGCCTTGCTAGACAGCTGCCTCAGCCATCCAGAGCACTGGATTACAGGTGTGCAGCACCGTGTCAGCTGGGTATGTCTTTATATGGTGTGTGGAAGGGCCTGTGCTCTTCTGTGACTTCAGGCATGTGTGTTTGTCCCTTCATAGTAGTGTCATTAGTTGTTCTTAGTGGCCTTGGGGCTGGAGGAGACTGTTGGGGGGCTGTTGCAGTCCTGTGCTGCATGTCAGGGGCCTGAAGTGTCCCTGCTTTGCCAGTAGAGCCATCACCTACCATATTAGCCCACAATACAGTGAACACATTCAGGATATCTTTCTACGTGGTGCCTTTGTCCCCATTTCTTCCTCTTTATCTTTTCCTGGGTTGGGGCTTACACTGTGCGCGTGCCTGGACACCGAGCCATCTCCCTGCCCAGTGCTCCTCTCCAACCCCATCTGTGTGGTGCTGATGCTGATTTGTGGGAGAGTTGGAGTGCTGATGGAATGGAGGTACCTCTGATCCCTTAGTTGGGGGTTTCTTCAGAGACAGAGGCTGTGTTTGAAATACAGAGCTGGAGGGGAAGTCTGTTAAGTACACTTTGTACCTAAGAAGAACCTGCCTCCTGTACCAACATAACCATGTATGTAACCTGTGGGAAAAACTTAAAACTGGCTGTCTTGACTGTTTATCGGGGTGTCTGTGTCTGCAGGTGGGCTTTCCTTCTCCTAGTGAGGCTGCCACTGTCACTTGGGCTGTTTCTCACCCATGTTGCCTGTTAGCTTGGGCTCCATGCTTTGCTGTGGTATCAGGCATTTTGGAGGGCATTGTCCTCGTCTGTACCTGCTGGGTTATGGAAAAGCAGCTACAGCTACTGGCTTCTTGGCCCCAGCAGGGCCCTCATGTCCTCGGATCAGGGCTGCCTGGCCAGCGTCATGGGCCACCAGAGCCCTCGCAGGAGAGCTTCCTAACAGGCAGTTCAGCCTGGGTGGCTGCTGCAACAAACAGCAAACTTTGACAGGTTTCTTAGGAATCCTGTGAACCAGGACAAGGAAGCGTAGAAAGCGTCCTCACATCCAGGTGGTGGTCGGTCAGTTCTTCTGTCTGTGGAGCAACAATGTTAAACAGCTTCTGTGTTCACAGGTCATCTAACCGCAGATTCTACTTGGATTGGTTTCACCTAGTTTTGTGAAATTTGCCGTTTCTTTCTTTTTTTTTTTTGAGACAGTGTTTGGCTATGTAGCCCAGACTGGCCTCTAACTCTTGGTGATCCTTTTGCCTCAGTCCTCTTGAGTGCTGGGATGACAGGCATGCACCACTACACCCGCCTATAATTCTCCAAAAAAAAAAAAAAATTGAAATATTTATAGTTACATTAAAAATTCTAATATATGCCTATCATCCCTGCATGCCAGGAGACTGAGGCAAGAGGATTGGTACCATTCCAAGGCCTATTTTAACTGTACAACAAAACCCTGCCTCAAGAACAAAAAAGTAAAAATAAAAACTTAAAAAGCTCATGTCTGATATTAATACAGTCATTCTATCCATTCTCAGTTCATGGTTTGGGAACCTTGTATCTGTCTTAACCCAGTTGTGATGCTCTTTCTCCTTTTTTGTCTTCCAGCAAGCGAGGATTCAGCGTCCGGTCCTTTGGAACAGGAACGCATGTGAAACTGCCAGGACCAGCACCAGACAAGCCCAATGTTTATGATTTCAAAACCACATATGACCAGATGTACAATGACCTGCTCAGGAAAGACAAAGAACTGTATCCCAAGGCTGCCCCTAGGGTGCTCAGAGGGTCTTCTGTCAGGTGTGGTCTGTGCTGGGTATACCTGCCCTCTGCTCTGTAGGGAGATGTCTAGGTGATGCGGGCATGGGTGTGCCGTGCTGGCCCAAGCCCTGTTCTCAGTGTTCACCAGCACTTGGTGTCTCTTCCTGCTGCCCACTGGACAGCCCCAGAGCTAGAGCCATTGAGGCAGTGCACATGTGAAACCCTAAGTGCAGACCCAAATGGAACCCTATGCTGACCTGGTCAAACAGAGGTGCTGATGATGAAGCAGGGCCCACAGAGAGAGCAAGGAAAGCCCAGGGCTGGTGTGTGTCCCTTCCCAGGACCATGAGTGGGGCTCTGACAGGTGGTCAGGCTGCCCTACATGCTGGGGTCTATGAGACAAGTAAAGAATTCTGCATTTATCACCAGACAGGGTGATAGAAGCAAGTGATGGAAAAGAATTTTACTTCCTTTCAGGAGGAGACAAAACAGGCTGTGTCTGCTTCCTAAGACTCACATGAGAAGAGTAGTTTTTTCCCTTGATCTTTTTTTGGGGAGGGTGGGACTCATTGGGTAGTTCATGCTGGTGTTGAACTCATTTTGTAGCCCAGGCAGACCTCACACTTGTATCAATCCTCCTGCCTCAGCCTCCCAAATGATGGGGGACTGTAGGCGTGCAATACCATGCCTGGCTTGGAAAGGCATCTTTATTATAGTTTTCTGTGACTGGAAAACCAAATTGTGTATTTCCTAGTTGCTTCTGCACATGATTTACAGGGCTGGGGTACAGCTCTGTGGACAGGTATGTGAGGCTCTGAGTTCAGTTCTTAGTACTGAGAAAAACAGTTCCAGGCCAAGGGTGTTTTGTGATAATCAGAATGAGCTCAGACATGCTTCAGGCAAATGAATATCAGCAACAAACTGGAAATGTTTTGTTTCTACTTTGGCAGTTTTTGTTTGTTTGTTTTTTGAGATAGAGTCTTGCTATACAGTCGAGGCTGTTCTTGAACTCACATTTCGAAGAAGAGTGCTGGGACTGTAGGCATGTGCCACCCACCACTCCTAGCACTTTGGCAGTTTTGCAATTTTTAGTAAGCCAAAAATGAAGTTGGACATAGTGGTACCTGCTGGTAATGCCAGCTGATTGAGAGGTTGAGGCAGGAGGAGCCCATGTTTAAGACAGCTTGGACAACTTCATAAGATTGTGTCTCAAAAATAGTTTTTAATAAATTGAAAACATCTTTGTGTATATGTGGGTTAATTAGGTAGCCCAGAAGGCCCTAAAGATTCTAGCAGAGTGTACACCCTGACAATCAGACATCTTACCCTGCCTCGAGTTTCTCCCTGAGTCACAGTTGGAAGGTTGGCAAGGGTAGAAACATAGCTATTTCTTGTCAGCACCTGCCACCATGCCAAGCTGGGAGCCTGAGTCCGGATTGCCAGTGCCCATAATGCAGTGATCCTGGTGGCAGGTTCCTGGGGATTGCAGCCCATCCTGGAAGCCAGGCCTGTGTTGGGACACATCTCCACAGCTGCCCTGCTGTGTCATGTCAGCTGTGCTGCTTCAACAGCTGAGCTGAGGCGTGGACACTCACCCTGAAATCCCTTCTGCTCAGAGTGCCCCTCCTTTTGCCTCCTGTTTCTGAGCCTCAAAGAACCATAAGATTTCTTTCTAGGAGTCTCTTTCTGAGGCTGGATGCTTCCTTTAGCCCTGGGAAAAACTCAAGGGAGGAAAGAAAATGAAAGTTATGCTTCAGTTAGTGTCATCCTGTGTGGGGAGGTACTGGGAATCAAACCCAGGGCCTTTCCATCTCCAGCCTGCCTTGCCTTTTGAGTTTTGACCAGTTTCACTAAGTCATTTAAGTTGGTTGCCTAGGTTGGGCCCAAATTTATAATCCTTGTGCCTCAGTCTCCCACAAGGCTAGGATTATAGATGTGCACCACCATATATGGCTAGTACTATTTAGTTTTTTTTTTTTTCCTTCTTTTGAGACAAGGTCTTGCTATGTACTCCAGGCTGACCTTGAACTCACTGTGTGGCCCAGGCTGGCCTGGAACTCAGAGTGATCCTCCTGCCTCAGCCTCTCAAGTATTACGGATGTGCTTCACGTGCCTCGCTGTCATTCAGTTTTGATACTCTTGTACTCCATGTGACAAATAAAAACAGGTCCTAGTGTGCAGGCTGATTCTCCCTTAAAACTGAACCAAGTTCTCTTACCAGTTAGCAGACTGGCCTCCATTTCTGGATGGGGCAGCACTTACTGAATCTTAATGTCAGTGGTCAGATGGGAGGGCCCTGCTGAGAGAGAGGCACCCTGGTGGTTCTCAGAGGAGCCAGGCCAGTGCCAGGGGCTTTCTTGGGTGTGCAGTGACTGTCTATCACCCTTGGTATTTAAAAATGCTCCTTGGCAACATCGTTCAGGAAGTCACCCTAAGGGCCAGGGATATAGTTCAGCAGCACTGTGCCTGCCTGGCAAGCATGAGGTTGTGAATTCAATTCACAATACCAAAAAAGAAGTCACTGTCAGGAGGCTCTGGGGTGGCCTCGCCTTGCCGCCTGCTTTTCTTCACTGGGTAGACCCTCAGGTCTTCTCCATGAAGCCTAGACGTGCTTAGCTACCCTGTTCACAGCATTGCCCTCAGCTGGCAGAGGATAACAACTGTAGGAAGCTCATTGGCTGTGGCAGGCAGCTGACCAAGGCAAGGACCCTGGATGTGGAAACCCCAAGAAGGGCTGGAGGTGAGAAGTGATGCCTGGGCAGGACTGGGCAGAAAGCCCCTCCAGCGGGGCTCCCCTGAGGGCTTTACTTCGCATACACTTGAGAGCAGGCAAGAATTTGCAGATCCTTAAGATATTAACTCATGATTTGTAGAAATGATGCATGATAGTTGTTAACCATTTGTAGTGGCAGGATAGGCCTTTTTTGAGGGGGGTTATCTTTTTTTTTTTTTTAATTGGTACTGGGCATCAGACTCATGACCTGGTGCTTGCAAGGCAGGCGCTTATGCTGCTGAGCTAAATCCCCAGCCCAGAGTGGGGTTATCTTTGAGACAGGGTCTCACTGTGTAGCTGGCTCAGGCTGCCCTTGAACTCAAAGTGGTACTCCTGTCTTACCCTCCAGAGTGCTGGGATTACAGATGTTCACCCAACCTGGCAAAGAACATTTTTTAAAAATTACTTTTTAATTTTGAGCCAGGTTCTTGTTAAATTGCTCAAGCTACAGTCAAACTTGGAATCCTCCTGCTGGGGTTACAAGTGTGTACTAGAATCTTTTAAATGTGGCCCAAAGATAAAATCTGGAGCACTGAATTTAATTGTTAAGAGCTTAAGTGTTCAAGGGAGATTATGATGTGTGGCTTGATTGGAAAATGGTACCAGCCTTGGGCTCTGGCATCCCCACAGGCCACCTCTGCCATCGTTTGCTGGGCTGCCAGGGCCTGTTTCCTTGAGCACACCACCTCCCAGAGTGCTCAGGAGTGGGGTTGGCCCGTGCCGTGCTGCTGAGTACAGTGTTTCCTGAGCCAGTGTGCTGTGGAGACACAGATGTTGCCACCGGGCATGCTCCCCATGATGGGCCATCCCACGTTAGAAGAGAGGGTGGAAACCTGACTGCCCCACACCCAGTCTCAGCAGCAGCATACTGTGGGGTGTCAGTCAGTCCCCCAAGCTTGGGGCTGACTGGCTGCCATGCAGGAGGAGGTGCAGACCACATCTCACCAGCCCAGAAACATCAGCCCTTGCATGCTTTGACGTCGTTGGAAAGTGGACCCATTTATCACCACTGTCTCGCTTTAATTTCTTAAATATTTAGCTGTGATTTTGATTGGATTTCCAAAAGCAGAAAAATTGGCTGCCTGTCTTGTCTTGCTGTATGATTCACATTGGCCTTGAGGTAACTGTAGTTTAGGCTGGCCTTGGAACTTGTGGCAGTCCTCCTGTGTCAGCCTCCTAAATCCTGGGGTTATAGGCATGTGCCACCATGCTGAGCTCAGTGAGAACTGTGTGTATGTGTGTACCGCGAATCGAACTAAGGACCTAGCACTTGCCAGGCAGGTGCTTGTGCTGCTGAGCTATATATACCTGGCTTTCAGTGGGAATTTTGAGGGTAGCAGTTTTACTGGGCTAAAAACCTTGTTGGATTTAAACTAGTTATTTTCCTTCCACTGTGTTGATAATACCAGACTGAGGTGATTAATAATTTCACTGTTTCCTTTTGAAATTGGGTACTCATAGTTCACCTGCCTGTGCCAGTGATATGAAATCCGAATCACTAATCACTGTTCTCTCTGCAACTGGGCATGGTGGTTTGTGCAGGCAGTCTCAGCACTCAAGAGGTGGGGCTGGAGGATTGCAATTCCTAAACCAGCCTGGACTACGTAGAAGATCCTGTCTTCAAAAACCAAATCAGTTAATACATGAGTTAATTCAGTTTTTACAAATCTTTCTTTTTCTTGAGACAGGGTTTTGTTATGTAACAGGCTGGCCTTGAACTCACAGCAGTTTTGTCTCAGCCTCCAGAGTGCTGGGATTATAGGCATGTACCACCACACACAGCTGAACATCTTCTATTTTGGGGGCAGTACAGGATTTAACTTGGGACCTGGTGTATGGTAGGCAAATGCTGTTCCCTTGAGACATGTATCCCTAGTGCTTTTTGTTTTTGAAAAAACAAGACTGCCCAGGCTGGTTTCAAACCTATAAACTTCTTACCTCAGCCTCCTAGACAGCTGGGATTATAGGTGTGTATCACCACATTTTTGTCTTTTTAATTATTTATTTTGCTGTCCTGTGAATAGAATCAAGGCCTTCACACTGAGCTATATCTTAACCCTTTTATTTTTTTGAGGCAGGATCTTACTAAGTCATGAAGTAGCCTGGGCTGGGCTTGCTCAAACCTGTGGTTTTTTTTACCTCAGCCTCTGTAGTAGCTGGGACTTCAGGCATATGCTTCCAAGCCAGTGTGGTAGAATCCCAGCTGCTTGGGAGACAGGGCTGGAAATAGTTTGAGGCCAGTCTAGGTAGTTTAGCAGGGCCTTGTCTCAACATTTTAAAGGGCTGACTTGGTGTACCTTTGTGAGAGACTGCTTGCCTGCCACTGCCAGGCCCTGGCTCTGTCCCCAGCACTGCAAAACAAAAAGGTAAAATGTCTTTTTATTTGGAGGCTTTTTAGAGAGGAGCAGTCAGTAAAATCATGGCATACCTGTGATTTCCTTTTAAAGTAGACAGTTACATGGTGTTAGTATTACAGCTGTGTAAATATCACTCCAGTTGATTTTTAAAAAATTTTTGGGTACATTTTAGGTATACATAATGATCATAATGCTTCATAGGGTCCAATTGATTTTTGTAGAGAAGTGTTTTAAAGGACCTCACACTGAGGCACCCCCGTCCCCCATCATCACTGTAGAACTATTCCCCAGGAAGCCCTTCAGCGGTGGCCCTACTCCAGGCCTCCAAGCCACTGGCACCTTGAGCCTGGGTGAGGCATATGGCGGGGGTGCTGGCCTGATGCTTGATGTGCTGCCTTTGGAGTGTGTGCACACCGGGGCCTGGGTCTGGCTGGCCATTTTTCAGTGTAAAGATTTTCTGGTGTTCATACTTTTTTTTCAAACACTTTGCTGTCACTGCAGGAACAGAAGGGTTGGGAACCTGATATCTTGCCATGTGGCTTCAGCTTAAACTCCCTGGCTCAGGTTGGGGGCCTTGTTTTAGTCAGTACTGGGAATTGAATGTGGGGAACACTGACTTACAACACTTACTTACACTGACTTAAAGTTTTTGAGACAAAGTGTCACTCAGGCTGCCTGGGCTGGCTTCAGGTGTGTGGCCTTGCCTCTGCTTGCTGTATAACTGGTGTGCCCAGCTGGTGAGTGGCCTGGGAGTCCCTATGGGTTGAAGGACCAGAGCCTGGTGCTCACTGCATGGCTTCCACCTAATGACCTTTGAGGGTGTGCAGGCTTCCAGATGCCCTTTCTGTGCAGCTCTGGGGTTGAGTCCAGCACTGTGCTGCCATCCATCCCCAGCCCATCTGTGGTGCGTGGTGAGTGGGGCTCCCTGAACTGCTCTTGGGTTTCAGGCTGGAGTCAGCTTCCCATTTTGGAGCAGACTAGTGGGACTTGGAAGTGTCATCAGACCCAGGAAGGGAGTCATGGCATCGGGGGACTGCTGAGATGCCAGTAAAATCACCAAAGGTACATTATTCAATGCCTCGAAAGGCTAGGGCACCTTTCTGAAAGGTGGTACTGTGCTGGCTGGCAGCCCGCTCCCTTCAGGGCAGTCCAGTGGGGCCACCAGAGACCCATAGTATGTTCATAGGATGCTACAAAAGGATCAGCATGCACTGAGGGAAGCTGAGGCAGACGGCTTGCAAATTCAAGTCTTGCCTGGGCAGCTTAGCAAGATTTTGTCTTAAGGTTAAAGAATAAAAGGGGGTAGAGATATAGTTCAGTGGCAGAGCGCCCTTGGTTCTACCCTCGGTACTGCCAGGTCCATAAGCCATCTAGATTTGTCAGATGTCCATTTAAAGGCTTTAAATAGATAATGGCATGAGTTACAGCCCTGGTCTTGAAGAAGCAGCTAAAGCTGTGGCTCTGAGGGGCGCTTATGTGAGTTTTATTTGTGGCCCAGCCATTCTCTAAGCATTCAT
This sequence comes from Hydrochoerus hydrochaeris, assembly GCA_004027455.1. Taxonomy (NCBI): domain Eukaryota; kingdom Metazoa; phylum Chordata; class Mammalia; order Rodentia; family Hydrochaeridae; genus Hydrochoerus; species Hydrochoerus hydrochaeris. The sequence goes on along the minus strand of PVLA01001554.1, from coordinate 304,585 downwards.
TTGAAACAGATGGAGCTGAGACCTGGGGTGGAGCCTGGAGCCTGCCTATGGAGGCGCTCTGATTTATCAGGGCTGGGCTGGGCTCTGGCTGTCCGCATGGATACATCTCAGTTGGCTGTGAGGGGTGCAGGGCTAGAGATGGTTTCTGAGGCTGTGAGCCCCATGGCCTCTGGGCCATCCTGGGGTCCCGTCTCTGCCCTCACTTGTTCTAGGGCCAGTGCAGCTTTCCCGGAAACTCAGACTTGGGGCTCTCCTGCACTCTTTGTTTCAAGATAAGTTTTTTGGGGTCGGTGGGAGTAGAAGTAGCTGACAGTCTCCAGATTTTGCCTCCTAGGAATGCTGCCTGCAGACTGCACGCCCCACCCTTTCTCCACACTGCTGGGGGTTTGAGTCCTCTGCCTTCTGTTTTTCCCGCCAGTTCCTTCTGCCCTGATCGCATTTTGAGACAGTCTGATTTGCTCAAGCTGTCCTGCCTAAGCCTTCTGGAGTGCAGCTGTATCACAGGTCTGCACAGTTGTACCAGCTTGAACTTGTTTCTTGATCAAGTGACTTGGAAGCCACAGTGTATACATTTCTGATGACACTAAGATGCCACTGGCCAGAGGGCAGGCTTGTGCCCAGCGGTGATCCCAGCAGTCTGGGAGGCAGAGCCAGGAGGATCACAAATTTTAGTGTAGCCTGACAACTGAATGACTTCGTTGAGACCCTGTCTCAGAGTTTAAAAGGGATGGGGACCTAGCTCAGTGCAAAGGCAGGATCAGTTGTAGAGGAAGGTGGGGATGAACTGCCTTCTTTCCGCCTCTTGTTCAGACAGCATGGTCTTCCCTAGCCTGCCCAGTTCCCAAGATGCTGGTCTCTTCCCCTGGCTGGTCACACAGCTGGAGCCTGGGCTGGTCATGGCCAGCATTGACCCCTGCCTACATCCCTCACACTACGTGCAGCAATCACAGGAACAACTGGGGTCACTTTTTGGGTTTGCCCTGCAGACCTGAGCTTGCTGGGTGCAGACAGTGCAAGCCCAGGGCAGAGCTTTAATTCCTGGTGTCTCTTGCATCTGTCCCCTCGTCATGGGAAAATACAGCAACAAGATGACAGGTGGCCTTCCAGGATACTAGTCAGAGACAGATGGTTGACCTTTGTCACTTAGTAGTTTGCTCTGGCACACCTGCTGTTATCCCCTCCTGGAAGGCCAGGTTGGGTTGGGGAGGCAGTGGCAGCAGGCAGCTGGCTGGAGGAGGTCATGTGGAGGCTGTCAGAAGCACGGTGCCAGGAGGGTGTGGGTCAGGGTGGAACCACTGTGTTGGAGTGGCTGGACACACCCTTGCTGCCCTTGGCATAGCCTTTCCCTCTGCCTTGGCCAGGTGCACTGACTTGCAGTGACCTCTCTTCCTGGTGAGGACACAGTGCTCTGGCTTCCTGCAGACCTGGACCCCATTCTTGGCCAATAACCAGCACACACCAGGACAGGGGCACCTGTCTGCCAGTGACAATGGCTACTCTGAGGACCAGTGTCCCTAGCCACTACCTCCACTTGAAGACCAAATTGAAGTGAATGGACTACAAATCAGTTTTTGTTTTGTTTACAAATGTGAAACTTTTGCAGTACACTGCCAGGTTAAGATGTAAGCCAGACATTTGCGCCCAAGAGTTCAAGGCCAGCCTGAGAAACAGACCCTGGTTCAAAAAATAAAATCGTTCAGCAGCAAAAGACCTGGCCAGCAGGCACAGAGCCCAGCTCTGATCCCTAGCACCATGAGGAAGGGAAAAAGAAAAGGCAGTGGGAAATGTGCACTTCTAGTCTGTTTTCTTCAACCTTCAGCCCTTCTGTGGGTGCTGCCCTGACTCTGTCCGTGGAGGCCCTGCTGCCCTCTGCCTGTCCTCTAAAACAAGGATTCCTAGGTGTCTGCAGGGTCACTCCAAGAACACTACAGCCTGACCTGTGTTGGCAAGAGAGGCCATGTGTTTCCTCGTGAACTGCCATTTGGTGCCGCTATTGGGAGTTGGGTACATTCAGAGGTGTCTATGCCTGGGCCGAGTTGGCAGCCTTGCCACACTGCCTGGTGCCAAGCATCCAAGGGATGCTCACTGGGGTGGGGTCACCCATGCTCCTCCCATGTGCTCTGCTCAGTCCCAGGTCTCATCTGCACTATCAGGTCCTGCACGTGTGGGGGTACTGGAGACCACACCCAGGGCTTCCATGCTGGGCTGCATCCCTACCCCTTTTTAAAAACTTTTGAAACAGGTTCCCCTGAGTCACTGAGTGTCACAGACTAGTCTCAAACTTGCAGTGCTCCTGGCTCAACCTGCCAGCGTGCAGTGACATCTTACATATGTCAGCCACCACAGTCACACTCAGCCCTCTAGTTTTCTTTTCTTCAAAGGTTCTGGCTTCCCTTGGTCATCTGAGGCCTCCAGACTTGGCCCATCTTCCCTGTCTGGCTTGGCTCCAGTGGTCTAGGTGAACCCCCAGGACTGGTCTAAGTGGGCCTTGACACTTGTGCTTGAGTTTGCAGCCTTCAGCAGCTCCTGAAGTCCCTGCTTGGTGAGGTCCTTCAGACAGTGAAGGGATGGAGAAGGGCTGCTGTCCACGCAGCAGCCTGGGCTGCCCTGAGTTCCTGGCCCCACTTTGTGCTGTTTAAAATTTTTGCTGTTGCCTCTGAAAACTGGTTTTTGGTAAGATCCCTGTTATTTATCCTTAAATCTTGGAATCACTAGCGTCTCCTAGGAGAGGAAAACAATCTGTTATTTCCTGGCCCAAAGTGTTTTCAGCCAGTCCCACAGATCCCCCCCCACCCAGGCTACAGGGCATTGCATTGCCGGCAACAGGCCAAGTTGCTTGCTCGAGCTTATTGCATGGGGGTGTGGGAGCAGGTGCTAAGCGTCTGTTTGCCTTGTTGTGGCCTCCTGCAGTGATGCCAGGGTTGATCTGGGTCAGAACCTCGTTTGCTCCTTGGTGTTGAGACTGAGACAGACCTGCTCTCCAGGGGAGTTTCAAAGTTCGGCTGGCTTTCACTGTGGTTGTCTCACCCAGTGTCAACTTGTTGCTTTTGTTTTGAAGCCTTGTACACTTTATGATGCTAACTGCAAACAGCTGGGTGGAGGCTAGGGTCCAGTGTTTCCCACTGCCTTTTCTCCATCTCCTTCCTCTGGGTGCTGGGGCTAAGACCTGGCTCAAGTGTCTGGCTTACATCTTAACGTGGCAGTGTACTACGACACATTTGTAAACAACAAAAACTGATCCATGGTCCATTTACTTCAATTTGAGGACACAGTGGTCAAGAACAGACACTGCTCCTTGGAGTAGCCATGGTCACTGCCAGACAGGTGCCCCCTCACCAGTGCCAGTTACAGTGTGTAGGGGCTGGGGAGAGGCACCCTGGGTGTTGCAGACATAGTTCCAGTGCAAAAATAAACATGGGCCATTTGCACACAGCACTGTTGGCCACCCTGGAGACTCCGCGTTCAGCATAGCCTGCTGGTGTCTGGACCTCTGCTCAACTCTTCCCCACCCTGGGTACCTGAGGAGAAGGCATAAGTTGAAGCAGCCCGGGACTTGTGCCCGTTCACTTGGGCCAAAACCACCTGGGGTCCAAGAACGAGTATACCAAGCCATTAGGGAGCTGAGGACTGTGAGTGAGGCCAGCCTGGCATACACTGAAACCTTGTCTCAAAAAACCAAAACAGCTGGGCATGGTGACACACACTTGTCATGAGCCTGAGGCAGTAAGATCACCATGGGCTACATAGTGAATTCAAGACCCACTTAAACTACAGAGACCCTGCTTCAAAAAAACCAAACCAGAAAGTGCTAGTAATAAAAGGGTGAGGGATGGAGCTCAGTGGTAGATTTGACCCCAGTGTTGTGGGGGAAGTAACAGAGTTCTGGGACTGGTCTGGGGATTTGGCTTATTGGCTTAAGTGCCTGCCTGGCAAGTGTAAAGTCATGAGTTCGCTTTCCAGTACCATACAAAAACAAACAAACTTAAAAAGAGTTTTGGGACTGGGGTATAGCTCATAGGCAAAAAGCCCAGTATTGGGCCCTGAGCACCCAAACAGAACAATTCCAAAACAGCTAGTCTTTCCTAAAATAGGACTTGCAAAATGATTGTCTCCAAATTCCTGGAGACATTCGGATGACCCCTTTGGCCATGGGGTCCCCTTCTCTGCACCCTTGGGTGTGGCCTGGGTGAACCCTCACAGGCAGAGTCAGCAGATGCCTTTGGTGGTCCTTTCCCAGCACGGCCGCAGCTCCCTCTCCATCTGGCAGGTTTTAAGATGAGGCTTCCCAGGCCTTCCTGCCTCCAGGGGGTCTCATACCCTTTGCCAGGCTGACTTGGGGTTTGGTTCTAGGAAGGCTGTGTCCCCAGAGGTAGGCACTGCCCTGGGACACTGCTGGCTGCTGTGAGGACACTCTGCTTGTTGAGCAGTCAGGGCCACAGGGAACCAGAGCTTTTTCTCTGTCTCCTGGGGGCTTGACCTGGGGGGGCAGCAAGGGACTGGGCCTGGTGGGAACAACAGGGCTTCTGGATTAATGAACAAAAGCTGCTACTCAAAGTTCCTTAACACCAGTGCTCAGCTATACCCAGAATGGAATTCTGCATATGCTGGACAGAAATAAGAGAATCAAGCCCCGGCCAGAAAGGTTCCAGAACTGCAAGGACCTGTTTGACCTGATCCTGACCTGCGAAGAGCGGGTCTATGACCAGGTGGTAGAAGGTGAGCCCTGCACAGAGGAGGGCAGGACCGGGAGGGCTTTGGGGCAGCAAGGTGGTGCCTAGTCCTCAGGGTTCTGGCTCTGCTCCGTGTGGCACTTCCTGTGCCACAGGAACCACGAATGCCACTGCTTCCGTGGGGGCCTTAGCCATGGTGGGCTGGTAGCAGGGGTGGCCTTGCTACTAGTTCAGCCTTTGTTGTGCAGGGTCCTCAGACTTCCCAGCCTGGCCACAGGCACAGTCCTGTCGTGTTCCCAAACCCCAGGGCCTGCCTGGCAGCAGTGGAGCCCAGCCAGGGTCAGTGGGGCCACATGTGGGCATCTTGCTGCCTGGTTCTGGAGCCTCCAACGACTCTTTGTCACTTTGTCCCAATCAGATCTGAATTCCAGAGAACAGGAGACCTGCCAGCCAGTGCACGTGGTCAATGTGGACATCCAGGACAACCATGAGGAGGCCACACTGGGGGCCTTCCTCATCTGCGAGCTCTGTCAGTGTGTGAGTGTGGGGTTGGGCACATACCCCCATGCTACAGGCGAAAGCAGGAGACCCATTTGCGTGTAGTGCAGCACACACCTCTGGGCACATGCCAGGTGACTTTGGCTGAAAAACCACCCGACACTTTGGTTCGTCTGATGGCGGGTGTATGCATGAGGATGGCCATGTTTGTCCCAGCCCCTGCAACAAGAGAGGCCAGGGCCAGGGCCAAGCTATGCTGCTTTGCTGTGTGCGCATGTGCACCTGCCATGCAGACGTGTGTCCCTTTGGACAGCCTCCTCCCCGTCAGCCAGGGGCTGTGTAGTCGCCACACAGCACTCTGTGCTCGAGATGTGTCCAGTCAGTGGGGCTGTGTGACAGTTATCAGGGAACCAGCTTATCGAGGAACTGGTCCACAGACAAGCAGGCCTGGCTGGTGCTGGAGGGGCCGGAGTTCCAGCCCACCCCAGCTGAGCTTTGGTTTCCTGCAAGCCTGGTGATCAGTGTGGCTGTTGAAGCTCTGATAGTTGGTTCCATATCCAGCCAGCACACAGTAGAAGCACCTGGTGAGGTGTCAGAGCTGTGTCACAAAGGGCTTCTGCTGCGGGGGGGTGGGGGGCGCACATGCCAGGCAGGGCTGGAGCTGAGGAGGGAAGATGTGATCTCTGGCAGGTATGGTCCACCAGGAGGCCTTGCAGTATGTGGCAGCACCTGTGGTTGCAGCCTGGTGGAGGCCAGGCACAGGGCGCTCCTGCACAGCCTCCTCCCTGCTGGGTGGCTCCAGGCAAGTGCCTGGCCCTTGCTGTACCCCATTTTGCTTACCCGCAAGGTGGAGAGGAGTCTCTGAGCCTGGTTCCTTCGCTCCAGGTCCAGCCCCCCAAGGCTGCCACGGGGCTCCAAAGGCCAGGGGTAGGCTGCGCCCGGGGACTGGTGCTCAGGGTGTGCTTTTCACAGATCCAGCACACAGAGGACATGGAGAATGAGATCGATGAGCTGCTGCAGGAGTTCGAGGAGAAGAGCGGCCGCGCCTTCCTGCACACCGTGTGCTTCTACTGACCACACCCGGCCTCCTGGATGCTTCCCCTGCATCCCATCCCCCACCCCTACCCCGTGTCGGGGGGGGGGGTGGTGGTGGTGGTGGTGGTGGTGGTGGTACTGCGGTGTCACCCCATGCACTGTGCGCGGGCGCGGGACGGAAGGTGGGCTGCGTGCCCCGTTGTCTCCGCCCCCTTCAGCCGGAGAGGGTGATTCGCGCGCGCCCAGCATGTATGCCTCTGCCGGGCCTGGCCCTTGCTCCCCAGCTGCAGGTTGTGCGTACCTGAGCGGCCCGCGGCCCAGCCAGAGGAGCTGGAGTTGTCCAATAAACGAGATGCTGCTAGTGGTCTCGCCTTGTCCTCATTCCTGCGCACACCCCTCCCCAGGCCCTGCCCAGGGCTGCTGGGCCTCGGCTGTCCAGGACTCTGATCCTTGGCCCCTCAGGTTCTTCAGGTGACCCTCCCGGTGTCCCGCGGTGCAGAAGGCCGGGACACCTGCCCGGCACTGAGGGCCAGCCTACGGGCTCCCAAACTGAAGGGCTTGCGTCTCACGGGCCGCAGGGCGGGCTGGACCTGTTCGGGCCGGTGGGCTGTCAATGCCCACTGCAAGGAGGGCTGGGCTTGGGGCGGCCGGCTGGCCTGTGTGCCACCCGCCCCGGCCCCGCTCCTGCCCTCGGCCTCCTCTGGCCAGGCAGCCGGACGGCCTCACTGAGGCGGGGATGCACGCACATCCCGGTGGGAGGAGGGTGCGCACCTCGTACCCTCACCTGAGGCCGAAGAAGGGGCGGAAGGACGCGGTGCGCAGGGGACCAGCGTCCGGTGCACGCCGGCGTGGGGCGGGGCGGCAGCAAAATCCCTCCCAGAGGCGGGGGCAGGGGGAGGGGAGGAGACGGAGCAAGGCCGCGCGGAGCCGCGGAGCCGCGGAGCCGGAGCCCGAGCCGGAGCCGGAGCCCGAGCCGGAGCCGGAGCTGGGCGCGCAGAGGGCGGAGCGCAGCGCTGCGTGGCCGGCAGCGGCAGCGACCCCGAGCGAGGGCCCACGCCCCAGCCGCTCCCCCGCCTGCTCCGGGCCGGGGCTGTGGCGACGCGCGTGCTGACCTTCGCGGAGGCGGCGGGGGCTCAGCATCGGGCCGGGGCCGGGGGGGTGCCGGGGCCGGGGGGCGGCGCTCCGGCCCGGCCCGGCCCCGCCCGATGTCCATGAGCGCGAACACCATGATCTTCATGGTTCTGGGGGCGTCGATCGTGATGGTGAGCGGAGGGGCTTCCCGTGCGCGCCCCCTGTTCCCGCCGCCCGCGCGCGCGCCTCCCCTTCCGCGGCGCCTTGTTTACGGCCTGCGCGGCCCTCCCGGGTGCCTCCGGCGCCCTGCGCTCCCTCCCCGCACCTCGCGCTCCCCTCCCTGCGCCCCGCGCTCCCTCCCTGCCCCTCCAGCCCGGCCCACCTCTCCCCTGACCGGACATGGGCTCTTCTAGGCCATCGCGTGCTTGATGGACATGAACGCGCTGTTGGACCGCTTCCACAACTACATCCTCCCGCACCTGCGGGGCGAGGACCGCGTCTGCCACTGCAACTGTGGCCGGTGAGTGCGCCCCGGCACCGGGCACGACACGCGTGATCACACACGAGCGGCGGGCTTCGCGGACCGGGCCGCAGGGCAGCGCTAGACCCGGGCGCCTGGAGCCCGGCGCTGGGGGAGGGGCGTCTTCTGGGACGGAGGCATGCAGAGTCAGGACGCCCGGTGACTTAAGCGCCAGGGCTCCAGCTGGTGGCAGAGCTGCCTGGGCGGCACAGGTGGTGGTCCCTGGCAGGCTCGGTCCTGGGAGGGTCATGGCGGGGGCAGCAGAGGCTGTTGGGGCTCCTGTGCCCGTGGCCCTTGCTGTAGGCCCGGGCGGGCGTTGGTCATGGTGGTGGGCAGGACCTACTTGCAGGGCGCAGGCACGACCCTCAGGGTAAAGGAGGAGCTGAGGCAAGAGAGGGGCTGGCTCAGTCAAGGTCACAGCTACCGCCACGCCCACCGGCGATCTCCTGTTTCTTGGCCATGCATGTCTGTATGTCCATGTACAAAATAAACATCTTCTCATGAGCTGTGCATGTGTGTACAGTCTGTGCATATACATGTGCGCACACGCCCCGTGTACATGGGCATGCGCTCATCCCACACAGCCCCACCAGCGTGTGTTCCCTTTGACTGTTGTCCCTGCCAGGCAGGTGAGAGAGTGGACAGAAGCTCTAGATAGTAGACTTACCCAAGGTCACACAGCTAGGCAAGGACGGCGCTCAAGCCCCAGACACGCATCCCCAGGCATCACTGCACTGGGCACACACTGGGGCCCAGGTGTCTAAGTCTCGGGGCCACTGCACATCTTGTGTGTCCCAGGCCTGTGCTGCAGACCCACGTGTCCAAGTGCAGGTGTTAGAGCAGGTGACAGCTCAAGACCCTGTGCGTGACCACTGACCTGCCTGGTGGCCTGAGTACCCTACCAGCAGGTGGGCACACACTGGCCCACACTCCCTGAGAATGCCAGGCACACACACCACATGCGGGTCACAGTACTGTGACCTGTGTGGGTCTGCCTGTGACAGTGCATTGAGTATGCATGTGCAGGCATGTGTGTACCTCATCAAGTGTGCCAAGCCCTGTGGCCACCTGTAGTGGGGGGCTGTGTGTGCAGGAACGTGGAGAATGGCGCCCACTCTGGACAGTGTCCTGCGTGTGTGTCTCCATGTGTGTGCTTCGTACACATTTCTGCATATAGGGTTCCATCCTACAAAAACTTGTATATTGACGACATACATGTGTGTGCAAAGGACATGTATACAAGACAATATACAGTGGACTGCACTTGTGAGACACTGGCTGCATCATGGGTTTGCACGTGGGGCCTCTGTACATACACCGCATACACACATTGCCGCCACCGTCTGCTCATGTACCCAGGCGTGCAGTGTGCACTTGTGTGCCTTGTACTTGCCTTCACGTGGAGTTGGTGTAGAGGACTTGTGTGAACCAATGCTGAGGCACGCATGTCAGAGGCAGCATCCGTGACCGTGCACACACATACATGCACGTGACTCAGCCTGAGAGGTGGCAGTGCCAGGACTGAGCACATGCATCCATGTGTGACACATGCCATGCTCATGTCAGGAGCGTGTGCAGTGCATGGATATGGGCCCTGGGCCTGTGTCCGCAGTATACACGCTGTGTCCAGTGCATGTGGCTGGCGTGTATACACAACATGCATCAGTCCTTAGGTGGACACATGGCATGTGTGGCATAGGCAGGACACATGTATGTTCCCTTCACACATATGTGTGCATATTGCACATCCTTGTATCTGGGAAACCTGATCCTACAGCCAGCCCCAGAGGCCAGGCTTCGAGATAAGAGGAGGCCAGGATCCAAGCAGAGAGCTGCAGTGGCCAGGTCTGTGTAGGCGTGCACAGGTCATGACCTTTGACCCAGAAGGCCTACTTGGGGAGTGGGTGCCTGGGGATTTGGGTTCTTTGTAGTGGCCAGTTGTGTTGGGGCAGCCCAGTCCTGGCACAGGGCACTGCTGCTGCCTGGACTGTGGGTAAGTTGGGCAACCCTTCCACTCCTGGGGCTGGAGCGGCCACAGCTGTACAGTAACCTGTAGCTTTTCCCTTGAGCTAGATGGGGATGCAGGCCTGTGAGGGGCTGGAGGGCTGCAGAGTGAGACTGTGAGGGGGAACAGAGAACATGTAATGTCTTTTTCTGCCATAATGATGGAGAATGGCTGCTGAACTCAGGATGGGGTAAGTAGCAGCTGTCAAGTGTCAGTCATGGTCACTGCTTAGCTACTGGTCAAGGCTGGCAGCTGAAGCCTTGCCCACCAAGCCTGCCACACTGTACAGGGCCCTGGGGAGGGCCAAGGAAGGGGCCCTGCTGGCTGGACTGGGCCTTGAGGACCCCAGATGTCTGTGTGGCCTCCGTGGGCCCAGGACAGCAGCAAAGGCCTGGTTTGAGGTTTTCATTTGGGGCAAACTTCTTAGGGTGGAGGGGCGTAGGTGCCACAGCTCCTTGTGTGGAGAAGAGGCAGAAGCAGGTTTGGGGAGCAGAGCTATTTTCAGCATGCGTCTGAGGTATCTGGATCCCACGTGCAGACACAAACAGCCTGAGCGTGGGGCAGGCGTGGGGGCAGTGAGGAGGCCAGGAGGAGCCGAGTAGCAGGAAAGCCCTGCACACCCCTGGCCTGCTGCTGGAGAGAAGAGCCTGGCTGGAGCTTGGCCCACGGGCACCAGAGCTAGCAGCAGCCCTCCTGCCCGTCAGAGTGTCCAGTGTGGTTGGGCTGCCCCTCAGGAGGTGCCTGCCAAGGGCGCTGTAAGGCACAGGAAGCCAACAGGAGCCTGAATGCACTGGTGGCCTCTGACAGCAGAGCCCCCAGTGGGAGGATGAGGCCCTAGGTGATCAGAGCCATGGTGGATGCTCAGATCAAGGAGAGAGCCAGCATCTATTTGTCCCGGCCCTGGACCCCTGACCACCCAAGGGCAGCACACACATGAGCAGTCCTCAGCCCAGGGGGGGTGCAGAAGTCAATGCCTCTGGTACAGCAGGTGGGGCGGGTAGGGACACAGGTGAGGCCAGAGGCTCAGGTGAATGCAGTCCAACAGGGACAGCAAGCAGTGGAGCACCCAGGAGCAGGCAGGGCCAGGCAGGGCTGCTGGGCTTGCATGTCATCGGGCTGTGGTGCCCATCCTGGCAGCCCCCCTGCACTCTGGGCCCTTCCTGGCCTCCCAGGAGCCCCAAGGTGCCCTGGGAATGCACTCAGGTGGCAGAGAGGTACCAGCCCACCCTGCCGCCCGCAGGCACCACATCCACTACGTGATCCCGTACGACGGGGACCAGTCTGTGGTGGACGCCTCCGAGAACTACTTTGTGACAGACAATGTGACCAAGCAGGAGATCGACCTCATGCTGGGGCTGCTGCTGGGCTTCTGCATCAGCTGGTTCCTTGTGTGGATGGACGGCGTCCTACACTGCGCCGTGCGTGCCTGGAGGGCTGGCCGGCGCTACGGTGAGTGCCTCGCACCTGCCACGGGGACAGCCTGCCCACCTGGCGCCTGACTATCCCTGTCCCCCCTCCAGATGGCTCGTGGACCTGGCTGCCCAAGCTGTGCAGCCTGCGGGAGCTGGGCCGACGGCCGCACAGGCCCTTCGAGGAGCCCGCAGGGAACATGGTGCACGTGAAGCAGAAACTCTACCACAACGGCCACCCCAGCCCGCGGCACCTGTGAGCCGCGCACAGGACTCTCGGGGCCACTGTGGGGATGAACAAGGGACCTCGTGGATGCCCAGCTGGCAGGATGGGACTGTGGCCTTGGGCCCAGGGGTCCTGGGCCGGGCTGGCCAGCCTGGGGCTGCCAGGTGCGTCCAGTGGCAGGTGCTCTCTCTTCTTTTTATAAAGGCGGTCGGGTGGGGGCTGGGGTAGGGATGGCACCAGCCTTGGGGCAGGAGCCTGGCTCCCTCGCCCTGGAGGTGCTGGGGGCCATCTGGGGACCCTCAGGGGACAGGCCAGGGCAGGGCTGTGCCTTTGAGAGGCCATGTTTGATTGAAGACTGTTTCCTGTGAAGTGCCGCCTGTCCATCTGTCCCTCAGGGTCTGGAGGGAGGGAAGCGTGGGCCGCCGTCTGCACACGGGAGCATGTGCATGGGGTGTGTGCAGCTGAGGGGTGTGGAGGGGGTGCCCCGGCATCCCAGCACCTCGCTGTGAAACCCACCCTGCTGGCCAGTAAATTCTCCAGAAAGCTCCAGCCTCCGCCTCTTCAGTCACCTATGACCCCAGAGCTGACAGGGCCCCGTCCTGGCTTGCGTGGCCTGGAGACTTGAGCAAGTGTCACCAGAGTTTTATTGGATTCTGGATTCAAAGGTTCAGCTGCAGCCCCAGGTGGACAGCAGATCATGGAGCACCCAGCACCATTGCCCACAGCCAGGTCTGCCTGCCGGGTGTGAGTGGCAGTGTCCAGCTGGCCAGATAGGCAGCTAGGGGTCCCTGCCCCTGGCTACTGTGGGTCATGGCCATGGTACTTGCCCGCTCCCTGCTCAGGCAAGCATCCCAGGCATGGGAGGGCCTGTTGCTCCTCCCTGGTGGCAGCCACAGAGGGCAGGGATGGGGAGCTGGCTGCCAGTGCAGCCCTGCCAGGAGGGAGCTGCCGATCAGGTGTCAGGGCCAGGCACAGTCACCGAGGACGCAGGGCTGGGTCCCTCCACCTTCAGCCACTGCATCTTCTGCTGGTGCTGCACGACAGCGTCCTGGACACGGGTGTCCATCATGTCCTCAGTGAGGACACCATCCTCAGAAGCGTACGCCATGGCCTGGGGAGAGAGGAAGCGAATCAGGGCTCCATGCCCAGCACACACAACAAGGGGCAGCTCCTGGGGCCACACAGCCAGTCTGCACCCCTGTGCTGCCGCGGGCTTCTGCTGCTCAGACCCCGACACACCAGGACCAGCCCCAGCCACTGTGCCTCACCTCCCTCTGACAGCGCTCGGACTCTGACCAGCTGGGCCTACATGGGTCAGGTGCTTTGTGGATCCAGAGGGGAGACCACAGCCCTCTGAGTGGGTACGGCCATGGAACCACACAGGGCAGCCTCTGCCACAGCCCCACCACAGCCTGTGTGAGGCTCAAGTGTGTCCAGGGACATTTACTGTGTCTACCAGCCTGGCTCCAGCCATGGGGTGTAGACCCAACCCTGCGGCCACATAGCAGCCCAGGGAGAGACTGGGCACAGGGCAGGGTAAGTTGTGACAGAGGCAAGGAGACTCAGCCAAAGGGGTGGCTGGCAGTGGCACTGGCAGGATGTTCTGGACAGCCTGTGGGGCAGGTGGGGCAGGTCAGGCAGAAGTGGCCCCAGCAGTGACAAGAAACCTGCTGTGCATATGTGACACCTAGGACTGGCCAGGGCATGGAAGCACTAGCACCCTCCATGCCAGCTTTGCCACTTTTCTTTGAATCTAAAATTATCAAAAAACTAAGGTTAGCTGGGTATGGTGGCACATGCCTATAGTTCCAGCACTTAGGAGGCTGAGGCAGAGGCCAGCCTAGGCTACAGAGTGAGTTCAAGGGCAGCCTGAGCACACAGCTAGATCCTGTCTCAAAACAAACAAAAAATTAAATATAGGGTAACTAATTCCCAACAACCCCAGAGACTGAGGCAGGAGGATCACTTGTGTCCAGGGGTTCAAGGCCAGCCTGGGCACACGGCAACTGGCTCAGACTCAGGTCAGTGGATGAATAAGCAATGTTAAGGACATAAAACGTTTAAAGGTGTGCCCAGAGCCTGCTGACCTCTTAAATGGCAAATTTGAAAAAAAGCTTCCTGAGAGCCAAGGAGGAAAGTTTGCATCCTAACTCATCCCAGGTGGCCAGTGCCACTGGACACCACAGACACCATGAGAAAACACCAGACCAATGTCTCTTACAGACACCGATGGCAAAGCCCTCAGCCACACACACAGCCAGAGGGGCAGGACCTGCATGCCACCCAGCTATACAGAAGAGGCTGCTAACAAAACTGCATCTTTCCTTGCTGTCACGGGAACACACGGGAACCCTTGGTGGCATCAGGGCTGCAGACCCCAATCCCAGGTGAGGACACACTCTCCAAAGGGACCACGGCTGCCCTCCCCGGTCAGCAGCCAGACAGGGATCCTGCTTGCTACTACCTGGCCAGTGCCAACGCTGTGCCGAGCTCAGCAAGAGATCAAAAGCCACCAGGGTAAAAAAAGAATGGGAGACAAGTGCCACCCTCAGATGACAGGATTCTGTGTGTAGAAATTCCTGAGTCAAGCCAGGTGTCATCCCGGCACTCAGGAGGCTGGGGTGGAAGGGTAACATATAGAGACCCTGTCTCAACAAAGAAACCCTGGTCCACATTCAAAGATCCATATGTTGAGCTGGGAGGTGTGGCACTTGCCCTGCAGCATGTGTGAGGTCCTGGGTTGAATCCCCCACACCACAAAACAAACAAATAAAAAGCTCTTCAAGGCTTGGCTTGAGCTGGTGGCCTATACTTGTCATCTCAGCCCTTTGGTGGCTAAAGCAGGACCACAGGCTTCAATTTAGCGATAAGTGCCTGCCTGGCAAGCCTGAGGTCATGCCTGGCACCAAAAAAAAAAAAAAAAAAAGGGGGGGGGAATAAAAGGGCTTGAGATGCAACTCAGAGACAGAGGCCCCTTGGGTTCAACCCCCAGTCCTGGGGACAGAAAAGGCTGTGTGGAATGGCACATAATCCCAGCTACTCAAGAGGCTGAAACAGAAGAATCACAAGTCCAAGGCCTGCCTGAGCAACTAAGCAAGAACCAATTTCAAAGGAATCAAATTAAAAGGTCTGGAGGTCTAGCTCAACCCTCTCCTGGTTAGCACCCCCCCCCCCGCCCCCAGTACAGGGGAGTTGAGAGGCTGCACTTTAGGCAGGTGTGGGTTCAGAGGTCTGCATGAGCACAGGCCAGAGACCACTCCTCCCATAAGTTGGCAGGTGTAGATCTAAGTGACCAGACAGGACCATCAAGGCCAAGGTTGCAGCTAGAACCCCAGAACCACAGTTGGGTGGCACTGACAGCCTGAGGGGAACCAGAGCTCTGAGCAGGACAGGATGGGAAATGGCACAGCTGCGGGGAGCAGAGCAGCTCTGAGGGAGTCAGTCGGTGACCATGCAGCCCTGCAGTCCCACCCCGTGCACAGCAGGCGCCCAGCAGGGGAATGGGCTGCAGCCAGGCACCCCTCGCCTGGGGCAGAAAGGACCCGGTGCTCCCACCCCTGCAGTCCAGAGCATAGGTCCCAGCCAGATAGGCTGTCACTCAGGGAGAGGGCACCACCCCAGCCATACCTGCAGGAGAGGCTGCATGACAAAGTGTGGCCTGACCCTTAACACAGCAAAGCCTTGCCACCTCAGGCACTGCAGATGGGGACTTCAACAGCAGTGACATCCAGACACACAGGTTTGCTCCCTCCTCCCCCGGAGAAGATGCCTCGAGGTCAAAGCCTAGACTGTGGGCCCCACACCAGCCAGGCACCAGCCTATGCCGCGACTTCCAGCACCATGCACACATGAACTGGTCATTTCAGTCACTTACACTTTGCTGCATTGCCTGCTCCCTGCGCTGTCACTTGTAGAGACGGAGCAGAATCCTCAGCTGGCCCCAGAGGACAGGACTGATAGCAGCTAACCTAGCCCAACCCATGCACATTCCTGGTCTACCGTGTTTACATCAAAGTAGACACTCAGTTAACAACCTGAGCCTCACACTTCAGTGCTGCCAGGATATGGCCGGCCCCAAGGATGTGGCCGGCTGTACCTCATGAAAACGAAGCCCGCCATAAGCACCTCCCTGGCAAGTGCAAGGTTGTGAGTTCAATCCCCGGAACCAAAAAAAAAAAGAAAAAGAAAATAAAGCCTGCTGGAGCACCCAGTCCTTCTATGGGTGGGCTCCCATCCTGGTGCTTTGGCTTGGGGTGGGAAGCAAGAGGCCAGCCTGGCCTTGTGCTGTGTGACACTGAGGGTGAGGCAGCCTCACTCATTGAGGGATATGGACATCCAGGCCCTCAACTCTGCAGTAAGCTTTTACTACACAGCCAAGGACCGACACACATACCTGCCTGGAGCCTGGCAGTGCCCACTGGGCAAACCCTGTGATCCAGACTGGGCCAGGCCTCAGACTCACCTGCCATGCCACAGCCAGCTGGGCAATCTCACGGCCTGACATTCCCTCCGTTAGCTGGGCGACCTCAGAACATTTCTTCCCGTAGTCAAACTCAGCCAGCTTCAGACGCCTGCCGGAAGAACTCCAAGTGGCGCAGGCCAGAAGCTAGGCAGGAAGGCCACAGCCACACTGAAACAGCACCTGATAGCCCTGTGCCACTGCCCTTGTCCTGGAGCCTGGAGATCTTACCCAGCCCAGGCCCACATATCCAGCAGCAGCCCACGGTTACAGGCTCAACCTTTCATCAAGGCCACCTACTCAGGCAAGTCTCCAGGTAAAAGATGAGGAGGCAAGGACCACAGGGCCCTGCGTTATAGCAGTGACACTGACCAAGGCCACAGCACCCGGGAGGAGAGGAGCAGGAGCCAAGCAGAGGGGCCCAGGCTGAGCAGAGCAGTCATGGCCTCTTCAGAACAGAGGAGGTGACACACGCCTGTCACCCCAGCACTCTGGAGGGCTGAGAGAGGAGGCCCATAAGGTGGAGCCCAGCCAGAGCAACTCAGTGAGACTCTGTCTCAAGGTCTGAAATGAAGACAGCTGGAAACACAGCTCCGGGCAAAGGCCCTGGGTGGTGTGCTCAGTACTGGCAGAGAGAAAGGAAGGAAAAAACAGTGTGGCACAGGAGGGTTGTAGGTTGGGAGGTGGGGGAGACACGGACAGCAGCAGCCTGTTACCCAGCACACGTCCTGGATGCTCAGGCCTCAGAGCTGGGCCCGTCATGCTGCAGGGCCCAGAACGCCCACTGCTCCCAGAAGGCATGGTGCCATCACCCACAAAGCTGGCACTGGGGCCCAGATTCCTTCAGGCCAGTGGCCTAGAAACTTCAGGTAACAGGAAAGTCAAGACTCACAGTGGACAGGGCAGCTGTCCTCAGGAGACCCAGCACAGAGCTGTCCCTTTCAGGGAGGGGCACATGCAAAGGTGTGGGACAGATGGGGCCCGGGACACCCCAGCAGGACGAGGCACTGTGCAGGGCCGACACTTACTGCTTTCCTTCCGTGGCTGGCTTAAGAACATACTTGTCAAAATACATTCTCACCAGGCGCTCACGCTCCTCCCGCTGCGGCAGGGCAAAGCAGACCATCTCATCGATGCGGTCATTGATGGCCCAGTCGAACTGCTCGGGCTGGTTACTGGCCAGCACCAACATAAATCTGCACGACAAGCACCGCTGCAGCCCAGCTCCAAAGCCCTTGGACCTTTCTGAAACAACCCACTGCTTCTTGTGAGGTGCTGGGAACTGAATCTGGACCACCTGCATTCCAGGTGGGTGCCCTGCACTGAGCCACCCTCCCAGCCCTCTGCCACCTGTTCTTCAAGATGGGGCCTCACTATTCCCCCAGGCTGCCTTCAAACCTGGAGCTCTCCTGCCTCAGTCTCCCAACTGCTGGGCTTACAGGCGCATGCTACCACACC
Source organism: Hydrochoerus hydrochaeris (assembly GCA_004027455.1). Taxonomy (NCBI): domain Eukaryota; kingdom Metazoa; phylum Chordata; class Mammalia; order Rodentia; family Hydrochaeridae; genus Hydrochoerus; species Hydrochoerus hydrochaeris. Next base: position 287,234 of record PVLA01001554.1, on the reverse strand, counting down.
CAGATATGTTGGCAGCTTTTCAGCCTAGAAAACTGCAGGACATCTTGGCACCCATTCTGCCAGGCCTCAAGCTCAACAGCACTAAGTGCCCTAAGTTCTGCTCTTGCCCTGAACTCACTTCCTGCCCTGAGCAGCCCCAGCCCCAGCCCCGACCCTGGTATCAGGGACAGACAGCTACCAACTGAGTCCTAGTCATGTGTGGTGGCATTAGTGTAGCCTGCAGGAGCCACACCTTGCAGTGTGGAAGGCCGGGCCCTCCCTGGGGAGGTAGGGGGCAGGGGCAGCCACAAGGGTGCCTGGGAGTGGTGGTTCCCTCACTTGCTGCTGTGCTGGCCAGTCCTGTGCAGGAAGGCATTCAGGGTGGCCCTGAGGTCTTCGCTGATCTTCTCCTGTGGGGAGAAGCCCCACATCAGCCCCCAGGGGGAGTGGCCAGGGGATGCAGAGGCCATGGTGCTGTGAGCAGGCTCAGCCTGCAGAGCACATGAGGGCCAGGAAAGCTCCCAGGGCACCGACCCCAACTAGAGCAAAAGAGATCTGGGTAGCAGCCCAGGCCTGACAGCCCCCGCATCACCTGCAGCCCCCCGACCCTACCCCCAGCTACTCACGGTTGCTCGCTTCCTGAGGAAGGCATCTGCTTCATCCACAAACAGCAGGAGGCTGTAAACGAGGAGGGCAGTGAGGGACACAAGCATCCTCAGGGTTCTGGATGCACCTGGGAGCTGCCCAGGGGGCTCAAGATGGTGCCCAGTGAGAAGCTACCATGCTAGCCCAGGAAAGCACTGGCCCAGCCTCCAGTGCCCAGACTGGCTCTGCCCTAGCATCCCAAAGGTGCTCGGGTTCACAGCAGCAATCAGGGTCATATGATCCCCAGGGCGAAGGCCATAGTGGGAGGTACTAACCAAGAAGGTGGCAACATGAGGGACAGCTGAGCCCATGCAGCTAGGCTGGCCAGGCCACATAGAAAGGACTGCGGTGACCTCCTGCTTAGGGGCCATGGCTCCTCAGCTGAAGAGCTTGAGCACATACCCATGCATGTGCATGCACGTACGTGTGCACATGCACACACCCCAGGGAGGGACCCAGGTGGCTCAGGAACAGTCCAGCATGCTCTGGCAAGAATGGCACAGCTACCCCTAGCATCAGCCTTGGCGTCCTCAGATGCCAGAGGTCCTGTGGAAGGGGATAGCAGGGCCTGGGTGCTTGGGGGGCTTACCCTCGGCGGCTGGTGTTGGCCCAGTCAAAGACCTTGTGCATGGCAGTCACACCCTCTCGTCCCATGGGGGCCACGTCCCCACCAGTCATGATGGCATAGTCCATGCCTGAGTGCAGTGCCAGTTTCTAGGCAGGGAGGGGACAGCAATGTTCCACTCGCCTGCAGGGCTCTCATGTCCCAACACCCACTGCAACTCACCACAGCACAGCCCAGGCCCCCACCTTGGCGAACAGCGTCTTGCCGGTGCCTGGTGGCCCGTACATCAAAATGTTCCTGTACAGGCTCCTGTTCTTCTTTGTGTTCCTTGTTGCTATGGCAATATCCCGCACCCGGGCCTCCAGGCTGGGCTGCCATGGAAGGCATGGTTGGGGACAACTTTAGGGGCAGGGGAGACACCCATAGGTATCCAAAGTACGGCTAAGCTCACTCTCTGAGAGACTGGCCTAGGTTTCTGGAGCCAAAGCCTGGGTGCCTGGGTGCCCAGGAGCTGCTGTCCTCACCCTAGCCTGTACCACCCCTAGCCCCAGCCGCTCCCAGACTCACACTGAGAATGACTCCTTCCAGCGCATCCTGGGGCCTGCTGAGCAGCCGCCTGCTAACCTGTGGGGACCAGCGAGGTTGGCTAGGCACAAGAGCAAGTGGCCTGCTGCTCCCACCTATGACAAGGGCATGAGGGCCAGGAGATGGGCATCTGCGCGGGGCTCTCCTGCCCAGACAGCCCATGTGGGCAGCAGGTTGTGAGGTGAGTGCCCTGACCACAGGAGGACAGGAAAGGAAACTGGGTGGGCTCCCCCTGGGCAGATGTAACCCAGCCAGGGTACCTGGACAGGGTGCCTCAGTGCCTCCAGCACCGAGATGCGTGAGGTTTCCCGCACCAGCGATGGGGTCCCCAGCCGGGCCTCGATATACCGGCCAGCAACGGCAGTGGCGTTCTTGGCAGAGTAGACCCCAACAGCCAACAGAGTCAGCCCTGCCACCTGGAGCAGACAGGGAGTCGCAGGTGAGCAGCACACACCACCCCTCTTTTAGCCTTGGGACTGGATCCTGGCTGAGTCCCCAGAACAGCAGGTGCGTGTTCCTGGGTCAGCAAGGCAGGGAGGATCTGCTCTGAGTGCCCTGTTAACCTGAAAGCCACTCCTGCCCAGCTTTCCCACCTGAGACACTATTAAACTTTATCCTGGAAAACGAGATTGACTCCATCGTGGACTCCTGTTAATACTGGTCATAGCATACCCGAACTCCCTCACTACCATGTGATGGAGTAAGGGAGCCCCTTGGGTGCTGGAGGAGCCACTCAGTGTATAGCACTTGCCTCATAGGTAGGGCGGGGTCCAACCTACACCACAGATCACAATGAAAATAATGAGGAAGAAGAAGGGGAGGGGGAGGGGAAGGGGGGAGGAGATACACAGAAAATGAAGCTGGGTGTGGTGGTGCATGCCTATAATGTTAGCATCCTGGGAGGCTGAGACAAGACTGATCACAAGCACCAGCCCAGCCTGGGCAAGAATGTGACTCTGGAAGACCCTATCTCCATAAAAAAAGAGAAAAATCTAAGGGTTGTGGATATAGCTCAATATTTCAATCCCTAGTATCAAAAACAAAACAAAACAAAGCCAGGCATGATGGCACAAGCCTATAATCCCAGCACTCAAGAGGCTGGGGCAAGAGGATTTCCAATGAATTCAAGGCCAGCCTAAGCTATATAGAGAGGACTTGTCTCAAAAAACCAAAAAAGAAACAAAAGAAAAGTGGGGACAAGGGAGGCTATGTTCTTATCACTGCTGGCAGCTGCCATACCGTGAGCGCTCAGTCACACTCACGAGGATGCTAGTTGCCTATGCTCAGGGCCAGGGTACTGATCATGGCCAAGAGTGACGCAGCTGGTCTTCCGCAGGGGTCCCTGCCAGGGCCCACTCCTGTCCCACCTACTGAAGCCAGTGTAGAAGGTCCTGGCCCCGCTTCCCAGGACACTGGCCATGCACTCCCCCTCGTCTGTCCTCTGGCCCCTGGGTTGGAGGCCCAAAGCCTCCAATGCAGGCACTGAGGTAGCCAGGCCACAGCAGGGCATGGCTTGCCCCAGAAGGCTCATGCATAAGTGGCCAGGGCTCAGGGTGGCTCCCAAGTTCCAGGTGGCACTGGGGCTCTTGTGCACACAGCCCATGTTCCAGAGCAAGCTAGTCTCATGGTGGAAGGATGGGGCACAGTAACCCCACATGCTCGGCCCTGCTGCACTTGGCTGGCTTCCTTGTGGTGACACAGCCAAAACACAGCAACAGGTGGCTGGACCCCCAGCACCGGTGAAACAAGCTAAACAGACCTCTGCTTTAGAAGCCACCAGCACAAAGACAAGGGACTGTCCCAGACCCCCAAGAGCCTCAGGTCCAGCCAGTGGCGGACAGGAGGCCCAGGAGGGGGCCAGCATTCAGAATACCTCATTGGGGCAGCGTTCAGGACATAGGGTGGAGGCATAGCAGGGGGCCCCGGCCTACACCAGGGACATACAGTGCATACCGTGGCTGTCACTTTGTCCCAGTCAGTCACAAAGGCATGGAATCCTTCACCAAACAGGGTGCCGGCTGTCCTGCAGGAGAAGAGCCATACAACTGAGGGACTGGGGACCTGAGCACACCCAGCAAGGTCAAGGGTTCGACCCCAGTGGCCCAAAGGTTGGCACACAAAGGACCTGCTGGGACAGGCAGCAGCCCCCGGAGCTCACCCAGAGCTCTACACATGGGTTGGAGCATCCAGTGGCCAGACCTTAGGCCCCACAGTGTGGGTGCAGGCCCAGGGTACTGCCGCAGCCTCACCTGATGGACTCCAGGATCGTCTGGCGGTGCTCTGCGGCCTTCAGGCGGATCTGCTCGCGGATGATGTCCGCATTCTCACGCTCCGCCCGGGCCCGGGCCCGCGCCTCTGCCTCCACACGCAGCATCTCGTTCTTGTGCCGCAGCTCCATCTCCCGCTCCACGGTGGCTGCCCAGGAGGCGGCAGGGTGCAGAACTCAGTCCAGGGCACACAGGCCTCTGCCCACACTGCAGCCACGGACTGTGCAGGGTCCCCATCAGCATACCACACCCCAGGAGGTGGGTGGTCACGGAACACAGATCCAACAGAGAGAGGCCACGGAAGCAGCCCTGGACTCAGGCGACCCTCCTCAGGATTGCTGTGCTGGAGAGGGAGCGCTGGGGACTGATCCCCAAGCCTTGCACATGCCCAGCAAAGTTGTACCCACCCTGGAGCCACATCTCCTGTCCAGGAGCCCTTCAGGACGATGTTTGAAGAAACAAAACACAAAATTGCAAAGGACCCACTGACTTCAAAACAGAGAAAAACTATGAGACACACTGACACCTGCTTATCACCACTAACTACAAACAGCAAGGGACAAATCCAAGGCCACCACAAAGCACTACTGATGGTCACCACAAGTGCCCAGGGCCAGGAAATGCATGTGCGGGCTATAGGAGCGTGAGTGCACATGAAGCTGACAGTGTAGTCTGTTTACAACAGAGACTCCAGGCAGGACTCCACGCTGCAGAAGCAGGGCTGCAAAGGATCCTTGTGAGAAGGACCCCAGGCTTCAGAGCATCTGGGCACACCCAGGCAGGGCCCCCACTCACCCAAGCCACCTCTGCCACCCCTGGCAACCTCTACCTCGCCGCATGGCCTCCTGCTTCTGCACTGACTCCTCCTGCTTCCGCAAATTCTCCTCATTAAGAAGTTGCTAAAAACCATGGAGAAAAGGAAAAGTATGGGCTGGGGATTTAGCTTAGTGACATAAGCGCCTGCCTGGCAAGTGCAAAATCCTGAGTTCAATCCCCAGTACCAAAAAAAAAAAAGGAAAAAGTAAAATCAGAGAAACACTACCAAGCAAGGCTGCAGCTAGCCCAGGCTGGGAAATCTGCTTCCCTGAGGGACCCTGGCTTTTCCAGGGACGCAAAGGGTCTGCAGCCTCCATGCTATTGCAGGTATCTGACTCTGGTCCACTACGGGCTGACCCAAGAGGTGACCTCAGCCCGCCCCAAGTAGATACAGCTTCTACAGCAGTGTCACAAGTGTGGCTGCCACACAGGACCTACAGGTGCCACTGCCCAGCCCTGCAGCTAAAAAGTTTAGTGGTTTCATCTTAGGCCCCATGGACTGAGGACTGAAGCTGGGCCTAACAGCAGGGCACTGGGCAAGGGACTGTCCTTTGGGCTTGCTCGGCAGCCACTGTCCTCATGGGTTAGTCACCTGGAGACAATTACCAGAACAGCCAAAGGCCACATGTCATTCAGAAACACATGTGCCATGTGACTATGTATCCAAGACACCCCTAGGAAAGCAGCTGCAACTGGCAACACGGCCCAAGTGTCCACCCGGGACCAGCCCCAAACTGCCCCTCACCTGCTGCCTCAGCTGGTCATCATAGCGCTGCCGGGCCAGCTTGTCCTGGTACTGGGCCCTCTGGAGAGGACAAGAGCCATGAGAACCCCAGCTGGAGAAGCCTCTGGATGGTCAGAAGCTAAGTCTGAACCACCTTGACTGGGCACCCCACTAAGGACATCTGCTAAGAGCACTGGGTACCACATAAAGCAGATACCTGGGAGACCCAGGCAGTGGAGGCCCAGCCACACCCATACCCAGCCACCCTGGCCTCCCACATTCATGGCCCCTTGTATGCATACCGCCTGGTGCTGCCGCGTCTCCTCCGTCAGGGTCTTCCTTCTCTCCTCAGCCTGCACGCGGATCTGCTCACTCTTGAGCTGCTCCACAGCGGCCTCATACTCCTGCGGACACCAGCAACCCACCCCCATGAGGCTCTTTGCAGCTGCATCTCCACTTACCCATCTGGGCTTTGCAGCAGTCCCAGGTAGGGAAGAAATCAGCCTGGGCCAACTCCATACACAACAAACTGGGCTGCACCAAGGCTCCCACTGGGAGGACCAGACCCCCAGGCACCCCCAAGCAGCAGGAGTATGCCAGGACAGACTGTGCCAAGGGGCAATGGCCACTGCCAAAGGCAGAGGGTATGGCCTGCTCTCACATGGAGAGCTGGGCTGATGCAGAGAAGTGAGGCAGGAACCCGATAAAGATCCCTGCCATAGGAAGGCCCCCTAGAGGCTCTGCAGCAGCTGGCTGCAGCCCAGAGGCAATCAGTGAGGGGTGGGTCCCTGGGCTGGGTCCCCTTCCTGCAATGTCCTGCAGCTCACCTTGAGCTTGGACTGTTGCTCCAGCTGCAGTGTCTGCTCCTGCATCTGTGCGAGACTCAGTGCCTCCTTGGCATGGCCTGCTGGGCAAAGGAGAGGGCATCAAGACTCCAGACCCACCAGGGGGTCTGCCCAGGGCTTTCTGAGAAACCAGCCTCACCTGAATGTCACAACCCACTCCCAACCGAGAGCACAGCAGAAGCCTGTTCTCAGCCTAGGGACCATCCCATTGTGGGGACCCCCCTCAGAAGGCCCCTATGCCAGGCAGTACAGAGCAGGGTCGCAATGGTGAGTTTCCCAACTAGACACAAAGAGGAGCTTTGGTTGAAGGCACTTTTGTCATTCAGGTTACTACACACATTTCTCTTCAGCTTCTATATCCATTACCATTGGTCTGCTAATGAGCACAAATAGGTACAAAAAAGGATCAATGAGATTTAAAGAAAGCCAGAGCCATGGCAGATGCCTGCTACTCAGGAAGCTGAGGCAGGATGACCAGCTCGGCCAACTTTGCGAGACCCATTAAAAGGGCTAAGTCATAGACTGTGTGCCTAGCACATATGGGACTGTGGGTTCTAGCCTCAGTGTTGCAAAAAAATTAAATAAAGGAGAGAATTAAACCAGACATAAGCCAATATACCTGGGCTTACAAACATGCATTACAAATATGTTGTTGTCCTTCCATGGGGCAAAACTGACACATGTCAATATTCAGGTATCCTGGAGCAACATCTGACTCTGACCCTCTCCTAGTTGAAGAGGCCTCCATTTCAGGGTTTGCCAACTTCCTGTTCCTAATACCACATCAGGAAAATCTTCCAGTGCACAAAAACATGGCAAGGGTGATAATCACTTGGGAGCCCAGTCTTATGTCACAATGTGCCCGCCTTGCCCTTATGCCCACTGCTGGCCTTGCTTTTTGAAGCCCACAGGGTCAGAAGGAACCACCCTCCAACTACAGCAACTTGCCCAGGACTGGAGCTGATAACACAGGTCACAGGCTTGACGCATAGTCGGGAGGCTAAACTGACACCAGAGCCAGCCTGCTGCAGACAGAGCCCACAGGGCACAGACTCGGCCAACAGCCACAGATCAGCACTCAGGAAGGACTTTCAGAGCCAACACCCTCAAAGCCCCACTCTCTGGTGACCAGATGACAGAAGGCCCTGCCCGAGGAGAGGTCGCAGGAAGGTACAAGCCTGCCACATTCACCATACAGACATATGGAGCCCCCAGGAAGGAAAGGGGGCAATAGCTCCCAGGCTCTTGTCCCAGCATGGTAGACAGGAACAAGTGTGTCATGGTTCAGCAAAGCTGGGGCCAAATCCCAGCTACCCTGGGTATTCATTTTTTTTGGTACCAGAGACTGAACTCACAACCTCGAGCTTGCCAGGCAGGCGCTTACACCACTGAGCTAAATCCCCAGCCCCCGCCCTGTGTACTCCTGATGTGACCTTTGGCAAGCTCTGTTAACTCTGAGATCACTTCCTTATAATACTTGTAATTCTCTGGGGAGACTGAAATCACAGAAAGCGGATAACCCTTCAGCCCAGCTTTGGGACCATGTGATCTCTGAGAGCAACAAGCTGTAACTTAACTGACTAGTGATAACTCATCATCCAAGACTACCCTGCCCTAGGAGCTATGCACTCACTACTCAGACAGTGCTCTCATGGGCCCACACTGGCAGGGCCTGGAAGACTCTGGGAACAAGGCAGCACCAGGCTGGCAGAAAAGGTGCTCAGGCTGGAAGAAGGCTGGGAGGACAGCTTCCACTGACTGGGAGAAAGTAATGGGGTCAACAAGACATTGACCAAAGCACAGCTGCTGCATGAAGTCTGGCCGTGGAGGAACCTCACAAACCAGGACAGAGAGGACACGCTTTCAGAGGAGCTGTCAGGTGGACAATGTGAGAAAGTTTGAAGACAGGAAGACCAGGAGAAACCCAGCCAGCATGAAGCCAGGGAAAGTGGCAGGAATAAAAATGGAGTGCACCTGGGACAGAATCCACAGGAGGGCCTCCAGGCGGGTAAAGAGGGTGCAGCCAGAAGGAGCACAGGCCAAGGCACGAGACTCAACAGAAAAGTTCTGAGGCAGGAGCTCCAGAAGGCTGGGGAGCAACTCAGAAGCAGGACACAAAGGACAGCAGGGCTGCTCCCTGGGGTGCCATACCATCGACAAAGGCCTGTGTAACTACCTGGAGTTGGGGGTGAAGAGCCAAGATCCACGTTGAGATTTTGGACTTTTTTTTTTTTTTCCTTTTTTGAGACAGGGTATGTAGTTCTGGCTGGTGTTGAAATCACCATGTAGCCCAGGCTGGCCTCAAACTTGGTAGTGATCCTCCTGCCTCAGCCTTCCAAGTGCTAGGATCACAGGCATGTGCCACCATGCCCAGCTGGGTAAGGGTAGTGGACAAAATCCTAAAAAAGGTACACGAAGGTGTTGTATAACATGATCTCAGTTCACAGGTTGGTCATCTGAGATACCTGAAGCCCACCCACTGTTCCTCATTCCAACCTAAACATTAAAATTGTCTAGTGGCCAGGCATGGTAGTATATACCTGTAATCCCAAGAAGACAGTGAAATCAAGCCCAGCCAAGGTAACTTAAACCCTGTCTCAAAATAAAGAATAAAAAGTGAGCTAGGGATATAGCCTAGTGCAAAGGCCCCAGGCTCAATTCCAGTACCACCACCATGAACATTTTTTTTTAAATCTAGCAAACTTAATGAATTACCTATAGAATTACTTGCCCCAGCCTCAAAAGTAGACAGACATGATGCATATCTATGATCCCTGCACTTTAGAGGCCAAGGCAGAGTAGAAGGTTTAAAGTCTGCCTGGACTACATAGCAAGTTTGAGGTTGGCCTCCACTACAGAAGTCCTGTTTTAAAAAATTAAGTATATGCCCAGCATGGTGGCATGCCCAGTAATCCCAGCAGTGGAAAGGCTGAGGCAGGAGGACTGCAGTGAGGTTGAGGTAAGCCTGAGGTACATAGTGAGTCCAAAGCCAGCCTGTGGACTTAAGACCTTGTTCTTTAGAGGTGGAGACATGTTATCCTGAGCCCAAATTTGAATGCTCTGAATGTCTCTCCGGGGATCTGAGAGCTAGCCAAGCTGAAGATTATTACCCAAGATGTTCTTACAGCCTCCTGGGGAAGGGCAGAGGTTTAAGACAAGCACCAGATTCTGTCCCTGTCCCTGCTTCACACCAAGGCTTCCTTAAGAGGATCTTCCTTTAAAAGAGAGGCCACGTTTAAATAGAACTTTAAGATATATTGTATTGTTTCAGTCAGTATTTATTCAGCACCTTCTACACTCCCCGTCCCTAGGCACTTAAAACTACACCTTGATACAAATCGTAGAACCCACAGGAAAAAAAAAAAAAACACCAGGGCAGAGACCTGGGCTTAACGAAAGTCTGACAGTTGGTGCTGAGTCCTAGTTCCGGACAGTCATCAACCTGGCCCAACATCCTCCAGCCTGTGCCTTTACAGATCTGCCCCACCCACTCACCTGAACGCTAATGTTTTCTGGTGGTAAATGTAAAATCTGCTATACACTCGTTAAAAACGAAAAACTCAAATATCCTTCCACAGTTCAAAGAAAAATTACTACCAGCAACCACACACAGGCATCTCCCGACCTGGCCACGCCTTGGCCTGCTCCACGTGGATGCGGCAGGTGCAAGACTCCAGTTTTCGCAGTAATTGAAGACCTGGTCCGGCACGGCACAGGAGCTTGGACTTCCGAAATGCCCTCTGAACCGGCCTCACCTGCCGCGTTAGCGACAGCTAAAAAGTGCAAGAAGGTGACACGACCTCGACCCCCGGGACACAAGATGGCTCTGCTCCGTGGACTCCCGGGCCAGGCGGCTCACTTGCAAAGCAGGGATGCAGACAGTCACTTAGTCGTTGGCCCCAGAGGCGCTCCCGACCATCCCCCCACCGCACTCACGCGAATGCTCCAGCTCCCGCGCCGCCTTGGCCGCGCGCTCCAGGCCCGTCGGGTCAAAGTTGCTCCATTTGTCCTTGGGCGCCGGCCGGTCTCCCGCGCCCCGGTCGCTGCCTCCCTCGGCCCCAGGTGGTGTGGGCGGCAAGACCAATGGAGGCCCCGTGCCTTCGCCTTTGGGGCCCTTGTTGAGGCCAAAGAGCCACGACATGGTCTGTGAGCGCCGCGCGCCACTGGACCCAACACTAGGCGACTTGCTCGGTTCAGAGCAGCAGCCACGCGCGGCGAACCAGTGGCCAGGGGTACTGCGCAGACGCGACACACACCCCCTGCCTCCCGGCCAACGGAAACGCGTGAGGGCCATGTTGCGTGAAGCTCTGGGACTGGCCAGAAAGACAGTGACGCCATCGGTGTCGTCGGCGCGTCTACGGCTCGAGCTCTAAGGAGTGGAGGAGTGCCTGGTTACCGAGGCCAAGCAGGGACAAAATTATCTCTGCGAAGGTTGGGGATTTAGTTCAGTGGTTTAAATGCCTGCCTAGCAAGCCCAAGGTCATGAGTTCAATCCCCGGTACCAAAACAAACAAACAAATTATCCCTCCGCCCTGGGTATCCTCAGTTTCGCTTAGCAACGGCACTCTGTCCGGTTGCTATGGTCGGTCGCCCAGCCTACCTAGCCTTAGGCGCAGAGGCCTCCGAGAGGCGCGGAGTCGGTGCATCGCCGCCTTGAGTCCCAGACCAGGAGGGAAACGGCGGGTTTGGGGCTCAGAGCTCACTTAGACCGGTCTGGGTACCTCGGGTAGACCGAAGGGCCCGGCACTGCGAGACGGCGGCCTGGGATCTCCCGCCGGCTCCACCGTGACCCCGCGGTCTGCGGAACCTCTCGCGGTCTGGACCTAAGAGCCACGACGAGCTGGCTCACACAGGAGGTCTCGGGGAGTGAGGAACAGAGGGTCCCAGGCCAAGCTTCTGAACGCCATTGGGATGGAGGGGCGGGCCTGAGTACCAGCCCCCCACAATGCGTTCCCTGTCCGGCTCTCCGGATCGCAGAGGCACCTGTCTGTGCTGTGCTCTGCATTACAAATCCAGAACATAGAAAAGGGGAGCAGTCCCCTAAAGCCATCGCCAGGAGCCTTCTCTTTAGAAACCCGCTAGTCACGAGTCTGTTTCGGGGACACTGGCACACCGAACCCGCAGGAGGCAGAGCAGACTAGGACGGGCCGGCGGCATCGCGCGGGAACCTAGGGTCCAAAACAAGCAAAGGCTGCGTCTTTGGTCCCAAGATTTCTTAACAAAAATGGTTGGGTCTTGGAATTGCATGGAATGACTTTTCTCCGTACACTGAAAACTTCTCCTCTTCCTCCTCCTCCTCCTCCTCCTCCTCCTCCTCCTCCTCCTCCTCCTCTCTTCTTCCTTCTTCTTCTTTCTTTCTTCTTCTTCTTCTTTCTTTCTTCTTCTTCCTCTTCTTCTTCTTCTTCTTCTTCTTCTTCTTCTTCTTCTTCTTCTTCTTCTTCTTCTTCTTCTTCTTTTTCTTCTTTTTTTTTTGTACTGGGGATTCGACCTTTTTAAACTTTTCAGACAAATTCTTACACAACTGCCCGTACTGGCCTTGGCAGTCCTCCTTCACAACCTCTCAAATACCTAGGATTACAGATGAACACCGCCGCGCCGGCTACTGAAAAGTTTTTAGCCTGAATGAAAACAGGAAAAAATTAAAAACTGTGAGATAATTCAGTTTGCCACACACGCACACACGAAGAGAAAAACCAAATGTTTCCCAACAATAGCAGTATGCCTCCTAGTAGCAATTGTGAAGATTTTTATTAACTCGCTGCAAACCAGAGCTCACAGCACCAGAAGAGTGGGTAAAGACTAGCTGGTAAGAGACCCCAGGTTCCTGTCCACACTCAGCTTAGCCTCTTTCTCCCTCTAGCTCTACCCATTTGCCAAACTTTTTTATAAAGTTCTGCGTTTTAAGAGTTTCACTCCAGGCTGGGGATTTAGCTCAGTGCCTGCCTGACAAGTATAAGATTGTGAGTTTGATCCCTGGTACCACCCCCAAAAAAGTTTCACTTATATTGGCTTTAATGGAAAAAAATTGGTTATTGAAATTTTAAGATTTTAGTAATTACTTTAAAGAGAAATTGAAAAAGAATAGAGGCATAGCCTCTCCCTCTGAGCCAGGAGCGACACACACTCTGATGGAGCATAAGGAATTTCTTGTCCACTCACATTTGATCCTTCAAATCTTTGACCATTGGGAAGACAGACAGTAAGGTAGGAAAAGCAACTACAACAGGCTTTTTTGCCCAGAGCACATTCATCAAATGGACAGATATGAGGTTCTCTGCTCCTGGGGCTCCTTTCTGACCCTCTAAACACATACTAGCGATCCTCCAGCACTGAAAATCTGCAAGAAAGACTGCAGAGATTACAGGTGATCTGGGCCCAGACAGCTGGGTGGGCTCTTCTTTTTCTTAGTTTTCCTCCTAACTTGCTGGCCCACAGTCACCATCACCCATTTGCAGGCTGCCTCCATGCCTGCTAGTAGGTGCCCAGCTCCTGTGGGCCTCAAGGTTGTGTCCTTGGGCAGTTAGTCTTCATTATGTATACCAAAGAAGGATCCCAGCTCTTGTGAGGGTCCTGTGACCTGCAGCCTCTGCCAGTTCCCCCAAAAGGCGCTCAGGGGAGGCATGATGCCTGCCTGGCTCAGGACTGTAGTGGCCTAGGACAGAACCCAAAGCGTGTGAGCCCCTCCTCCAGGGTACCTATGGCTGAGTAGCTCATCTGATAACCCAAAGTCATAGCCACCTATGTGCCAGCCCACCAGGAACCCCCTGCTGAAACCCCTATCATCCCCAGAATGCCCTCATGGTGTGGTTGGCCTTGGAGTGGGTGAGGTAGTGGCGAGGGGTCAATAGCTCAGGCCATAGAGTAGCCATGGTTCTGGCTCCTCCCTGTGCCCCTTACACCTGCAGTACCAGAGCTGTGGCCTCGGAGTCCCTGCTGCCACAGGCTTTGGTTGGAGTTCCAACTCTTGCTACTCTCCTGTGCCTGTCCCCAAACTCAAACCTCACCCTGATAAGGCCAGGAGTCCCTCTTCCTCAACAGCTTCAGTCTGGCATGGAGGGCTCACTAGTGACTCATTAACATTTCTGACATGAGAGCAGTTAGTGTTGGGGGCAACAGTCCTCATGCTCATGGGGCCTGGGTGCCCCTCACCTTAGGGCCTCTTGCCCAGGCTGGGACCCCTGGATCAGAGTCTTCCAGGCATTCCCACCTCACCATACTCATCTCCAGGGTGGGATCACATCCACTAGCTCATTCTTGTCTTAAAAGATGCAGAAAATAGTTTTTCACAAAGCTTTTGCACTTCCAATTTGCTCATTTCAAGAGTTTCCATTATACCACACTCTTCCTGCATATCCCCCAGGGCTCTGCTCCTTGGGGTCTGATCACTGTCACAGTGGAAAAATCCCTGCTCCAGAATAGTGATGGAGCCAGGCTTAGTGTCCCTGGCTGCACAGCTCAAACCTAGACACCCCACTTCCCAGAGGTCACATGGTCATCTCAGAAACACCTTTGTCCTGAGAGCTTCAAGGGCTGGACAGCTGATGTGGCCCTGGATTTCCACCGTCCTTCCACTACCCAGGGTCTGCTGGGCCAGTCTGATCACAGTCTTGGTGACATCCCTGCAACTGTGTTCTACAAGCTGGGGTCTCAGCAGAAACAACCACAGGAAATGGCTGCTGCCACCTGTGACAGCTGTCCTCGTGGTTTCCTCACTGGGCCAAGATCCTCCCAGCCCTCCCCGCTAGCCATATGGGGCACAGCCTTGTCACTTTTCTGGTCTCAGTCACAGCAACCACAGCCAAGCCTTCCTCCTATCCAGGTACACAATGGAAAGCTCATAGTGACCTAAGGAAGTAGCCTCAGGCATCAGGCTCTCACAGTGCTATAAAGCCACAGCAGACTGAGAAGTCAAGGTCAGGGTAATGTTCAGCACACAGAGGAGCAGAGGACACCCAGCTCATAGAGAAATAGGGCAGATGTGTTTCCTGGAGGTATTTCAGAGATGAGGCCCGGATCCAAAGATTTAAGAAATACCAGGGTGATACAAGGGCAGCACCCCTAGTGAGGAGGTAGAGGAGGGTGCAGGCCACTCTCACTCATCACCTGTGAGCAGCCCTGAGTCCAGATGAGACAGAGCTGGAGCCTGGGCCAGTGAAGGTGTGGAGCAGAGTCCTGGCCTGCTCTGTCCTCTTCACACAGCTTCTCCTGAGTCTGAGCCACTCACAGAAGCCACTGGGACCCTCCAGAGGTGATGCTTTGGCATTCTGGGAGCCAGGCTAGGGCTGCATAGCACGGTACCTCCTCTCCTCTACCACTTCCCTGGCAAATACAATCTGGCACTGGCAGCCTTGTGGGAGTTCTGCCCCCTGGCACAGGTGAGGCCCACACACATCGCCCCTCTGAAACCCTGCATAGCTGGTGACAGGCCCTGCGGCATGCTGAAGTCACAAGTATCTCTGAACCTTCTGGCCAGCAGGACCTGCCTCCACCAAGGCCCTCTGCTCACACAGGCAGGACAATGCCCTGTCACATCATTGTCACAAAAGCATCACGAATGCAAAAAACTTGGCTTGTGGCACTGCCACCTTGGGTACAGGGCCTGCCAGGCAATGCTCATCAGGGTCTCTGGAAACAGTGGCAGGCAGGCTCTCAGGAAAGCTCCCTCAGTGCACATGCAAACATGTGCACACACATACAGTGTTGGGTGTGTACCCTGCACAGCGACAGGGACAGACACCTCCTTTCAACCCTGCCTCTCAGATTCAACAGGGTAGCAAAGTAGCCACAGTAAAAAGCAAGGCTTTGCCAGAAGTGGTGCCCAAGGGGCTGAGGGTGCCAAGCAGGGACCAATGGAACAAGAATGGTGATGGTGATGGCCCTGGAAAGCCAGCTGGCTATTCTCCAAGTTCTAGCCTCTTCTCCAATCCAAAGTGTGAGTTTTGGACCACAGAAGTGGGGCCCAGTTCCTGAAGAGAAAGCCGGGTGCTGTGCATGCAGCCTCCAACTTCTTCCTCACCCAGGGGCTCACCCTGAACCTTATACCACCCGTCCTCAGCTGCAAGGTCGCGATGAGGAGTAAAGCATTCCATGAGACCACAGGCTGGGTTTACATCTGATTTACTGTTTTGGAGTCTCACTCATTAGTGGGGAGAGGCAAGCTGGGCTTGGGCAGCTGCAGGTGATCCTGGAGGCACAGGCCCTGCCCCAGATGATAGGCGGTGACCCGTGAATGTAACCCCTTGGAGCCAGACAAAGTCGAGGTGGCTGTAGTGGTCCCCGTCCCCCAATCTGTCTGTGACCCTGTGAGTGGTGGCCTTGGAGCCTGGCAACAGCAGGGATGGGAGGCTCCTGTCCCCAAGGTCCTGAATGCCAGACTTCAGTCTCATCCCTCTCTGCGAGTAGGGCAGGGCCAGGTTGCGCAGGCACTGTCCTCCAGGCGGCCAGGATCGTGGTGAAGCCCCCTGACCTCCTTTCCTTCAGGAAGCCTTTGGGGTCCCGACTGGTGCCAGCTTCTCCTCCACTTCCGTCCACTTTCTCTCCATTCGGGACTCTGGTGGCCCTTGGCACTCGCAGGCACTCGCGGGCTGCAGCCTCCTCTCCGGGCGGGGGCGGCCAGGCCTGTGGTTCTCAGCCGGCCCTCAGCGCCCTGTCCGTGTCTCCCCGGCGGCGGCCAGGAGGCCCACACGTGCGCGCGGCTCCGGGGGTCCAGGCCGGCTCAGGGCTGGGGGCGCGGGCCCCGGGGGTCGCGGGGCACGGCTGCGCTCGCCGACTGGCGTGCAGGCCTTGGCCGACAGCGCCCTCTCGCGGCCGGAGCGGAAAGCGGCGGTCACCGTCACCAGGTAGGCGGTGCCAGGCGCCAGGCCCTGCAGCGTGGTGCTGTTCCGGCCGGCCGGCACCTCCACGCGCTGCGCCGCGCCGCCCCGCAGCGGCCCGAACTGCACGGCATAGCCCAGCACGGCGGCCGGGCCGAGCGCCGGGGCCCAGCTCACGCGGAGGCTGCGCGGCCGGGCGTGCGAGATGACGACGCGCTCGGGTCCGGCCTCGCCTGCGGGGAGCAGGTGGTCAGCGAGGATTCGGGGACCCGCGCCCGCCCGGCCTGTGCCCCGCGCCCCGCCTCGCGCCTCACCTGGCAGCGTGCGCACCCGCACATGCTGCGGCCGCAGCAGGCGCACATTGGACTCAGGCAGCAGCAACACCTCGTAGTCCATGTCCGGCTCGAGCCCTACCCAGGTCCAGCCCGTGGCATCGCCGGGCAACTGCTGACGTCGGGCGGCCCCCAAGCCGTCGCTGGGCGCCAGCTCCAGCACGTAGTAGCCCGAGTCCGCGGTCAGCAGCGCCGGCCAGGCCAGGCGGACACTGCTGGGGGTGACCTCGGAGGCGTAGAGCTGCTCCGGCTGCATCGTATCTGCAGAGAATGTGGGGTCAGGGGACCAAAGACGCCTCCTCTGAGCCAGGGGGTAGCCCTGGCTGACATAGGGAAAGCGGCGAGATTGGAGGTACCCCAGGAGGTCAGGTGGGGTGACTGGCCAAGGAGAAGGAGGCGCAATGCTGTGATGCATACGCTGTGAGGTGCAGCCCCAACCCAGACCCCATCAGGATTTTCCCTGCCTCAGCCCAGAACCCAGACCAATGGGGAAGGTGTAGTGGCCACTTTGCACCCAGACCAGTGGCCTGGATGAAGGTCCCTCAAAGGTAGCGGAACCCATGGTGGTGACTAGGAAGCCTAGACCCCTAATCTGAGTGGTCAGCACCAAAGTATGGAATCCTCCAGGCTCTAGACAGTCAGGCAAAGGGGGCCCAGAGGTGCAATCAAGAGATGGAAGAGGCCCTGGGGTCAGTGACAATCCTTGAAGTAGCAGGGGTTTGGGTGCTAGCTGGCCAGGTCACCAGGTGGTAGTGTAGGCAGACCAAAGTGGGCCCTTGAGCTTGTGATGACAGACATCATGTGGCCATTTCAGGCTGGCCAGTTTCTGGGCTGGGTGGGCTGGGTCCCACCCATCCAGGTCACAAATTTCCTCTTTGCTAATGCTAGGTACCAGGGATGCCCATCCCCCCATTCAGACTCTGCCCAGGCCCAGGAACCTCACCCACTGACTACCTCCTTCTCAAGGAGGTAATGGATACTAAGCTCAGCTGTGCCTGGTGGTGTCACTGAAGTCAGATATCCCCCAGGCTGTCTTTGGGAGGGCCCTCCACCCCTTTCCAGTACACAAACCAACCCCTTCCAGCGCAGGGTAGATGATTAACCCACCAGCTGCCAGCCCTCTTGTCTCCAGCCTGGCCCCCTCAGAGACATGACTAGGGGCTGGGCTCAGGGAAAAGCCAGTGGGTGCTGCCCAACCCTGTAGCAGTGTGCTGATTGCATCCCTCCCTAGCAGTCCCCACAAGGGGCCCCACAACTGTCCTGACCCGGAAGGCCTGAACCTTGGGAGAAGCAGTCCTTGACCTCTCTGGCTGTTCCCTCCCCAGGTGTGAGGTGACAGAGGCAGGGTCCCCACCTGGGTATCTCCTTCCCTATCCTCACCACTCTGTAGCCCAAGTCTCAACCCACATCTGATATTGGGGTTGGCCCAGCACCTCTATCTGGAGGTGGCCACTCAGGCCTGGCCCTATCTCTGCACAGCCCAGGTGGCATCCAGCTGAGGGCATCCATGGCCAGCACACGTGACACTGTGACCCACTGCACTCTCGGGCACAAGCACATGAGCTCCCCTGAAGTGTCAATCTAGGTAGCTCCCACCTACCGAGGATGGAGCTTCGAAGCTGCTGGGCAATGATGTGCAGGTCATCCACATCCACGAAGTGCAGGTGCTTCTCTGCAGGGGCCGAGGCAGCAGCCGACAGCTCTAGCAGGTTGCCCCTGCCAGTGCTGACAATGAAGACCGTGACACCCAGGTCCTTGAGTTCTTGCATGGGAGGGCCCACAGAGTCACTGGAGCCCCCATCTGTCACCCACACCAGTACCTTGGGCACCCCTGGCCGGGCACCAGCAGCCTCAGCAAACAGTTGATCTTTGGCAAATGCCAGTGCCAGGCCAGTGTTGGTATCACCCATTCGCTGGGCCGAGGTGCGGATGGCATCCTGCACAGCCTGTCCCGAGCTGTACTGGTCGAAGGGGAACTCAGAGTGTGGCAGGCTGCCCACGTGCACCAGGCTGGCACGCAGGGCCCCTGGGCCCACCGGCAGTGGAGCCACCAGCTGCCCCACAAACTCTCGGACCCGGGAGAACTCGTAGTGTGACACGCTGGCCGAGCTGTCCAGCAGGAACAACAGGTCCCCTTGAGGAGCTGATGCTGGGGTGCCTGGGGAAAAGATGAGTTTCAGCCCCAGGTTGGGGTCCCAGATACACTTCTGCCCAGGACAGAAGCCTCAGGGCCTGGGCTTTCCTAAAGCAAGCACTTGCCCTCCCCAGGATCATGGGGTGGTATCCCAGGGGCAAGGGTTCTGAGCCAAGCACCAGACCCACATTCTCCCTGCTCTAGCTGTGCACATGGTTTGTGTGATGGAGGCACACAGACTGACTCTGTCCCGTTTGTGGAAGGGTGCTAGCCCTCCACATACCAAGCAGACGTGCAATCAGCAAGGCCTTTTTGAGCAGCCCGGGTAGACCCTGTTCCCTCAGGCTGGGCTTCAGAGAGATGCCTTCAGGCTAGGTTTCCATCCCTTGGCTCAGGGAGGGTGGCAGCAGGGGGTGCAGCAATGCGGGAGGAGGAACACTGAGTACAGCTCCCCCAGCCCAGATGGCTGGCTGGAATCCTGACCCCAGATATGATGTCACCCCACTCTGGACCTTGGAAGCACAATGCACCACCCCTAGCAGCCAAGGGCCCCTTTTCCTTCCCGGGGCTTCCGCTACCAAGCCACGGCCACCTGGCCTTGGGGGTTCCCTAATTCGGTGAGCCAGTTCCAGTCCTTCCACCACCGCTCTCCTGAGGGCACTTCCAAAGGCAGGGAAACTGAGGCAGGGAATCCTCCCTGACAGACACCGCCGTCTCCGCGTCTAGGCCTGCTCGGCCGCGCACCTGGTGAGCGCACCCGCCCGGATCCCGCGGCCTGCGCACCCATCCGCCCCGCGGTCCCTAGGACAGTGGCAGTCTCATGTGGGCGGGAGGGCCGGGGGGCCACGCGTACTCACCGCGCTCCGCACCGCTGTGCGCCAGAGTCAACCATAGCCCAAGGGCCAGGGCTAGCGCAGTCCAGGGAAGCATCGCGACGCGGGACAGGGCGCCTGGCCGCAGCTCTTCGCCTGCTCGCTCCGGGGCGGCGGGCTGCAAACTGCAGTTGGGCCCGCCCCCGAGAGCCCACGCCCATCCTAGAGCCACGCCCACTCGGGCGCCCGCGCGCGCACACACACTCCCCGCACTGGAAGACGCCCACCTGCCCGGATTCGGCAGAGGCGCGCACGCTGAGTGGACTGCATGTGTGGTGGCGCGTACGCCTGGGCGCCCACGCACAGCATCTGGGTTTCCTTCCCTAGTTGTGAAGCCCTGGTGCCTCCCTCCCCACCCCTTTCTTAATCCCAGCCCCTTGAATCTCCCCACTTTGGAGTCTCTAAAACCGGGGCTGAGCGTCAGAGGATAAAGCGGTGGTGATGCTAGGAACAAGCCCCCCAGCAAAGCCCAAGCCCGGGCCACCCAGTGGCCACAGGGCCAAAAAGGCAGGATTAGGTGTTTCCAAGGCCTGAGGGAAAGGGAATGGGTAGAGCTTTGGGTGGAGCTTAGGACACTACCCTGGGAAAGGATCAGAACTTGAAGGGAAACTTCTTAGACAATTTGGGAAGACTTAGAAATTCAGCACCCCATCTGAGCTCCTGGAGGAAAACTCTCAGGAGCAGGAAGGAGTGGTTCCAGCCCTGTCCTCTCTGATCCTGATGGACCGGCCTGTTGCTGGCCTCTTACACCATCTAGCAAGGGGCCCAGGGCCAGACCCATCAGGCCTCAGAGGCCCCGAGGGACCACTGGTCAGCCGGAGCTGGGTCCTGTGACCTTGGTTAGGCCCAGACCAGAGCGCGCTGTCTGCAAAAACACAGCCCCCGAGTCTCCTGGGCAGGAGCCTCATCCCCAGCCCTGCTTGAGCCCTTGGGGGGATAACCTTGGAGTTGGGGGTGGGGGGAACATGGGCTAGGGGTGTGTCTGCAGGATATTCCCTCCCTTCCTACCCTCCGCAAGAGGATGCTCAGCAGGGAGGACGGATGGGAATCAATGGTTTTCCTTCCTCCCTTTCTGGCAGGTGAGACACCATGGGGCCTTGAGGACTGCTGGAGTCTGCTTTGCCTAAAAAAGGAAGCAGCCTGGCGAACCCGGAGAAGCTGCCGGCAGGAACAAGCGAGAACTGTGTCCCTTGCCGGGAATCTTGGCAGTGGATGCTGGCTGGACTCCACAGACCTCAGGCCTTAGCAGGAGAGGAAGCCACTTGGAGCTTCCGCCTGCACCCTGTCGGGAAGCCATGGACCTGGCCCCCAGAGTCTGGGGTGCACCACCAGGGCTCTCGTCTGGCCCCCAGCCTCCAGCAGGGTCTAGCTGCCAAGGGGCTGGGCATGTGTACCAAGGCCCTGGTGGGGATGGCGGCTCTGGGCTAGTGGAGGCACACCCAGGTAGACAGGTTCCCTCCCCATTCCTGGCTGGAGAGCTAGGTCACGCCGACCCATCCCCTGGGGAGGCCACGCTCACAGTTCTTGGGCTCACAGTCACCTTGGCCAGTCCTGCTGCACTGACGGGGAAATTTCTATCCTTTCTGGAAAAAGTGAGTGGGTCTTTTTGGCGGGAACTCAGGCGCTCAAGGAAGCAGCCTCCCTCCTCCTTGCAGCCTAAACATCGAAGGAAAAAGACATGAGAGGCCCAGCCTTCACCAAGCCAGGGCGAAATCCAGCTTCCCTTGCAGCTCGACTTCCTGGGAGACCTGGCTCAGCCACCAGGCCAAGTCTTGCTCCTGCATCCCACACTACCTGCCTCCCGTGATGGCCCCAGGCACAGAAGAGAAATGTGTACAACGGAGGGGCCCAGAAGCATGGGGGTCAGCAGGGTCATGGCCAGACCCAGGGCTGGGATTTCGGCCCGCACGGGGAAGCATAAAAAGAGCTGTTGAAACCCCTTTTCTGAGGGAAGATAGCATCAGGGAGAGGCCCAGAGACTTGGGCAAGGGCAGACTCAGTAGCCTCCTCCAGGCAGAGCCTGTGCCTGGTCTTGGTGCCCAGCAGACTGAAGATGGAAGATGCAGCCTGGGAGGCTGCAGCCACCCTGCCCAGTCTTAGCCCAGTCCCAGGAGTCCCTTGTGACTCCCAGCAGACAGGTGGAAGGGTTTCCTGAGCCAGGGACAAGGCTCCAGCAGGCGCTGCCCTGCCCCCACCGAGGTCCTTGGGAATGCTCCCTCCCCCACTCAGCCTGGGCTTCTGGAGAAGAAGGGCCTTTTGTCCCCAGCTCACTGTAGTCATGTTCAACCCCATGGAACAGGGCAGCTCCTGAGGCCTCTGACCCCAGTGGAGGGCAGAACAGCGTGGGCCTTGACCCTCGGTCTTTGGCTGCTGTTTGTC
The DNA here is from genome assembly GCA_004027455.1 of Hydrochoerus hydrochaeris. Classification (NCBI taxonomy): domain Eukaryota; kingdom Metazoa; phylum Chordata; class Mammalia; order Rodentia; family Hydrochaeridae; genus Hydrochoerus; species Hydrochoerus hydrochaeris. Next base: position 265,279 of record PVLA01001554.1, on the reverse strand, counting down.
ATGTTGTGTCCCACACACAACCCACGCATGTGCCCAGACATGAAAGCAGGTTGTGGCAGGAGCAGCTGGACAGGAGAAACCTGGCCAGGGCATGGGGTAAGCGTGGGCCCTGTGACACCACCCCAGTAGTCTGGACTGGGGAGAGGGGGGACAGGGACAGGAGGGGACACCAAGTGCAGCTGGGCCCAGCAACCACTTCCTGTTGCTTCCCTACCTTCCCCTAGGCTTGACTCCCCATTCTGGGGTCAAGGCCTTGTCAGACAGGGCCCAAGGACTGTCCTGGAGACCTGGCTCACCTCCAGGAACCTGAGCTGACTCCAGTCCAGTTCCTCTGCAGCTGGGGTGGTAGGATGAGTAGCCCAGCTAGGGCCACCACATCTATCCATCATACTGGCCTCTGCACTGGGGACTCAAGGCACAGGCAGAGCCAAGCACAGCACTGCAGAGAGGTGTAGCTGCTTTCCCTATGCAGGTGGGGGCCTGTAAGGCCAAGGGCAGCAGGGACTTCAGGGCAGGAGAAAGGACAGGGCTGGTTGTAGGGCTTCAAGTGCAGGGCAGGAGTGGGATTCTGAGAGAGGAGACAAGGGCAGAGGTATATGGCATTACACCCCCAACAGGGGCTTTGAGGGAGACGCCTAGGTAAATAGCCACAAAGCCGGGCATGTTGGCATATGCCTGCAATCACAGTACTCCAGGAGGCTAAGGCAGGAGGATCCCAAGTCTGAGCACAGCTTGATCAATTAGGGACTTCTTGAGACCCCATATCAAAATAAAAATTACAAACAGACTGGGGATATAGCTCAGTGGGAAGGCCCTGGATTCAATCCCCAGCACTGAGGGGGAAAAAAAGAAAAGTCATCAGAGATAGGACAGGGGCTTGAAGTTTGAGAGATAAGACACAGAATTTGCCAACTGCCTAGCAATAGTGTCTCTTCCTGAGGGGGCCCTGCCTCTCTCCAGAAAGGGTCCAGGCAGGCTCAGGCAGGCGCCCTGGGCAGGCCCTAACACCCAGTGGCCTGCTGGGAAGGCAGCAGTGGAGAAAACAGCCCTGTGTCAACACCAGGAGGTAGAGACCAGCTGTGGGGGGGGAGCAGCTATGGGGCTCTCACGGCCAACTCTAGCCCATCCCCTGGTTTGGCCCTGCCCACACCCCTGCCTGGCCTCCAGCCTGTCCAGGGCAGGACCTGATGAGACATACACCAAGGCCACAGGGACAGAATATGGAAAACAGGCCCTTCTCCTCCAGCTATCGGCTGTGCAAGGTGCACCTTCACCAGCTTTGTTAACAAACACACGGTCTTGGGCAAGGTGGCGACCTCACCATGCTAATTCTCTTCACTTGTGGGGGACAACAACCCTGCCCAGGGCATGCTGAGAAGAAACTGACCAGACCGCCACACACACCCGGCTCCTTCTCACCCAGGCTCAGCCGCCAGGGAAGAAACTCCCCCTCAGAGTGTGTTCTCAGCCCCTCCCTTAGTGGGGCCTCAGAACTTGGAAGAGCTGACCCTGGGCAGCACAGGATGGCAGCCCACAGCCTGGGAAGGCAGAGGCCACTGTAGCCCTCTGGGCTGAGTAGAGCTCCTGGGGAGACAGTCATCAGGCTGCCTGGGCCTGGCCCCCAAGGTCATAAGGGAGGGTTACAGAGCTCAAGTTGGGTACAAGTTGGGGAGTGAGACTTGTGGAGCCCAGGTGGGGTCCTGTTCAGGTGGGGGAAGGAGGGGAGTGAACACCAGCAAATACCTTAGGTTTTGGGGGGCCTTGTGGCTGGAGGACCACATGCCTGCCTTCATGATAGCCATCCCCTCCCATCTTTTTCAAGCTTCCCAGATGACCACATAAGGCCCTGGAGAGGCCAATTTTGGGAAGTTCCTGGGCCCTCCTGTCCCCCAGGCCCGCGTCTTGTGTTTGGGGCACTGGTGGACCAGCTGCAGCCTGCAGCACACAGCTGACCCAGCTTTGCTCCCCAGGACAAAACTCAGACATCAAGCCCTCTGTGGCTATCCCCAACATCCCCCACAGTGCTCTTGTTTTTGTCTACTTCTGGGGCTCAAACCCAGGACCTCTGCTTCAGTGTGCTCTGCCATGAGTCTAGCTGTAACCCCTCAGTGGTCCTGACATAGGAAATGATGTAGGACCTTCAAGTATGATAGAAGGGAACTACTACAGATGTCTGATACATGGAGTTTGTGTTTCCCAAAATCAAAGAATGAGTGCTAAGGAACAACAGAGGTAAGAAGTAGAAAATATTTATTGAGAGGGAGTGAAAGCACCTGAGAGGCAGGAGGAGTCCACTTCTCAGGGGAAGTTGAATAGAGCACAACCACATGGGTACAATGTGGGTTACAGTTGTGACCAACCAATAAGATTACAAGTATAGCTGGTTAGGTAATAGTGATCCGATGGCGAAGCAAGTCATGGAGCAAGTGCACATGGAAAGAACAAAGAACTCTTCAGGAAGGTCTGAGTCCAAGGGTCTTGGTCACCCACCAGGGTGACTGATGTCCATCAGGCTTCATTAGACCAGGAGTTACCACTTATCTCAGGTGTGGTCATTCCATTTTTACCTCAAGGCCTGGCCTCCAACAGAGATGTGCCTCCAGCATGGTTTTAATGAGTTTCCATCCTTTCCCTAACTCTCTTGAGGACCCAGCTCTTGCTGACTGCCTGTAATATTTTTAACTAACTTAGAAGTTTAGTCTTTGGGTTTCTTAAATTTTTGAGACAGGCTTTCGCTGTGTAGGCCAAGTAAGGCTCAAACTTGCTTTACAGCCCAGATGCCTTTAAACTCTCAACCCTCCTGCCTCAGCCTGTTAACCATGGTTAGGATTCCAGGCTTGTGCCACCACACAGGACTCTTGCAGTGCTCCACTGAAAGCAGGTCTGCACACTGGGGTAAGGAAGGTCATCCCACTTGTCTCTACTGGAGGTCCCCAGGGCCAGCTGGAGGCTGGCTGGGGCCCTAAAAGACCTAGGAAGTTGGGAAGCACCTACCCCAAACCAGCTACCTCAGGCAGCCAGCTGCCAGGGTGGAACTTGAGGCTCAGCTTGCAGCCTGGGAGTGGTACTTCCTATTTGCCTATGCAATCCTCCGCTCCATTCCTAATAAACTAGGAGGCGTATTACTCCCACTCACCTCCCCACCCCCACCAAGCCCAGCTGTTGTTTTGACAACCATGGGGCTAGGCAGACTCTCTGCCAAGGGTTTCCCGGGGGAGCCCTCATCCTGAACCCCCCTTGGCAGCCAGAGCCTGTCCAGCCTGTGGCAAGAAGGGAAGGAAGGCGGCCAGGGCCCAAGGGAAGCCCTCCTAGGTGGCTTTGGGACTGGCCGGCTCCGTCTGCTCAGGAAAAGCATCAAAGCTGGACACAGATGAAGGTTGGAAAACCCCCAGACATCCGCTGGACCTCACCCAGCTACATGCTGGTCTCTGCTTGAGGCCACAGAACGTGCGTGACCCTGGTCACAGGTGGAGCCCTGATCCTGCAGGTCACAGGCTGAGCCCTACTGGCAACATGCTGTGTGGTGTCATTTAAAAGGCCTTTTAGCCTCAGCTAGGTTCTTCTGGGTGAATTGCACTAATCACACATTTTCAACACACTGCTGGGCTTACATGAAAGTAAATATCTTAAAGCCCTCCTGTTATATTAAACACTACAAGAAATGAACTCTAGATGTGGTGGCACATGCCTGTAATCCCAGCTATTTGGGAGGTTGAAGTAGTGTGATCACAATTTTGATGCCAGCTAACACAAATGAGGCCTTAGAATTCCTGCCCCACCATCCCCAAAATAATTATCAGACCTTCAAAGAAACACTGCACTGTCTCACCCTACATAGTGTGTTTAAGGCCAGCCTGAACTACTTTGCAAGATCCAATCTCAAAAAACAAAACAAAACAACAACAAAAAAAATCAAAGTTGGTATCCAAAAAGTGAGCATACACAGAGATCATCAGAATTTTATCAGCTAAAGATCAGGGATTTAGCTCAGTGGCACAGCGCTTATCTGGCAAGCAGATTCAATTCCTGGTACACCCCCCAAAAAAATTTATCCAATAAATCTGAAAAAGGACCAAACACAACTTTTAGATATAATAGAAAATTTAAATGGCAGATTAAACATAAGGAACAAATTCTAGTGAACTAGAAGAGGACATGAAGGAATTGTCTAGAATGCTGCCCAGAAAGAGAACACACACAAAAAAGACTAATTGACAAGGGAAAAAGGAGGAAACAGTGAAAGAATGTAGAGTGAATGGGAAGCAAAACTGGAGACCAACTGAGGACTGAGAATGCCTCATAACTGCTGAAAGACATGAATCTGCAGAAACAGAAAATACAGTCATGTACACCACACAGGATAATCAAGAACATGCCCAAGGTGGGTGCAGTGGCTCACACTCTGAAGATGGGGGTGCACCACAAGTTCAAGGCAAGTCTGGGCAATTTAGCAAGATCCTGACTCAAAAGAAACAAGATCTGGGAGCTGGAAGTGATGGGGCTGGCCTGTAACCCCAGCACTCTGGGAGGCTGAGGCAGGAGGCCTGATTGTGAACCCACCCTGGGCAATTTAGAGACTTGTGAGACCCTGTTCAAAAATAAAATTAATAGTAATAATTTAAAAAGGGCTAGAGAGGAAACTCTGTGTGAAGGCTATGGGTTCAATTCCCAGCATCCAACAAAACAAAACAAAGTAGGGAAAGTAGCCCAACTGCCTACTCATCTGAGGTCCTGAGCTCAATCCTAATAAAGGGAAAAACATATCCACACCTAGAAATATGCTAGTTAAACTGTAAAATGCGAAAGACAAAGAGAGATCTTAAAATTACCCAGAAAAAACAGACTAAGCTCTTACTTCAGCTCCCAGGCATTGGGAGCCCAGCCACAGTGAGTCCTGATTCGGGCTGGAGTTGGCCCTAGCCCTGTCCAGGCCCTGAAACCAAGTTAGCCTTTGGGGACCCAATCCCGCCCAAGCAGGCCTGGCCACCCTGGACAACCGGGCAGGCGCGAGGGGGCAGCGGAAGAGCGAGAGCCAGGAGGGCCAGCCCGGATTACAGGAGTCCGGTGCCACCTGGTGGTCACCCTGGCACTGCGAACGTAACCTCGAGGCCAACAAGGCCCCCGCTCGAGCCTGGGACCGCTTTGTGGAGATCACTGGGGAACTGGGGGTCCTCCCGGGCGTCACACGCAGGCGCAAAGGTGCTCCTCCCTGTTGGGGTGGGGTTCGGGGGTCCGTGCGGAGGGCGACAGCAGTGGGCGGAGGCGCCGTATCAGGTGGGCGCGGGCGGCCGAGGCGACCACAAGCAGCGGTGGCAGCAAGAGGAAGCCGAACACGATGAGCGCCGCGGAGCCGCGGTCCGAGAGGAGCGCGCGGCACTGGGGGCCGGGAGCCGGGTGGACCTGCGGGCGGGAGGGTGGTCAGGGGGCGGGGACATGCGGGCAATGGGCGGGGCAGAGAGAAAGGGGTGGGCAGGAGGAGGGATGGGCGGGCCTCTGGCAGTAGGGTGTCGGGGCGGGCACTAGACCAGGCCAGTAAGAGGCAGGGCCGCGGGTCGGGGAGGACTCGGGAGGAAAGGGGGTGTGCCCGTGCGGGAAGTGAGCCGGAG
>PVLA01001554.1:0-259573 GCA_004027455.1 Hydrochoerus hydrochaeris | reverse complement strand
AAGCTCAGGGTCCGGGGTTGGCTCGCTTGGGGCCGGGCCATGCAAAGAATGATGGATGTTAGAGGTGGAAAAAGGATCCTGTGGAGGTCATCTAATAGGATCAAAGAATCATCTTCGCTTTCTCCTGTCCCCATTTTCCTCCTACTATTTGCCCTCCATTCTGTGTTCGTTCCACGTCTTGGCGCTCACCTTGAGCCCGGGACCTGCTGTCACCAGTTAGCGCCACCTTCTCCCCCACCCCATACCGCACCATGCTACGAGAGGGCGGGCAGGATCCATCAATGGGCACCTTCCCTGTCCCTGACCATGCGGTAACCCACTGCACAGCTAGGGAAGTCAGCCAGGGCAGAAGGGCTCTGGGAAGGCTGTGTATGTGGTAAAGACTCCTGCAATTTGGCAATAACTTCGTCTCCTCCTGGAACCCCTCCCCTCTCTTCCCCATCCTGCTGTCCAGCCCTGGTGGCCCCTGGTACAGGGATGGGAAGCCTCGGGTAGGGGAGGGCGCTGTCCTGTGGGTAACAAACAAAAGCCTTTCTTTGGCCTTAGCTAGGGGGTTGTGCGGGAGAAGAGGGGGTTCCAAGGCAGGGGCGCATGTGTCTCTGGGCACAAGGAGGCAGTGGTGGAAGGGGGCAGACCCTCCTCATCCTAGGGGCTCTGAACCTCCTCGGGACCCCCACAACCCAGGGACCCCGCCCAGGGAGGCCTGAGCTCACCCTTGAGTGGCACAAGAATCCCAAGTAGACCACAGCTGCTGCAGGCAGCAGCACCAGCAGGAAGACTGTCCCGGGCAGCACCAGGTGGAGCAGGAGCCAGGCCACAGCCTGACCCAACAGTAGCAGGGTCCTGAGGCTTCGGGTAGCCAGGCCTGGCGGCTGTGTGTAGGTCGGGGTTGAGGTCCTGTGGTCAGTAGGCCTTCGGGGCAGCATGGGTGCTGTATCTGAGGTGCCCCCGCCCTCATCTTCTGTCTCTCTTTCCTGGTCACTCATGCTGTCCTGGCAGGGGTCTCTGCAGGACTCACAGTGGCAGTCAGGTGACAGGGCCAGCACCTCTCTGTCTGTCAGATTAGAGACCCTTTAATCCTTCCCAGGTTTGACACCCATCCAAATCCCAGAAGACAGCAGATGCTGGCCCAAGTAGATCCAGCCTTGATGATCAGTCTCCAGGGCCACACACTGCCTCAGCTTCCCCTCTGCTAGGCTGAGCCGCTGTCTGCCAGGCGACTGCTGAAGCTCCTATGTGCTCTGGTTAGGCCTTGCACAGATGTGTCCTAGCCTGGCTGGACACTGGGGCCCTCCTCCCTCCCTGCCCAGCCCTCTCCCCTTCCATTCCCTGCACAATGACTTCATTTCATAGATCTCTGGTCTGAAAACTGCCCCATCACCAGCTGCCACCTAGAGGCTGGCAACCCACCTCGCTTCCCTGCCCCAGCCCCTGCTGGCCCCTCTTCAGCCTCCTCAGTGGTATAGGAAGACCCCAGGTACCCACTCCATAGGGTGGTTGAGGAAACAGAATGCGGGTGTGCAGAAAGGGCTCAGCGTGGGCACCCAATAAACAGCAGCTATGATGACAGGCATCCTTTGTGATAAAACCCAATGCAGAGGGTGGGAGCATATCCCATCACTGTGAGAGGACAAGAAAACTCCCCCCAATTTCCCCCATCACTGCTAATAGTTTTGCAGGACATGCAGCATTTCAGCTGTTTAGGTGACTGCTGTCTAGTGAGTAGGTGGCCAGCTTCCCTGAGATGCCTTCTCATGCAGCCAGATTCATCACTTCTAATTTGTTTCTGACTTTTTCCAGCCCTCTCCAACTTGCAGACACCCTTCAGACCCATGTACATGGGGCACAGTGACAGTGCTGAGACAGCCTGTGACAGGGGTCAGGAGAGGAGGCGAGGCTCCCCTGCCCTGATGCAAGGGCAACCTAATTGTTTTTGCTGGCACACACATGCCAAGTTGTGACAGTGCCATTTGTCCAGTTGGGGCTAAAGAATGTTGCGAAGGTTGTCTTTATTAATCCTGTCTTCTCAAATCCTTCCTTCCTTCCTGCATTCATTCAACAAACATTTATCAAATGTTACTGTGTATGTCTCAGGCCATTTTCATAACTAAATTCCTGAGAAGGGAAAATCTGTAAAGAAAAAAATAGGTGTTTTGCTCCCAGTCCTAGTGTTCTGGAAGCCTGAGAGCATGGTGTCAGTGATGTAGGGGAAAGAAATTCCCAGCTCACTGGATGTCTGGCATGAGTTTATGTTCTCCAAAATCAAAGAATGAATCCTACGAACAACTGAGATTATCAGCAAGAATATATTGTTTGGGGAAAAAAAGTTTCTGTCTGAGGGCTGGGGATTTAGCTCAGGGCATAAGTGCCTGCCTGGCAAGTGCAAGGTTCGACCCCTGGTATAAGAAAGAAAACAAAAACAAAAAAAAGAGTTTTTGTCTGAGAGAGACAGAAGGGGGTTACCAAGGATCCTGCTTTTTCTAGGGATTTCTATAGAGCAAAACCATGTGGTTCATGTGGGTCCAAGGAGGGGGAAAATGGGCATTACAAGGTGGGCATGAGATGGGAGAAACCTATGGTCAACCAGTAAGATTACCAGCATGATTGCTCAGCTAATATTGGTTGAAAGGGGATCAAATGGGGGGGGGGCGAGTCATATAACCAGTGGGCATGAAGCTGGACAGGAGCTTTTCCTGGAGTGGGTGGGTCAGAGGCTCTTCCTGGCTTTCCAGAAGTGATAGATACCTATCAGAGTATCAATCACTGTTGTTTATCCTCAGGAGAAGTATATGGGTACGTTCCTATCATCTTTTGTCTTGAGGTCTCCCCCATGGCTACAGCTGACCTCGTCCTCTGCACTGGCTCCTTCCAGGGCTGGGCCTTCCTGACTGCGAACAGCATCTCCACCTAACTCAGATTTGTACAACACCAGTGTTGGGTGAGGGCCACCCTGTTGGGGTGTCCGTATTCAGGCCACCACTCAGGTGCCTTTTCCTCTTCCTGTGAAGCCACCGATGCCCTCAGGATTCAGCCCTCAGTACCTCCTCTGATCTAATTAGCTCCCAAGGCCCCAGCTTGCAAAGACCATCAGCGGAGGACCTCAGAGCTGAGATTGCAGTGCTCGAACTGCCTCATTCTGGGAATGTCTCTGGGCTCTGTAGCTTCAAATGAAGTCCTGGTTATGGATCCCCAGGGGCAGCTGCCACCTCACCCCCAGTGGAGACCAGAAGCAGGCAGGCACGGAGGAGCTGGCGGGTAGTGCTGCCTGGCTTCCCACTTCTGCCCCCCTCCAGGGGGTGTCTGCACCAGGGAGTGGCTCCTTACCAGCAAGGTCCCTGTCCCACATTTCAGGGTCACTCTCTGGAGCAAGGGCTACAGTGCACTGAAACTGCTGCAGAATTCGAGGTCAGAGAGACCAACGGGAAAGGAGGAGGACTTTTACTAGGCGTGCACCTGGCTCAGAAGAGACTCCTGTCCAAAATGGCGGAGCATGGGACAAAGGGCAGGATCCAGTTTTTATACATTTGGCCAAGGAAGTGGGTCTTTCTAGTGGAGAGAAACTGGGGAGCGGGGTGCAAGCGAGGTTACAGAAGCAAGACAAAACAATTGAAAGCAATTAATAATTTAGGCTTAGCCAGGTGTGGTGGCTCATGCCTACAATGCCATCGGAGCACTCTGGAGGCTGAAGTAGGAGGATTGTTGCAAGTTCAAGACCAGCCTGGGCTACAAAGTGAGCTCAAGGGCAGCCTGAACTGCATAGCGAGACCCTGTCTCAAAAAGACAAAAAAAAAATTTAGGCTTGAAAGAAGAGAGAGACTTATGAATTTTGTAAGAACAGAGTTATAAACTTTGTTTTCAGGTCAGAGTTGTCAATTTTATCTGTACCAGAACAAAGAGTGACAACCATAGGTGAGGGGATGGTATGAGGAGAATGTTCCAGGTGGGGAACATTTGTTTTTTCTGAGACAGGGTTTTACTATGCTGTTTAGGCTGGCTTTGAACTCACTTTGTAACCCAGTCTGGCCTCAAGCTCAAAGCAATCCTCCTGCCTCAGTCCCCTGAGTGCTGGGATTACAGGCATGTGCCTCCACACCAGGCCAAGCTTGTTTTTCTTTAAACCCTGCTTCAAGACTACTGCTCCTGTTGCTTTTTGGCATTTGTGTAAATCCAGAGCCTGATGCTCCTAGCTGTCCAGCTCAAGCTGGGACCTCAGTGGGCTTCCATTCCAGGAATGATGTCAGACATTTAAACTGAAGAAGACATTTTTTTCAAAGAAGACTTTTGTGTCACAGTAAATGCTAAGGAAACAGAAGAGGGTCAAAGACGGCGTGGTGGCACATGCCTGTAATCCTAGCACTTGGGTGTGGTGGTAACCCAAAAACTAGGGAGGGTGAGGCAGGAGGATCACCTGGAGTTCAAGGCCAGCCTGAACTACAGAGCAAGGACCTGTCTCAAAACAAACATTTCCTCCCCCAAAAAGAAAGAAAAAACAACAGGGTTGGACACTGAGGCTGCTTCAGCTCAGTGGCTGGGCTCCAGGTCTCTTGGGGGTTATGTCTGTGTGCCCTGGTCCACTGGGACCTTCTGTGCTGGCTGGAAGCTGGAAGGGGCCCTTTGCTGGGAGACCTCCCTCATTAAAGTCCTGGCAGAGGCTGTGTCCCGTCTGGGACTGCCCACCCCCGGGGCCAGTCCTGGTCACTACAAGGGAGAGCTCAAGAGCTGGAGGCAGACCCTGTCCAGGCTCTAGAGGCCCACGGAACCCTCCCGGACCAAGCCTCCCTCGGGCCCCTTCCCACCTCTGCACACAGGTGCTTAGCAGTGCCTGTTTTGGAAAGGTCCCTGAGGCTCCCACCCTTCCCTCCCCAGGTGACTGCCTTCCTTGTCCTGCCTGGACCAGCTCACCTGGAGCAGCCAGCCCACCTCCCTCTCCACCCTGTGTCCAGGTGCTTGTGGGGATCTTTATGGCAGGGAAGGTGGAATCTCACCCTGCCCCTTCCCCATGCTGGGGACCAGAAGGAAAGGGGGCTTCCAGCCCCAGGTAGTTTTAGTGTGTGTGTGTGTGTGTGTGTCCGTCCAGGAGGCTGAGAAGCTATCTGTAGAGTGCAAGCATGTTCCTGCTTGCCCTTCCCCGCCTCCCTGTCGGGGCTGGGAGTCAGCAAGGGAGCAACCAGGAGCACCTGGCACCCAGGGCCTCCCACTAAACTGCTGGGTACACAGTGTCAGGTGGCTCTACTTGGTTGGAGGCAGCAGCAGCAGCCTACTCTGCCCTCCCCTTGGCAGCCCCAGCTTTTAGAAACAGCACCACACCCCCCAGGAGGGTCACCAGGAAGCGCCTGGGCCAGTCTGGTATGGAGAGGATAGAGCCACTGGGCCAGCTCCCTTCGTGGATAACTGGAAACCAAACCCAGCAAGCTTAAGTGATAGCGGGGTCTCCTGGTGAGATGGGGCCTCCACGGCAGCCGGGGATCCCTAGCCTGGATGGGCCATCAGCCTCTAGGGAGACAGCAGGTGCCTGCTCTTCCCAGAGGGATTCCAGCAGGCTGGAACCTAATGAGCAGGACCTGGCAGAGGCGCAGCAAGAGCTGCGATGGGTGGAGCTGGGCTCCGAGGCTCTCCGACCCAGGACAGAGAGACCCAGTGCCCCGCAGGGCTGGGGCCGCCTGCTCCAGGCGGTGTGGTGCGGTTCCCCAGGTCTGGTAATGCAGTTGCTGCGCCAAGGGGCCAGCGTGGACGAGAGGTGAGCGCGGGTCCCCACTCTGGGCGAGCTGGTTCCCCATTTCAGGACGGGGTGCCCGGGGTCTCCCCTCTGCGTTGCTGGGGTCTGATCTAGGTCCTGTATCCGTGCACTACTCGCCCAACGCCACGCTCCCCCGCAGGGACGGCGCGGGCCGCACCCCGCTACATCTGGCTGTGCTGCGCGGCCACGCGCCACTAGTGCACCTGCTACTGCGACGCGGGGCGCGGCCGGACGTGACGGACGGCGCGGGGCGCACGCCGCTGCACGAGGCCGCCTGGCACGGGCACTCGCGCGTAGCCGAGCTGCTGCTGCGGCGCGGAGCCTCGGCCAGCGCGGCCGACGGCGCCGGGCTCGCGCCGCTACACTGGGCTTGCGCGCTGGGCCGTAGGCCGCTAGCCTGCCTCCTGCTGGCCGCGCTGGGCCCGGGCGCCGAGCCCGCGGCGGATGCGCGCGGCTGGACGCCTGCTCACTGGGCGGCGGCGGGCGCGCGGCTGCCAGTGCTGGAGCTGCTGGCGGCGCGTGGCGGTGCAGACCTGGACGGTGCTCTGCTGGCGGCGGCCGCGGCCGGGCACATGAAGGCGCTGCGCCTCTTGCTGGCGCGCGGGGCGCGGGCGGAAGGCGCGGGGGCCTCGGCACTCGGGCTGGCGGCCAGCCTGGGCTGCCTGGAGGTGTGTCTCCCGCGCGGCCGCCTCGGGGTCCTGGGCGCGGATTCCCGGCGCGCCTCTCCCGTGCGCAGGGTCTGGGCGCTGCTGCTTCCCCGCTCTCTTTCCCCCAGGTCATGGAGGTGCTGCTGGCCCACGGGGCCGACCCGGGCGTCCGGGACCAGCACGGCCGCTCTGCGCTCCACAGGGCTGCGGCTGGTGGACACCTACTCGCCGTCCGGCTGCTGGTGGCTTGGGGAGCCGCGGTGGACGCGCGGGACTCTCTGGGCTTCACGCCCCTGCACCGCGCTGCGCGGGGCGGCCTCACGGAGGTCGCAGGCCACCTCCTGGACAGCGGTGCGCAGGTCAACGCTGCGGGCTGGCTCCGCAAGACCCCGTTGCACCTCGCCGCAGAACAGAGCCACAGCTTGATGATGGAGCTTTTGCTGAGCCGAGGGGCCAGTCCCACACTGAGAACGCAGTGGGGTGAAATGGCCCAGATATCCACAGGGGACCGGCCCCAGGCGCCCCTTATCCTCGGGGCTTCTCTTTAGAGGCTGAGTCCCAGCACCCGTAGCAGTCCTGAGAACTGCTGGCTTCTGTCTTCGGGGTGAGACTCCGAAGGCTGCTTGGGGTGGGCAATCCTCAGAGAAATCCCTGCAGGTTGGCGTCATGGGGCTGTGGCTAGACCTGGGGTGACTCCTCAGCTCCTGGGAATGCAGAGGCTCCTGGTGTAACTCCTTTGAGTCAAGCCGAGTTCCCCACCCATCCACCCAGAGCTGGGAACAGGCATCCAAGGCAGCCCTTGCACACCCGGCACACTGGAATTGCCACACTGCTATTGTGCGCACCCTGCCTGCCTTTCCCATGGCCTCCTGATTAAGTCCAGTGCTTTTTCATGTGGCAAAACCCCGGGCCAGGGTGTGTTGTAGCAGATACCCACCTCGCAGAAAGTGTAAGTCATTAAAAACTTTTGTTTTTTTGTCTTTTTGAGACAGAGTTCACTGTGCAATTCAGGCTGGTCTTGAACTCACCCTGTAGCCAAGGCTAGCCTCAAACTGGCAGTAATCTTTCTGCCTCAGCCTTCTGAGTGCTGGGACTACTACGCCCGGCAAGTCAATTTATTCTTAATGTTGGCGATGTTGGCTTTGACCAGGTGGTTAAGGTAAGGTTTGTGAAGCTTCACTACTGTCTTCACCTTTGTAACTTTCTCCAGGACTGAGGAGAGACCCCAGGCCCTTCACACTGGGCTAATCTTCAGCCTCCCTTTATTTTGCTGCATAGCCAGGGCTAGTCTTGAACTAGTGATCCTCCTACATTGGATTCCCAAATAGCCACAGTGAGTAACTGGGGCTGCAGGTTTATGCTTCCTCTTCTCTGTTTGGGCACAGCCCTCTGCCCAGTTCACTCCTGGGGATGTGTGTGCCTGGGCATGTGGAAGACTGGGCTATGTGATTAGCCACAGAGACCAAGACCTTGTTGAGCTTTCTGGGGATGGGAGTGGGGTGCAAGGCCACCCCTCCCATGTTTGTGTGCCTCTCACAAAACCCCTGGGTCAGAACAACATCAGCCTAGAGCTAAACAAAGAAAATTGTGTATGGGGTGAGGTTGTTATGATTCCTTGTCAATTATTTGCAGTTTCTTGAACCTTGGATTGCATGATTGCTACATTGTCTTATTTTACTAATAAAAAGGGAACTTTTTAGAATGCCAATCATTGTGTCCAGTTGAGATGGGAGTCCCTGGTCTCTTTTGCTTGAAAATTTGTCTTTTTTCTTTTATTTGTCATCCTACCCCTTATGTCAGTTTGCAGAAAGACTCCTGCAATTGGCACCTGAACATGGACCTGAAGAGAGTACATCCCCTCCCCACACACACAAAAAAAAAAAAACAACAGGAAAAGAAAGGACATCCCATGGTAATAGAAGATGCCTCACCCCGGCCAGTATACTTCAGGTTTTTAGTTGCCTGGGTAATAGTTCCAGTTCCTGTTAGTTTTGTTTCTTAGACATGGCTGGTTGCTGTGAGATATAGCATACTATAAGAACCAATCCCCAACTGACAAGCCATTCTGCTTCTGTATTTCCTGCTTGCTTACCCCATATAAGTCCTAGACCACCAGAGATCACAGGTTGGTATTTTGGGAATGATCTTGATCAGTACATGTTGACATAGATAAATCTGCCTTCAAATCCTGGATGTTGTTTTGGTATGTCTGTTTGCTATAGCACCACAGGAGTGGGGAATACAACAGAAAATGAATCCTACAGGGAGCAATTCAAAGGCTGTCCAGCAAGGGTGGAAGGAAGTAACTGTGGGAAATCTTCAAACCAGGGCTATGGGGCAGAATTTGCCTACTGAAGAACAACACTATATACAGCTACTTAAAATGCTCTTAAAACAGGCAGGATGGCATGCAGTCTTTGTCAAGAGTGTTACAGTGGCACATGGTGGTGCGAGCCTATAATCCCAGCACTTGGCAAGCTGAGGCAAAGAAGTTCACCAGGAGCTCGAGGCCAACTTGGTCTACCAATGGAGTTCAAAGCCAGCCTGAACTTCATAGTGAAATCCTATCTCAAAAGACAAAAAAAAAGTTACAAAAAATTATTAAACATATCCCTTGGTTTCCCCAATTGGGGACATTAGATATTGATAACTGCGATTGGATAGGGGGAAATCTTAAGTAAGCCCATTCACAGGGGGCCATGTCCCTGCTAAGTGCTTTTTGGTATCAGGAATTAAACTCACAACTTTGTGCTTACCAGGCAGGTGCTTACACTATTGAGCTACAGCCCCAGCTTTTTTTTTCTTAATTGGTACTGGGGATCAAACTCATGACCACATGCTTGCAAGGCAGGCACTTATGCCACTGAGCTAAATCCCCAGCCCCAGTCCCAGCTTTCCTAAGATCTTTTCAGCATGTGCACTGGTGCACTCAGTCCTGGGACCTTTGCATACCAGTGCTGCCCAGAGTCCTTCAGCACACTCCAAAATGAAACAAAACAAAAACATACTGTCATCAGGAGACTCTCAGCCTCTCCTCCCCAGATCTCTCTACAGATGTTAGGAAAGCACACTTGTCTCCTTCACAATTAGCATGACAGGCTGCTTTGAGCAGGGATCCACTGGGTACCTGTGCTTTTCCTCTTATGATACACCCTGATCCCAATAATCACAAACAGCTGATCCATGACATAATCCTATGGAATATAAACTCTTGAAAGAATTGAAACCAAGTGTAATGAACAATGGAGCTTTTACTTTGGACCTTTTAGAATCCATCTGAGATGCCTTGCATATGCCCTCTTAGATATTAAACATTTGGCTCACTCTTATTCGTCAGTGAGACAATATCTTAATTTTCATGTACATTTGCAAGAATTGGCCAGTTAATATGCTGGTCAAAATCGATCTGCCAGATGGTCTGAAATTAATGAGGACATGCTTTTGGGAATGGCCCCTATTCTGTTTTAGGGCAGCAGTTAAATTATCCTGATGAGACCTATCAACAAGTAGCTTTAATGGTGAAGGGGTTGGGCCACCATAGCGGCAGAAGGTTCTGTGGCTCAATCCTTCCTCCATATTTTGCTGGGCTCTAAAGAACCATATACACAGCTCTTGACAGGTGTCAGGAAGCTGCACAGAGGCAGATGCCCATGAGCAGGTTAAAGAAATTACTGTTTTGCTCCAGATTTTGAAATGTCAACAAAGATTGTAAGCAAGCATTGGGCACAGTTAGAGAAACAAAAAACAGGTTATTACCTTAAGGCATCTCAAGATGTGGGCACAAAAAGCTGTAAGTGGGCTGGGGATTTAGCTCAGCAGCATAAGTGCCTGCCTGGAAAGTGTGAGGTCATGAGTTCAATCCTCAATACCAAAAAAAAAAAAAAAAAAAAAGCTGTAAGAGTTCCATGATGGCTGTGGCCATGTTAAACCTCACTAAACAGGAAAGAATTCATTTCTATAGTGTTTCAATTGCAGAAAAACTGGGCATCTTAAAAAGCAATGTTGTCCTGGCCCTGCCAAAAAAGGGGGTTACCTTACACCTCCCCACAGATGAAAAGGCTCCTGGATTATGTTCTGGATTATGTGCCTGAGGAAATCACTGGGCAAAGTGCCACAACCCATGTGGCTTTTGAGGTTCTTGGGGTGAAGGACTGTGAGAGAATGAGAGAATAGAGACAAAAGCTGGGGTCAGGTGGAGCCCTTACCCACCAGATGGGAGGAAAGGAACTGCTCAACCACTGTAGCTTATTTATTCATTTATTTATTTATTTTTATGGTACTGGGGATCAAACTCACAACCTTGCACTTGCGAGGCAGGCACTTATGCCACTGAGCTAAATCCCCGGTCCTAGCATTTATTTATACACTCAGAAGAATGATGTCAATTTCAACCCTGCTGCCTAGCAACCTATTGCTTGGATTGTCTAGGGGCTTAGTGTTTTTCTGGGCTGAAGCAGCTTCTTCAAGTGGTGTCCATGTTCTGGCCACGCTGCATCCCTGCACGTGTGATAGTTTCTTTTATGACTAATATATTACTACAGTGTTGTTTTACACATTTTGTGGTTATACTTTTCTGTAGGATGTTCAAGACCGAGTTAAGGTAAAACCTGTATTAATTATAATCAGTCTCTCTCTCTCTCTCTCTCTCTCTCTCTCTCTCTCTCTCTCTCTCTCTTTTTTAATCGGTACTGGGGATGGAACTCATGACCACGTGCTTTCAAGGCAGGCACTTATGCCGCTGAACTAAATCCCCAGCCCTCGATAATCAGTCTCTTGTTATCTAACAAGGTCAGTTAAGTCTCTTCAGGAAATGCTTTGGAACCATGCACAGACCCTGTTAGTACTTCAGCCATCTGGATGAGCCATAGCCATTGCTTAACCAGGTTGCTTTCTGTGAAAACTTGGGAGACTTTTCCTACTGGTGACTCTCCTTGGGCACACCACACACCGATGATCACTCTCCTCTGTGGTCTCACAATCTTCTTGATCAGAAGATCAGGGACTCACTGAGTATAGAATGTTGCAGCGGAGGTTCTCTTATGTCCTGGGTCCTCATTGACTGTGAAGGGCTGGGACCAAAACATTGGCTGTCCTCTTAGCCCATCTATATCTCTAATTTTTGGTCTCCAAACCTTAGTTGTTGAGCATCCAGAAGAAAAGACTGATAACAATACAGTGCAGTAGAGGCAGTAAGCTTAATATATTATCTTATCTAAATATCAAACACCTTAGAATATAAAATAGAACGATTATTATTATTATTTTGGTACCGGGGATCGAACTCATGACCTCATGCTTGCCAGGCAGGCACTTAAGCCACTGAACTAAATCCCCAGCAGAACCATTATTTTTTAACAACCATGAATATTTTAACATTTGAATACCTGTAGAGTGTTAACAGTTACATATTTTACAGAAAATTAGAAATCGAAACCATATACAATATTATAGCATGACAATCATGATGACACTGTAACACACCTGAATTTTCATTTTCACATAAAACACTCTTAGTCAATCATCCCTACCTAATACATAAAACCTTTTACCTAACTGATTTACCTTTAGTGGGATGGACATCTAATAAGTTTTTATTATGGGCAGAGGTCTGAATCTGAAACAATATTCTGTCACCATGAACAATCCTATTTTACATTTTGGAAGACCCATACATCTGAAAGCATGAATACATGTAACATACCATGGGTGAACAACAATCATTTGTCATAGCCATAAGAAAGCCTTGTATCAAAGCATTTTTAAATAAAAAACCTTATATTTCTTTTGAAGATGACCAATGTGAACATATTACAGTAATACATTTTTATAACTTTAATTGGGGTGTCTCCCATAAGGTTATGGAGATCATTGGGGCCTCTGATCAATGAACAAGAACTGGTTAAATGTTACCAGGTAGCTGCTTCTTATTCATCATTGAAGTCCTGTCCAATAATTTCCCCCTACTCCAAGGGATTTTTGTCTAATTATCTTAATAATTTTTAATGACTTATAAAAACCCAATCACAGTGAAACCCTAAACACTTCAAACATTAAGTTGCATTTTATCTCAGTGCTATCATTGCAGCCTATGTTTCTTAGGATCAGCCAGTCACTTTTGGTGGGGAGCAGTGTTGGGGGTTGGCTCTTCTTATTTCCCAGCTCATACACTGGAAGGGGCTGGCATCTGGCTCTCTCCCCAGGAATTACACTAATTTTTTACAAATGTAAAACTTGTAAATATAAATAGACTAGTCAGATTTGTTGTAGGTCAATTAGCAGAGATCTCATATAAAAGGATTTAGAAAAGACAAAATCTTATTTATAATTAACATATATTTTTGTATTTTATTGTAAGAATACTAGTAACTTTTTGTATCTTTTTTTCATTAAACTTTCAGTTTGTTTCTCTCTAGATACTCTTGTCATTATTTATTTATTTATTTATTTGTCTTTTTGAGACAGAGCCTCACTATACAGTTCAGGCTGGCCTTGAGCTCACTTTGTAGCCCAGGTTGGTCTCAAACGTGCAACAATCCTCCTGTCTAAACCTCCAGAATGCTGGGATTACAGGTGTTATCATCTATTTAGACCTCTGGTCTTTGTTTTTGGTTACCACTTCCTGGGGATCCTGCATCAATTGGCTTCAGGTCTGGTCTAACCCCATCTTTGTCTATGGGTTGTGGTCTCTGAGGCATCACTGTCATAGGACTGAGCATCTGCTTCTTGAGAGGTGGAATCAACTCCTCTCTGGGTTTGGGTCCATGATACAGCTCGATAGCATGCTCTGGCACGCAGATAGGTCATTCAGCATTCTCTGGAAAGACACAAGCATTCCCTCCACCCCAGATTAGCACTGGACTGGGTGCTTTCATTGTCCAGTATGACTTTCCAAAGGATTCTTGTTAGCTTTTACCTGGTTGCATTGTCTTTCTGCTGCGGCAGTTCTATCTTGATTAGATTTTTTTTTTTTTTTTTTTTGTGGTACCGGGGATTGAACTCACGATGTTGCGCTTGCCAGGCAGGCGCTTATGCCACTGAGCTAAATCCCTGGCCCTTGATTAGAATTTAAAAGTTATTAGTATATACTGCCAAGTGAAATCTATTATGAGGTCAACTTACCCTTTTGTTTTTGAAATTTAAACTGTGAGCATGTTTAAAAATTTTTAGACCCAAGGTTATAAGGAATTTTGGTGGTAAGGTGCAGAGAAAAACCCTACATTGTGTATTTAGGCACCTAGGGCTCTCTCTTCCCTCATGGTGCACAGATTGTGCTCCTCCTTGGTCTGGAGGCCCCGTTTGCTGTCAGGGGTCTGAGCACAGGCAGTGCCAGTGCTATATAAACTGTGTGCATGTGAAGCACGTGCGGGTGAGGAAGAAAAACCAGGGTGGTTGGAGCATACCACAGCTGTGTCCCACCTTCCCTGGCAGGACAATTTGACCACAAAAACTTACCATTCAAAAAGATAAGCTACAAACCTTAAATGATTTTTAAAAATTATTGAGATATTAATAAAACTCAGTCTGAAGCAGGCATCACTACCTACCAACTTGAAGTGTTATATTCTGCCTTGCAAGGGAATCCACATTTGTTTTCCCCCCCAGAACACTCGCCCCTGAAGCTCTGACTGAAATATATCTTGTAGAATGAGCTCTGGCAGATGTCAGGTTTCCTGGGTCAGCTCCTGACTCTTGTCGTTTCTAACATTACTTTCACCTCATTCTCCCACAGGCCTTCTTGGTCTACATGTGGAGGATTCCTTACAACCCCTAGAGTGACTCTGTGTTCCAAATCAATCTGTTAAATCCCTACAAAAAACCTACAGAGGGCTGGGGCTTTAGCTCAGTGGCATAAGTGCCTGCCTTGTAAGCACGTGGTCCTGAGTTCAATCCCCGGTACCGATAAAAAAAAAAAAAATTAAAAAAACCCTACAGGGAGCAAACCGCTGAGTTTACTTCTCAAGGCCAGTCCTATGGCCTGCAGTTACTTGCCCATAACCCTAATAATGTTATCACCTCCTCTTTTTTTTTTTTTTTTGAGGCAGAGTCTAACTATGTAGCATAGGCTGGCCTTGAACTCACTTATGTAGCCCATAGTGGCCTCAAACTTGCAGTGACCCTCTTCCTTGAGGGCTGTGATTACTGGTGTGCACCACCATGCCTGGCTATTCTCCTTTTTGATCTTGGCCCAGGCAGCAGCTACAACAAGCCGCCTGTTGGCAGACTGCTTTTGCAGATTATTTGTAAATTACTGATAATCATTATGCTTCTGACCAAATACTGTATTTCTATACTCAGCATCCTTGTATCCTTCCTAAGTATACTTCCGTCGCACATTTGCAAACATGATGGGATATTTCACTGATGGTTTGTCGAAAGGGTGGGCAGCTGTTTGGAGCACTCAAGAGCAGGACTGCATCTCCCCTCCTGGTGTGTCTGTCCAACACTCAGAATTGGTAGTTGCCAACATGTTGTTGAGAATACTTGTGATAAACCTGTAAACATGGTCCATGGTGCCCAACGTTTGGAAACGCAAGTATAAAGTCCACCTTGGACCCTCCCTTGCTTAACCTCTTCCTCCACCTACAAAAGACTAATCAATGTCATTTCACAGCCTTTTTCATTATTCACCTTAACTTTAATTCAGCCTTCTGAGCTCCGTGACTGAGGATAATGAAGCTGCAGATAAATTATAGATCTAAATTCTAATCTGCTTTAGATCCCCAATCTTGTTGCCATCAAAATTCACAGGCTTTCACTTGCGAATTTCAGTTATCCATCCAGATGGCAAGCTCAAAAAATTGTTCTGTCATCTCCTGTCAATGAGCTTCTCATCTGGTTCTGGGAGAGGGATGTAACCCTGGTGACTCAATGCTAATGCTTTGTGGCAGGTGGATGTGAAGCATATTCCAAGCTTTGGCCATCTTCAATATGAGCATGGTGGGATTGATACCTTTTCACATGTGGTTTATGCTACCTGCCATTTGGGAGAAATCACAGACCATGGGCAATAACATTGACTTTCTGCTTTTGCTGCATTAGGGATTCCTAAGAAAATACTGATAATGGTCCTGCCTATATGAGCAGGGGCTTCTCCTCTTTCCTGGTGTTCTGGGGAATTCAACATAGCCCCAGAATACCCTACAACCATACGGGCAGGCAATTATTCAATGATTCAACACCACCTTACAACATCAACTACAGAAACAAGAACCCACAAGCACAGCTTAACCTAGCCACATATACTTTAAGTTTTTTTAAATATTCAGGCAGGTAACTGGGAGTGATGGCTCATGCCTGTAATCCCAGCACTTGGGAGGCTGAGGCAGGAGGATCATTGCGAGTTCAAGACCAGCCTGGGCTACAAAGTGAGCTCAAGGCCAGCCTGAACTGCATAGAGAGATTCTGTCTCCAAAAGATGAAAAAAAATATTCAGGCAGGTGAGCATGTTACTGCTAGTGTTACATTGGCAGACAAAATCAGAAGGCATAAGAGGGAAGGTAGGAGTATTGTGGAAGTCACCTGAGACTGGCCGGCAGGAGAGACTGATCACCCAGTAATGTGGTGTCTTTATGGGAGATGGGTCCCCACTGTGGCTACCATCCCCAAATGGGTGATCATGGAGACACCACTCAACTTGAGACTCATGGTGAAGTCTGATTCCACCTTTCCCTCCAGTCTGAGTGATCTCCAGGACAATGTGCTGACCCAGCAGCCACTGAAAAGCACACACACAGCAAGGATACAGGAGCAAATGAAGAAAATCACACAGGGAGCTGAATGCTTGGCATCAAGACAGGGTCTTCCACATACTCCTGGTAATGGTTTTATTGCTATGATAGCCCTCATACCCACTGAGGGAACCACAAATTGGGCATGTGTACCCAACCACTCTTCAAATTATTACCTGGTTTGATTACTACCCCCACTAAATATATCATGATCAATTAAATTTGGTCCCTGGCCCTTTCACTTCAGATGTTGAAAACAAGAATGTAACTTTTAACTACACATTTTCATGATCCTCTTCTGTGCATTGCACACAGAAGTCTAAATTCATCTCATTGTCTTTCTGTTAGCCCATGATTTTAGCTTGCACGTCATGGTTCTCAAATGGTATTTCTGGGACTGGGCTCTATTAGTCTCTGGCTCTGTCAGTAATCATTCTGCACCTAATCTCCCCTTATATGTGACACTGATGAACATGCTCCCCCACTGTGGGTCACTTGTCAGGGGACACAGGCCAGGTGCCATTGATTCATGGACAGGAAATGTGTGATTGGGACCCACATGGCCAAGTGGATGGATGATGCAATGATCAGTCTAAGTGCTGTGAAGCTTGCTGGAGGTGGTATCAGTCTTATTAGGCCATTGATCTTTCAGCTATGGATTCAAGGTCAATTGGCATGGCATGGTACTAGGTTTGGTCCACCCTTACTGTGGTTATAAAAGGGGAACCATTATGGAACAATACAAAAATCTTTATGGAAATTAGGACTATCATTTTAAGAAGACAAGTCTGTAAGGGAAACATTTTTTTGTTTTGTTTTTTTGGTACCAGGGATCAAACTCATGACCATGCACTTGCAAGGCAGGCACTTATGCCTCTGAGCTAAATCCCCAGCCCAAGGGAAACATTTTTAATATGAGCACAAAAAGTACTACTCTTAGGCTTTCAAAAAATTGCACAATTCATTTTACTATCTGTGCATGTAATCTTCATGTGATCTGACTGCAGACAGTTAAGCTATTACTATTTTATAAGCAGTCAGATAGGGCAGGACCCACGAGAGAGCTGGGACAGAGGTGAAACACATCGCAACTGGGCTGGAGATCTATCTGTTAGAGACCAGATCCCAAGATAAAGATGGAATGACCAGGCCTGTATACTTCCTTAAAAGTCAAACACCAGACCCAGTGGAGCTGAGACAGACGTCAGTCACACCACTGAGTGACCAGGACTTCCTCACCTATCATTTCCTGGAAGTCTTTGTTTGTCCTTTTCCTACCTGCTCACGGTGTGACTTGCTTCCCCACTGGACCAATATTGCCTAAACAACTATACCTGTACCCTTACAAGTTAATCATACCGGTAACGCACATTATACCCATGTGGTATTGCTCTATAAAACTTCTGTGCAAAGTGAGGTCCTTGGGCAACCAATTTGGGCCCCTCCTGTGTCTCTGATAGAGTGTAGCTTTCTATACTCTCAATGAATATCTTCCTACTCTTAACCTCTGTTGTTCCTAGAATTCATTTTTTTTGGTTTTTTTTTTAGAGCACACAAATTTGGTGTATCAGCCATATAACAGGCTGGGAGTTACAATATTTCCCTTATAGCATATCTGGAGGTTCTGATACCACCATCCCAGTAACATACTTGGAGGTTCCACTGAGATAAGAAATAATTAACAGGAGGTAAGAGTTTGCTTTTATTTCTTGATTTCTAAATCATATTAGGTAATCATAATTGTCACTCTTCTTTGCCACTGCTTGTGCCTTTTGTAAATCACTTTATGCCTCGAATTTATAACCTTTTGTTAAAATGATTATGATATTTCTTTAAAGGGATGTTTTACTTTTGCAGATAAGCCTTGTATCCCTATTTTATATATGTTACATTTAGACTCACTTGACTGGCTTGACGTCACTGCTGTGGTTTTTAATCTTATTTTAGAGCTAAGAGGAAATAATGTTAGAGTACCATCTAGTGGATTTTGATATAAAATTCTGTAAAATGGGTCTTTTTATGAAATCTAATCTACATTCAGTTTAGACTTTTATCTGTCCCTTCTAGAATGCTAAAACCAAACAGTGGTTACTCTGCCAGCTAGAAACTGCCTTTATGGCAGCTGCCACTCTCAAAGCAGAGGACAGGTTTCTCCAGTAGCCCTGGTGAATCCCTATTGGCACCAGTAGCCAGTGGAATGCTGGAGCAGATGGGAAAGTAGACTTCTTTCCAGAGACAGATCTCTGATTGCATGGAACCAGAGAAAACTGAGGGACTGACTAAAGGGTCATGGTTGGGCAGCTGTCCAGTGGGTATTAAAAGGTACCTGGGTGGAAGTTAGCTCCCCAAAGCCTGAAAGAGTAATCAGCAAAGAATCTCCACTTACCTGCAGCCTTCCAGTGAGGCGAAAGGTAACCCTTTCAGTGATCATCAGGTATCCTCTGTCTCAGAGTAACCTGAAACAATGCTCTTAGAGTCTGAGTCCTCTCATAAGCCACCTTTAGGAGTTGAGCTACAGCCAGGTGTGGTGGCACACATCTATAATCTCAGCACTCTGGAGGCTGAGGTAGGAGGACTGCCGTAAGTTTGAGGCCAGCCTGGGTTACATAGTGACTTCAAGGCCTGCCTGAACTACATGATGAGACCCTGTCTCAAAAAAAAAAGAGTTGAGCTACAGGTTTGTATTTTCTTCTCTCTACTAATCAGTTAGAAATCCCAGTTTTTCTCCAACTTGCTAGGAGTTAACTTTAAAACTCCTTGATTAGAGACCTCCCTTCCCTTTAAGAGGCTCAGCTTAAGCTACTTACAATTGTTTACCTTTCATGAAAGAGCAGCTATCAGGAAAACCAACTTACATTTGTGCTTTGCATATGCTGAGAGTAAATAAGATTTTTAGTCAACTTTTCTCTTCTTTTATGAACATGTAAAACTTACGGATGTGCCCTTACTGGTTTTTAAATCTTGGTTGCTAGGTGTCAAATGTAAACTTAACCTGTGAGCTTCAGATACTTAGAGAATAAAATGGACTTTGAAATTGACAGCCTTGTCTTGCTGCTAGGAACAGTTGCCTAGGTAATTAGACAGATAAAACAAGTACCTTGGAGACCTCTTTGCCCTAGGGACCAGGGTAAAGTTCTTCAGGTCAATTGCACTTCTGTCTACCCTGTCTCAAAAACACACACACACACACACACACACACACACACACACACACACACAAAGCAATCTCTTTTGAAAGACAAAATGTGCCACTTTGTGATCTTTCTCACTCTTAAAGAATTAGAAAACAGTGGTTTAATACTATGCAGTGCTTCCTTCTCTAACCATGGTTGCTAAACTTATGATCAATTGTAGCTTGTGCTTATAAAAACCATCCATGGGAATAAGTATAGGAGTTCCCTGGAAAGATAAAATAAAGCACATATTGGTGCATACCAGGTACATATCCTACCTAGGGTGGATAGGTCAGTTGAATTTTATCTTCTGGTCTCAGATGGCAACCACCTACTCTGGAGCATAATCAACTTGAGAGACTCCTTGAGGGTATAAAAAATCAAATAAAAATTAAAGGAACACTGATTATTTCTTTTTGCATTTTTTTTTTGTACTGGGGATCAAAATCATGACCTTGTGCTTGCCAGGCAGGCACTTAAGCCACTGAGCTAAATCCTGGCCCTTCTTTTTGCATTTCAAAAACGAGAAACTGAGTGTCAAAGTCTCTTAATCCTTTAGGATGTATTCTTAAGCACTGAAAGATGTTAAACCCTTACATGCTGAAAATGATCCATCTGATATTTTTCTGTATCCATGCATGGCCTGCCTACCCTTTAGAGCTAAAATGAAATGCAGAAGAAAATAGTAATTATGATGACATTTTACAACTAGAATTATAATATAAAAATGGTTAAGATTGGGGCCAGGGGTTTGGCTCAGCAGCATAAGCACCTGCCTGGCAAGCACAAGGTCATGAGTTTGACCCCTGGTACAAAAAAAAAAAACAAAACTAAGATTACCTGATGATCAACATTTATTTACATTAACAAATAATTCTTATTTGTAAGTGATTTTTTTTTTGTGGTACCAGGGGTCAAGTTCACCCCCTCGAGCTTGCCAGGCAGGTGTTTAGGCCACTGAGCTAAATCCCCAGCCCAATAATTCTTATTTGTGCTCAAAGCATAATTATAAGCTATATGAAACTACCCACATTCATGTGTCCTTTGCTTTCAGATCTAGGAAAGTTTTCAGATGATCCTGCTAACTGCATGAAGTCTGTAGAGGACCTATTCAGACCTACAAACTAAACTAGAGAGATACAATGTTACTCTTAAATCAAACATCAACTTCTACTGAAAAACAAGCAGTATTACAAGCTGCTATTATATTTGGGGATGAATAGCATCTTAGTTTCAGAAAGACAGAAGGTCTACAGTCAGGGCCACAACCAGTTCTCACTGAAGCCCAAGCAGTCCCCACCCAAGACCCCTACTGGCCTAACAGCCAAACAGGAGATTAGACTAAGAGACAATTTCAGATGCCTATTCTTCTTCTTCTTCTTTTTTTAATGTTGTATTACTTCCTTTATTCTATCTACTGCATGTTCCAATATATTTGAACGTTATTTTATTTTTTTGGACATTATTTTAAAAGAGAAACAAGTTGCTGGGCGTGGTGGCTCACGCCTGTAATCCCAGCACTCAGGAGGCTGAGGCAGGAGGGTCATTGTGAGTTCGAGACCAGCCTGGGCTACAAAGTGAGCTCAAGGCCAGCCTGAATGACAGTGAAATCCTGTCTCAAAAAAGACAAAAAAAAAAACAAAAAACGAGAAACAAGTAAAACCAAAAAAAAAAAGATGAAAACAATTTCTTTCTGCACATATTATGAGCACAACTGTGTAAGTAAAACAAAATCTTTAAAAATTTTAAATAAAGCTAGTATGCCTTATTTTACATGAATTTGTATTTTAAAATATTTCATTTGGAGGGGGGTTTGAGACAGGGTCTCACTATGTAGTTCAGGTTGGTCTTGAATTCACTATGTAGCCCAGGCTGGCATGGAACTCACGGTAATCCTCCTGCCTCAGCCTCTTGAATGTTGGGCACTCAAGCCTCTTGAGTTATATACCACCACACCTGCAATTTAAAATATTTTTTTTGTCTCTTTGAGACAGGATCTCACTATGTAGTTCAGGCTGGCCTTGAGCTCATTTTGTAGCCCAGGCTGGTCTCGAACTCACAATAATCCTCCTGCCTCAGCCTCCTGAGTGCTGGGATTAAATTTAAAATATGTTAATAACAAGTTATACTATATTGAGTGAATTATGTGGTAAGGGATCTATAGCTCAACAGGCTATTTTAAAAGTAAGTATAACACTGTATACAGTATACTAACATTAATGTAAAAACCACTACAACCAGGCATGGTGGTACATGCCTATAGTTGGAGCTACTCTGGACACTGAGATGGGAGGATTAAGTTTCAGGCCAGCATGAGCAACATAGTGAGGCCCTATTCCAAACAGAAAACAAAACGTCACACACATTTCCCTGTATGATATACAGTATATACACAGATGCCTTGATAAAAGGTTAACAGTAGTTGAATTTGAAAAAGAGGAAGCTAGTTGGTGACAGTGTAGGAGGTGACCCTCTTATACTCTTTAATACTTTTAGGACTGTAAATTACAGAACCGCACAAATTACACATTCAAAAAATGTTTAAATATTACTTATTTTTAAATCTTTTACTTTTTAATTCTTAATCTCATTCTACCTATTTGACTCACAGAGAAAGGACAAACCAACTGACATTTGACATTAATCACTCATTGCTCTATTTCTTCTTTTCTAATCATGAATTCTGTTGTTTTTTCCTAATTGTGAATTTTGATAAACACCTTTTACTAGAAATTTTTTTCATCAGCCAGGTACAGTGGCATATGCCTGCAATCTCAGCTGCTTGAGAGGCTGAGGCTCAAGCATGGAAGTTCAACAGCAAACCTGGGCAACTTCATGCCCCCTTCTTTAAAAATAAAAATAGGGGTTAGGGATTTAGCTCAGCAGCATAAGTGCCTGCTTGGCAAACACGAGGTCGTAAGTTCGATCCCCGGCACCAAAAAAAACAAAAACAAAAAAAAAATTGGGATGTGGGCTGATGGTTAAGCAACACCTATCCTGCATAATATCCTGGAGGCCCCGGGGAGGGAAGATAACAGGTGTACCACAGCCAAAAGAAAACCACAGGTGCTACACGCAAGAAGTTTCAGGGTTCTGAGATAATGCAAAGCAGTAAGCAATAACAAAGAACAAGAAACTCTGGGTACAGATATCTTGGACTTGATACACAAGGCAACTTACTCAATTACTTACTATCTCTGGGATTCAGTTTCTTATTTTGAAATAAAGATACAGAGGTAGTTACCTTTATCCTATAGGTTTAATATGAGAATTAGATCAGTTAATGCACATAAATGGCTTCAACAAGTGCTTGACACACAGTAAATGAAGATTTAGTAATTAAGTAATTTAGTAATTAAGTAACTTAATTTAGTAATTAAGTTGCAGTGAGAAATTAACCTGGAAAGACTGTCAGGGATACTATGAAGAGCCCTACTGAGGGTAATGCTGCTTGCTCACCTATAATCCTAGCTACTCAGAAGGCTGAGGTAGAGATTACCAAACTCAAGGGCAGCCGAGGGTATTAATTTTTTATTTGATTTTTTTGAGACATGGTCTTGCCATGAAGTTCAGGCTGGCCTCAAACTCACCATGATCCTCCTGCCTCTGCCTCATGAGTGCTGGGATTACCGCCATGTACCACCACACCTGGCCCCAAACCAGGTATGGTATAATCCCAATATTCTGGGAGGCTGAGGCAGGAGGATCACAAATTCAAACCCAATCTGGGAAATTTAGAGACTTGGACCTTGTCTCAACAAACTTTTAAAAAGCTGGGGATGTAGTGCAGTGTGAAGGCTCTGGGTTCAATCCCCAGCACCAAAAAGCAACAACATAAACAAAATAAAAAAAGACCGAGAATACAGCTCAGTGATAGAGTACCCCTGGGTTCAATTTCCAGTATGGGAAAGGGATTCAACAAGGAAAATTACTATAAAAAAACATGTGAGTGGTGAAATTCCTTCCCTTCTACATTGCCAGTAGAACACAAACTCATCATGTCAGGATCCTCCTTTCAAATTTTCCAAGACTCTGGTCCTACTTATAGACTATATAACAAGAACCAGATTCTTTCTACAGCTTTAAAGGCCTTTTTCAATATCACTCCAATTTACCCTTACAGTCACTCAGCTAACCTATATTCTAAATTCTCTTTAACAAAAATGTATACGTACTTCGTATTTTGTAGATATAAATATCTCAGTGTTCTCAATACTCTGATAATAATACACCTTTCTGGTTCTCTCCTTTTCTCATGTTTAACCATAAATCTAATATTGTTATAGTTCAAGACATCTTCAACCAGTTTAGTCTCTTCCCAACTGCACTGCTACAAAATCTTCAGAAACTTGCAGTTCATATGGACTTCTGTATCAGTTCAAATGTCTATTTTTCTTCCTCCTAGTTCAAAGCTTATTCCTTTTCTCTAAAGTGCTATGCTAAAGCCCCACATTCCCTTTATAAAAATGGAAAGATTTTTTAAAGGAACAATGGCACATGCTTGTAATCCCAACCACTTGGAAGGCAGGGGAGAATTAAAAATTCAGTTTTGTTTTCTTTTTTTTTTTGTTTGTCATGCTAGGACCCTATAGGGAAGAGCTCTACCACTGAGCCACACCCCCATCCCAGAGAGGCTTACAAATTCAAGGCCAGCTTGGACAATTTCTCAAAATTTAAAAAAAAAAGTGTATGTGGGATCCTGAGTTCAATCCCCAGTACCAAAAAAAAAGTTTTTAAAAGCAAAAAAATAAAATCAAACCAAAAGTCAAGATCATCCCATCAGGACCACCACTATAACCAAACATTAAATGTCTACAGTCAGAATTTAAAGCATGGGTTCTTAACCAGAGGTCCATAGACTCCTGAGGGCTACAAGGTAGTTTTATGAATTCCCTCAAATTGCATGCAAAATATGTGTATATACCTTTTTCTGGGGAGGTGGTCCATACCTTTCATCAGAGTCTCAAAGATATCTGTGACCTCCAAAAGGTTAAATGCTCTAGAGAAAAAGCAAAGACAAGCAATTGTGATTAAAGAATGAGTATTGTTTGGGTTCTAATGCCTCATGTTCTTTGCATCAAAATCAGGTCAGAGAATAGTAAAAGTGACTTACCCAATCAAAAGCAAATTTAATACAGACCTGATTAATACTGACTTGATGGAAGAACAAAATCCACAAACCAATACAAGAATCCATAAATACAAGTTATAGGGCAGCTGCTGACTTTCTCCAAGATTTCAAAAATGGGACAGAAAACTTCTATCTCATTCATCTAAAAATTCATCTTCTGTTTATGTTTCACACCCAGCAGTACAAAAGTATGGAAATTATACAAATACATATAAAGTTCATAGTTACTCTGGAATAACAGAAAAGTGCGGTTTAGAACATAGTTAAATATAACTGTTTTTACAGAAAGGTAAGTTACTGTCCTCCAGTGATTAAAAATAGGTAAATTACTGTTCTCCAGTGATTAAAAATAGGACCTCCTGTCAGGTGTGCGGGACACACCTGTAACCCCAGGACTTGGAAAGCTGAGTCAGGACAACTGCCAAGTTTGAGGCCAGTCTAGGCTATACAGTGAATTCAAGCCCAGCCTTAACTGCATAGTGACAACATACAGAAAAGCATCAATGGTGAGAAGAAAGCTCCTGAGTCCTGCAGGGGCAAGGAGGAGAGACCACTGATGAAAGGCAGCTCTGACAAGAAACCAGGAGGATAACAGGAAGCAGGCGCTTGTGCGTCCTTCCGCTGGAGAAAGCTGACCAACAATACAACGGGAGGCGAGCGAAATACCAGCCGGGGACAGGGGAAAACAGGGGAGACCAAACAGGAAGCGCGGAAAGCAGGCCCAAGAGAAGTAGGGGAGGCCGGAAACGGAACTAGGGGAAGCCAGAAACGGAAACGCAGTGGAAAGGCTGCAAGGGGAAGACATCGAATAGGAAAGGGCAAGCCACCCGCTGCTATGATTCAGTCCCCACAGAAGCCCAGCCCAGTCCCTCCCCAGCCTCTCCTACCTTCGGTTGATGACGCAGCACCATCTGTATCCCGCCACTCCGCCGGCCCCCACCAGACACGATTCTTGACAGTCTAAGAAGGACAGAAACAAACTCTCTAGTTATTTTAAATTGTCAAGATATAGATGAGAACCCCTCTGCCTTTTTAGATGGCTTACCAGAGGGGTTGGTAAAACATATGTCCATAGCTCCTGATTTGATTGATTATTCTTAAAGACAGTTTTATTACCCAGTCAACCCTGGATATTAAGAAAAAATTACAAAAGATACGTTTCAGCCCAGACAGCTCACTTGGTATGTTAGTAAAAACTGCCTCCTTGCCGGGGATTTAGCTCAGTGGCATAAGCACCTGCCTTGCAAGTGCATGGTGGTGAGTTCGATCCCCTGTAGCAAAAAAAAAAAAAAAAAAAAAAAATTGCCTCAAAACTGCCTCCTCAGTATTCTATAATTGAGACCAGGAATAAGGCAAGAAGAGAACACAAAGAGACTGTAAGAGGAATTTTCTCTAGTTAAAAGTGCATGGTCTATGCTGCTCATCTCCTCCCAATATTCCGGGAATTAAGCTGTTATAGTTTAAAGCTGCCTAAGTTAGATAAGGACAAGGATAGAGCTGACTAGAAATCCGGGTTGCGAGATAAAAACAGCCCCCTCTCCTGACCAAGGAATTTACACAATGTACCTTTCCTACACATCTGCTGCTCATATTAGGAAGCACCCTCCGCTGCCCAACTCTAGACCTCCCTATGGTTGTCTCCTCCAATAAATGTAAAAAGCCATTTAAACTAACCAATGCCATCTGCTTCTGTGACCACGCTTGCAAAGACCCCTCCTCCCTTTGTTCTAAAGCTTAAAAGCCCTGCTCCGGCGTGTTCAGTGAGCCCCACGCATGCTTGGACAATAAAGACCCCTTGCCAATTGCATGAGAAGGCGTCTGTTAGTGTCTTCCTACACACAGCGGGCATCTCGACCCTCACAAGACTAAACAGTGGCTGCCTTTGTTTCAGCCTTAAAAAGAACAGACCCTAACTCTGATTCTAGGGGCTCCAAACAGAACTCAATGAGTAAACTCAACTGCTACTGCTGCAGAAGGCCAGGCCACCATAGGAGGGATTGCCTTAAGAGGCCCCCACTCCATGCCCTGACTGCAAAGGTGGCCACTGGAAGAGGACGCACTGTGAGGCAGAGGCCTATGGGCTGGAACCTATCTTCCCAGTTGGCCCAGCAAAACTAAAGGCCCCCAAGGCACTCTGCCTTCTCCCTCTGGCTGGACTATCTCCACAGAGCAGCCCTGAGCATTCATGACTATTGCTGGACACTAGCGTGTGTCTCTAGGTCCTTTTCTTCAACTCGGGCTCCCTTCCAACCATCATACCGACCTAAAAGGAATCTCTGGAGAAGAGGTAACTGAGCATTTCTCAGCCCTTAGGCTATAACTCACAGGACTTTCTCTTCACCTATTCTTTTTTAATTATGCCTGAAATTCCAGTTTCCCTGCTGGGGAGAGATATTTTATCCTGTTTAAATACTGTAATTCATGTAATCAGTCAGGTAACACTACCCACCCCATGGAGACAAAACAAATCCTAAGGTATGGACAGTCAATGGCAAAATAAAAAGAACAATAAGAGCTGCCTTGGGGCTGTCTCCTGCAGAGGGAGGTCCCACAGAAGTTGTTAGAAGAAGAAAAAAAGGTCTGAACAGATAACAACAGGTAATAGAGATGACTGAGGCAGAGGCTGAATAAAAGAAGGCAAAGAGTTGCCAAACTTAAGACAATACAAAAAATATTGATGATTGTGAGGATTGAGACGCCCGCCGCGTGTAGGAAGAAGTCAACAGATGCCTTCTCATGCAACAGGCAAGGGGTTTTATTGTCCGAGCGTACTCGGGGCTCACTGAACGTGCAGGAACAGAGAGCCACAAGGTATGCCGGTGCATGGCTTTTAAACCTACCGAACAAAGGGAGGCAGGGCTTTGGCAAGCACGGTTACAGAAGCAGAAGGCATTGGTTAGTTCAAATGGCTTTCTACATTCATTGGAGGGGGCGACTAGAGGGTGGTCTAGAGTTGGGGGCGAAGGGTGCTTCCTAATATGGGCAGCAGATGCCCAGAGAAGATACATTCCATAAATTCCTTAAACATGGAAGGGAGCTGTTTGTACCTCGCAACCCAGGTTTTCTAGTCAGCTTAATCCCTGTCTGAATTTAACCTAGGCAGCTTTAACTATAATGGCTCAATTCCCAGAATATTGGGAGGAGATGAGTGGCATGGAGCAGCGCAGACCATGCACTGTTAATAAGAGAAAATTTCTCTTACATTATAAGTAAAAGATTTTTATTCTTTCTAATATTTATTGCAAGAGATCTCTGCTGTAATAAAGAGAAAAATTACAAGAGATCTCTGCTGACCTATAAATGTTCTGATTAGTCTTACATAAAAGTTATTATAATTCAACTTGGCCAAATATATACAAGTGCACTTTTGTTTTATAAATTAATTGTTTTATGTGTCTTTGTCTCTCTGTGCAATCTATAGCCAGTTACAATACTAATAGCTGTTTTGTTTGAGCTCAATAATTTTTCTTCTTTTTGCTTTTTTAGATTTTTAAAAGATTTGTCTATAACTTAAATTGGCTTATAAATGTCATTAAAGACATGTTTCTACCTAGGTTGCCAGCTGATTAAAATGATGCCAAGACTGGTTTTACAAATATAATACAGGTTGTTATTTGTGTACAATAACTTGGGAGTCTTTTATTGGTCAAAATAATGTGTCATCATGATCTGGTTCACATAGGTCATCTAATATTTGCAAAGACAATTGATTAGAGACCCCCTTGGGCTTGGGAAAACTGCTCGACAAGACTCCCTTTCGACATAAAAAAAACAGCTGCCTAGAAACATCTTATTCTAGCCTTTGTTAATTAATGGGACACTGTGTTTCCATAACCTTATGTGAGGCACACTCCAACAGACAGTGATAATCATATTATTGTAATATGTTTGTATTCATTATCATCAAAAGGTTAAGTTTTCTTATTAAAAGATGCTCTGGATACAAAAGTAAATTGAGGGGCTGGGAATTTAGCTCAGCAGCATACGCGCCTGCCTTGCAAGCACACAGTTGTGATTTCGATCCCCAGACCAAAAAAAAAAAAAACAGTAAGTTAAAAGACAATGATTTTTATATACCTGCAACTTCATTGTTGCTTAGCCCATGATGTACTAAATATATTCATGCTTTCTGGATATGCAGGTCTTCTAAAATATAAAACTAAGATTATCTGTGATAATAACCTTTTTCTTAGACTCAGATATCTGCCTTTCTCTTGTGCTTCAACTACTTCTGCTAAAATGTACATGTCAACCTAACACGAGATCACCAGTCAAATGATAATTTTTTTAAAAAAAGGTTTATGTGATACATAGATTATACATGTGTTGCTACCTATATAGAACCCTTTCCTGTCCTTGTCGTGGTCCAGGAAGGTTTATAATTATAATCCCAATGAGAAGTTATTGGAATTCTAATCAGTTAATTCCAATATACCACTTCCAGTGCAACCCATGGCGAGAAGAAAGACACTGAGAAATACAAAGTTATGGGGAGTCAAAGGGTCCTAAATCCAGCCAAGATGGTGTTCACCAGAACAAAAGCCTTGACCCAAAGCCTTTCCCAGGTTTCAATTCTCCATGAGGGGAGTGGCTCAGGGATGAGTGACAGTGAGAATGGTGGAAAATATGTGACTGCCATGAGCTGGGGCTAAATAGGAGATCTGAGATCACGTCTGCTATAAGCAGAGGGCAAGAAATATATATAGAGAAATCTGCATAATACAGCTGAGGTAGTAGCTAATAATCTGGGGTTAGTGCTTCAGCTCTGATGTCCAATCCTTTTTGCCCTGGGAAGTCATAGCCTCTTTCTCAAGGCTCAGTCCCAGGTGACAGCATAGAGCAGGGCTCTCCATCCCCCCCCCCAGCTCAACCACGTATTTGGGAGTCACTGGGTGGGGTAACACTGACCTGTCGCTTTGTTTTAGAGATTATATATCAACTCCTCAGCCAGCCCAATTTACATTGCTTAAAGCCAATTAAAGGGACAAAAAAATAAACTAGCCAGCTCTGTACATATCAGTACATGCAGACAGGGCCAAGTTTATCCAAAATGGAGAGAGTCGCTCCTCTTTTCAAGGAGAGTCAAGGAGAACCACCTCTGTGGTGCCTCACAGCTACCCTTAGAGATACACACAGACACTAAACAGTCCAGACATGTCACACACTACTTCAATAACAAGTTACAAAACAAATTAGGTAAGAGCTTCTTTATATACTAAATAGAAAAGATGAACTAAAAACTATTCTATACTAATATAAACATTTAAATGTGTTTCAAAGATAATATCATGACTGTTATGCTGGATGGAATACTAAGTTTTCTTTGTAAAACTTTTATAATTGTTAACATTCTGCAAAGATTCCACTACCAAAACAACCATGGTTGATAAAAAATAGTCCTCTGGCTATCCTTTATATTTTAAAGTGCTTGATATCTGGATGAAATTATAATAGTTAAACTCATTGCCCCCACTACAATAGTAATGTCACTGGTCTTCCCTTCTGGGTGTTCAACAACTAAAGTTCCGAGACCAAAACAGAGAGATAACTGGGCTAAGAGCACAGCCAATGTTTTGGCCCAGGCCCTCCAAAGTTGACAAAGACTCAGAACAGCAGAGAATCTTTCCTGAGGGATCTTACACCTCAGGTGAGTCACCCAGTCTCCTGTGTAAGGAGATTTCTTGACCCCCAGATAACAGGAATCAACAAGGCATACAGTGTGTATAAGGAGAGAAAAAGTCTGCTGTGCTTTCACAGGAAGCAGCACAGTCATGCAACACCGTGACCATCCGGGCCGCTGACACTGAAAGAGGAGCTGAGAAGCTCTGAACATGGTGGCAACCTAATGCCTGAGGAGACCTAACTGACCTTGATGGGCAGCAAGAGGCTACTTTTAATTAATATATGTCTCACTTTAACTTGGTCTTAAACACCCAGCAGAAATGTGTAACCAACAGATATATAAAACAATGTCATAGAAATAAGCTAACTAAGCCGGGTGTGGTGGTGCCCACCTGTAATTCTAGCACTTGAGAGGCTGAGGCTGTTGCCGGTTTGAGGCCAGCCAGGGCTACAAAGTGAGCTCAAGCCTGGCCTGAACTGCATAGTGAGACCCTGTCTCAAAAAGACAAAAAAAAAAAAAAAAAATTAGAAATCCACTAACTATAAAAAGGGGCTCCAGTTGCTGACTCCCTCTGGCATCCTCCAGCTGCACTAGTAGCTGACCATTGTTATGGGTCATTAAGAAAAACTATCATCTGTAAGAGCTCAATAGGTCTTTAAATTCTTTAGGTAAAATTGTGTTTCAGAGCCATCAACTTCTCCACATTCTTGCAGCTAAAACTAGAGAGACTTATGACAAAATATCAGACTTAATCATCAAAGGGGTCTAAGACCCAACAGTTACAGTCCAGTCCAGTCCCTTAACAGAGTCTGGACTCAGCTCTTTCCCCAACCTGCCTTTCAGTTCTGGGGCTTATGCTCCAGTTATGTATACATGCTCTAATTTCTCAGAAAATTTGTTTGTTCTTTCCTAGAGGCTGCCAGGCTCCAAGTGGTCATGCAGACAAAAACAAACCAAAAAACAACAACAACAAAAAAAACCCAGCAAATGTGCTAGACTACTTTTACCAGGATTCACCAGATTGACCATAGAGAGAAAATATTCACAACACATCGAGCCATTAAGTAACCATACTCAGTGGGCCTTAAACATGAACATGGAGTATTAGACTTCTAACAGATTGCAAGTTCTATTTCCCTTATATTACTGTTAGAGGTTCTTAGACCATCCCTGTAATACTCTTATATGGAGAGGCCATTTGGAACAACACTAATTTTATATGTCAAGAATGCCCTCTTACTCATTGTGTAAGTGGGGGTTCCCCTGCTGAGTATACTACTCTTGTCCTGGGTAGGCTGCCTGGAGTGTGGCTACCTGTGAACCTCACTGAACCTTGGCCAGATACACCTGCTTTCCATTTAATGCCCTCCTGATTTCAGCATCAGACATATTAGGGAACGCACATGACTAGCCTTGTTACAGGAATAGTGTGTTTGGTCTTACTGATTTCTAGTATCACCGTGGCCTCAGTTGCTTTAACTCAATTCCTTCAAACTGCTCATTTTGGGGACAACTGGACATGTGCGGTGGATGGGGCTTGGGTTTTTCAACATGTCACTGATGCAAAATTAAAATCTCAAATTAGCATACTGTAAGCTACAGTACTGTGGGTGGGGGATGGAACTGAGAGTTTACAGTTACAGCAAGTGTTTCAATGTCATTGTAATAGAATATTTTTTTGTGTACTACCACTGTTGCAGGCAGCCAAGATAGTTAAAAATATTATAAGTAGTGAGACAGGGATAGGTCCTCAAAGGAGCCAGTGCAGACACCTTGCACCTGTGGGGGAGACAGACACCTCCTGATGTAGGCCACGCCTCAAGACAAAGGATCAAACAAATGCATCCACATCCTAAAGGCTGATATTCTAATTAGTTCCCTAGCACCCTGGAGTCACTATCCCATCCCTGTAGGGGAAAGGTCACAGCTCCAAGAATGCCCGCTTCCTATGTGACTTGCTTCCGCATTTGTCCCTAATGTAATAAATTTTACCTAAACTATTAATCTTATTGGCTAACTATAGTTCTGTTCCACCTTATGCCCATCTGCCTTGTGAGTTCCCAGTTTTCCCCACCCATCTCATCCCATGATTTTACTCTATAAAAGTCCCTGGAAAAGACAGTCTTTGGCAACCTCTAGGCACCCCTTCTGTCTCTCTTCAGACAGAAGCTTTCTTTCTCTCAATAAATATATTCTACTTTTAACCTCCATTGTTCCTAAAATTCATTCTTCGATTTTAGAGAACAGGAACTCACGGACATAGTAGGTCTGGAGTTTCATGCCCTTATATCAGCACCACAATACATTGTATCAATTCATCTGTGGAAAATGGTTTAAAAAAACATTTACAGAGCACTATGGGTAGAAATAGAACTTTTGATCTGGAATAATTACAAAAAGATATATTTTCCATGTCATGGTAGACTCAAGAATCCAAGTGGACCCAGGAATGGGATCAATATGCCAATGTGTTAGATCAACTCAATACGTGGACATAAATGAGAGCTCACATTGGAATGTAAGCTGGATTATTGTGTTTTTTATCAGTCTGTCTGCTTGTATTATTTATAATCTGCTGCCTAGGAGAAAGACCAAATAATGCTTGAGAGATGTGCAACCTCATCAGACCCTGATTCAACTGATACAATTACAATACCAAAAAAGAGGACGTGTGGGAGATCCCACTATGTGATCAGGCGAGAGACCGAGGCCCTGTTGAGTTTTCTAAGCAGGAAAACAGCGTCTCATAATACCCTGGGGCAGAACAACATTAGCCTAGGGCTAAACAAAGAAAATTGTGGGGGTCAGGCATTTAGTTTAGCTGCATAAGCCCTGCCTGACAAGTGCAAGGTCATGGGTTTGGTCCCTGTACAAAAAAAAAAAAAAAAATTTGTTTATGGGGTGAGGTTTTCATGATTCCTCATTAGTTACTTACAGTTTCTTAAACCTTGGATTGCATGACTGCTATATTGCCTTATTTTACTAATAAAAAGGGGACTTTCTAGACCGCCAGAGCTCCTGTCTTGAGACAGGAGTTCCTGGTCTCCTTTACTTGGAAATTTGTTTTGTTTGTTTTTTGGTTTTGTTTTCTGAGACGGAGTCTTGCTATGAAGTTCAGGCTGACCTTGAACACACTTTGTAGTTCAGGCTGGCCTCGAACTCACGGCACTCCTCCTGCTTCAGCTGGGACTGCTGGAATTACGTCTTTTTCTCTTTTATTCCTCGGCCTACCCCCTAGGTCAGTTTGCAGGCTGGCTCCTGCACCGGCAGGCTCATTAACGGCCGGTGCAGCGTCGCACTCCGGGATAAGGCCAGGGCTCGGCCGCGTCCCCGCAGCATTCTCCTTCCTGCTGCGATCCCGCCCGGCGAACCTAACGCGCATAGCCGCACCTCCAGCCCAAGGCGGACTGGAGTGCACTACGGAACCCGTAGGCTGAGCCCCGTCACGCCCCGGAAGGCGGAAGCGCAATAGTGTTGCCCTGGAAGCTTTAAGGGACGCTGACCCGGAAGCGCTCTCGGAGGCAGCCCGGCGGGTACTCCTCGCAATGGTCTTCCTCACGACTCGGCTCTGGCTGCGGAACCGCGTCACCGATCGCTATTTTCGGATCGAGGATGTGCTGAAACATGCGCGGGTGAGTGAGCACGCGGGTGAGTGAGCGCGTCGGGAATTAGGGGACCCACGATTCAGGGGCGTCGCCGCGGCGTCCT
This sequence comes from Hydrochoerus hydrochaeris, assembly GCA_004027455.1. Lineage (NCBI taxonomy): Eukaryota > Metazoa > Chordata > Mammalia > Rodentia > Hydrochaeridae > Hydrochoerus > Hydrochoerus hydrochaeris. Next base: position 225,826 of record PVLA01001554.1, on the reverse strand, counting down.
TCACCCATCGTTTGCCTTTTCTCGACCTAGCACTTTCGGGGGAGGAAGAACCGCTGCTACCGGCTGGCCGTCAGGGCCGTCACCAGGGCCTTCGTGAAGTGCACCTGGGCCCGCAAGCTGAAGAAGCGGAACCTGAGGACCGTAAGCGCCGCCCTTCCCCGAGACTGCATCCCTTCGCCCCGCTGCAGTCGTTCCTGGCTGTTTATTGGTAGACGAAGCTGCAACCGTGTCATTAGCGTTTTCTAAGCATTAGCGGAACGAACAGGGCAGCAACCCATTCTGAGTCTGTAAAGGCAGACAGGCCTTCCTAGCAGTGGCCTCGGGTCCCAGCGTTCAGGTCTGCAGGGTTCCGATGTAAATTCTGCCTGTTCCCATTGTGGACGGGTTGGCGCGGTGATGGCAGCTGCTGTGTCTCCTCCGAGGTCCTGGAATCCACACTCTCAGTGGGCGCTGTGGCGCACGCCTGTAATCCCAGTTATTCAGGAGGCCGAGGCAGGCCAGCTAGGGCTGCATGGTGAGTTCAAGACTAACCTGAACTACATAGCGAGACCTTGTCTCAAAAAAAACTAAAATTGGGCTGGGGGTTTAGCTCAGCGTCATAAGCACCTGCCTTGCAAGCACGCGGTCGACAGTTTGATCCCTGGTACTGAAAAAAGAAGTCAAGAAAAAAACCTAAAATGGCATGCGTTTCAGTGAAGTGCATAAATCTTTGCTTGCAGTTTGTGCTGCAAGTCTGTTTGCTGGAGAGAAAAACACTTCTCTAGGGCTGACAAATACTTTATGTAGGATTATTGGAAGGTAGGTGTAGACAAAACATCCAGGGTGCTGTTAACATATCTGTTTTTTCTTCTTACAGCTTTGGATTAATCGCATCACAGCTGCCTCCCAGGAACACGGTCTGAAGTACTCGGCATTTATTACCAATTTAATCAAGGTAGGCTGAAGCCCCATAGAGGAGCTCATCTGCAGGATGAGCCAGCCTGCCAGCATCTGCATAGCACCGGCAGAAGCACTACGCTGTGTTCTTGGGTGCAGCCCTGGCAGGTTAGGGGCTCTTACCCTGCAGGCAGCAGAGCATGGTAGAAATAGGGCTTTTTGTACGGCGAAGAGAGGCTCAGTGTTTCCCCATTAAGGAACAGAAGTGAAAGATGTTGGCTTTAACTTTAGTTTGTGGGTTTTTTTCTTTTTCCTTTTGGTACTGGGAATCAAACTGAGAACCTTGCACTTGCCAGGCAGGTGCTGTGCCACTGAGCCATATCCCTGACCCTAACTGTACAGTTTTAACAGTGGAAGGTTTTGATGATGTAACAGATAAGTTCAAATATACTATTAGAAGAAGGGGACGTGTCTTGGAGGGAAGGAATAGTTTAAGCAAGAACTGTGAAATCCTGGGCATTCTGTGAATCTGGAAGTTATGCTACTCCCCTTTGCTTTCATGTATATTTGCGTTTTTCTTTTAAAAAGTCACAGGGGCTAGATATTCTGATTCTACCTTATAGAATACATGACAGAGATTCTCAGGGTAGGTCCAGTATGTGCTTGGTAGTTGCATTTTATGTATGGAGACTGCCCATTCCCCCTCCTGCCTTCTAGCCCCACTGGCAGTCTGCATCAGCTTTCTGAAATCACCTGCAGTTTTCTCAGTGCTGGGGATCAAACTCAAGAGCCTTGTGCACAGCCCCACTACTACTAAGTTACACCCCAGGCTTGCAGTCTCACTGTCAAGTGATCAAGCACACTGGGAACTTCCAAGCTAACTGATAGGGCTAGCCTAGGAGTGCCAGTGATCCAGGTGAAGACCACTGGCCCTAAACAAGATCATCTGCTCCTTGGGCAGGCTTTGGAGCCTAAACTCACCTCCCTTCCCACTTCAGAAGTGCCCTCCCTTGTCCTTATTCACATTTGTCCTGTAGGAGTCTGCTGTGCTGCCCAGGCAGGATTCTCCTGCTGTCTCCTCCTGAGGTATTATATGAACAAGCTGTGCCCTAGAGCCAGCTGGAGACAGCGTGCTGGTGCTGGAGGGTGACTTACCTCCACAGGTCTCCGAGCCACACTGTTATCACAGGCTAGTCCATCTTGGGGTCTTGTGATGTGCTGTCCAAATGCTCCCCGATGTTAACTATGGACTCTGGTTATCTTTCTTGTTAGTGCCAGGTGGAACTCAACAGGAAAGTTCTTGCAGACCTGGCCATCTACGAACCAAAGACTTTTAAATCTTTGGCTGCTTTGGCCCAACGGAGGCGACAGGAAGGATTTGCAGCTGCCTTGGGGGATGGGAAGGAGCCTGAAGGCATATTTTCCAGAGTGGTGCAGTACTACTGAGGGCTGCGGTGCTGTGGATCAGAAAAATGCTGCTTCCTGATGATTGCAGTAACCAAGATAGGAACGATGTGCTGTCTACTCAACAGCTCATAAACCTGGGTTGTGACTTTATGTACACTTCAGTGCCAGGCCTGAGAGAAAAGTCCTTGTCTTTTCCCAGTGGACACTGGGTCTCAGAACTGTCACATAGATTGTACATATAAAGCCTTCACAGCGTTTTGATTTGTGAGTTGTTTTCTGGGATGAAGGAAGCACATGTTGGGGTGTAAACCACTCCTGAGGAGCCTTTATGCCCAGCAGCAGCAGCAGCTGTGTAGCACGGCAGGAGAGGCTGCTGGGACAGGAGTTCGTAGCAGTTGGATGCAACTGAATGTGCTGCTTCTTCAAGCTGACCACTAATATCTGACTCCCCCACCCGTCTAGCTCCCTGATCCATTCCAGGTCCCCGCCAACCCTTCCCATGGCTCCTCTTCAGCAGCTGCATGTCAGCCTGTTTGCCTGCTCTCTCTTCCTATGCTTCCTAGCCAGTAGGGATCAGAGGGAGGTGGCCAATAGCCAGGATGGATGCTGCTGGTTCCAGTCTGGGACTTTTATCAGATGGGGCTCCCAAGCTAACAGCTAACATGTTGCTTTACTCCAGAAATGTTTCCAATGAGCTCACTAGCAGAAACCACTCTACAGTAGCTCTGCCAGCCCTGTGCCATACAGACCTGTCGATGACCACTGTCTCCCGGGCAGTGGATAATGCCTCCCCACACCTTCTTAGGGCTGGCCTACCCCTTTGTCTTCTCAGGGACCTGCTTCCATCCAGAGCCTCTACTTTGAGCCCCTCTCTCCATGCCCCTCCCTGTCCTCCAGCTGTCTCCACTGGTTCCCCCACTGTTTAGTGTGCAGTGGGTTCCACCATGCCCTAATAATTCTTACCATCCCTGGGAACCAAAATTCAGTACCCCAGGGATTTCACCACTTAACCCTATGCCTTCTGCTCCAGCAGAGCCCTTCAGGGCCTAACAGAGGCTGTCTGCTTGCTGGTGATCCCATTTATTCAGGCAACACAGACCTGATCATCCTGCTGCTCACAGAGGGCCACCTCTGCTCCAGGGGGGCACAAACAGCACTTGTCTCCAGTAGCAGTCACAGTTTCTATGGCCACACCTTCCTTGACCTGTGCTAGCTGAGGCTGGGAGTCATTCTGTTCCTCCATGGACTCCACACACACCTCTACTCCCATGTAGAACCAACCATGTACTTCCTAGAGAGCTTAACTTTCCTCCACCCTCACTGCTGCCTACCACATCTCGGACTCACTACTGCAGACTCCTTCATGGCCTTTCTTCCTGGCCCTCTTGCCAACTTAAGAATGCCTACTGTGCCATAAATTTGGGAGGCTAGGGGCTGTCTTGGCCATCTCTCCTGTTGTCCTGGCTGGTTTCCAAGTGTTCAGGAAATAGCTACTGCATAGACACTAGTTCAGAGTTACGGCCTTCAGTGCTGTGGCTGAGTGTCTTCTCTGCACTTCAGGTCAAAGGCAACAAGCCTGTGGGTTGCACAAGGAGCCCTGCTTCAGCCCATTTCCTGTCACACCGGTGCATGCTCAGGTGTCATGCATTAAGGCTGGTCTGACTGGCTAGAAACACTGAGCTCTCCCACAACTGCATCCAGTCACAAGGCAAAACAAGCTGCATGTAGGTTTCCAAAAGAAAGGAAATTCCTTTAATGGTAAGCACGACCAACATAGGGGAGGAAAGCATCCTAGCATTGACAACATAAGGGTAGAACTAGCTAGAAGTCAGCTCCAGTGATTGTCTCAGGGTTTTGTTTTAATTTTTGTTTGCTTTGAGATAGGGTCTCCCTGTTGTAGTCCAGGCTGACCCTGAACTCACTGTGGAGTACAGGCTGGAAATCAACTGCCTTTGCTTCCTGAGTACTGAAAACAGGCATAATCCACCACGCCCAAAGTCTGACTTTTAATTTTGAGATAGTCTCTCTAAATTGTCCAAGCTGGGTTTAAACTACATTTGTTTGTTTTGGGGACGAGTCTTGCTATGCATCTCAGGCTGGCATAGAAATCGTGGCAATCCAAGTGCTGGGATTACAGGCGTGTGCCACCACACTCGGTTTTGGGCTCAAATTTATAACCCTTTCAGCCTCAGCCTCCCACAGTACCGGGATTGTGAAGCGAGTTGGGCAGTTAAAAGTAGCTCAGAGTCTAACCTGTCCCACCTGGGCACACCTACCTTCCATCTCCTCCTAACATACTCTAGCAGCATCTCGCACTGCTTCCTTGCCACCCTCCCATGGAGTCCCACTGCGACAGCTGAGAAAACGGTTGCCGTTCCTGCGCAGCGGCAAAGGCTGTACTGCAGACGTTAGGTCGACCAGACTGGGGAGGGGGATGTCGGACAATGTAGTCTGTGGAGTCTGTTCATGCCCTTTCCCCAAGGTGCATGTTTCGCACCTGTCTCCCCCACTCTGTCCCTGGGCCTCCATCTGCCGCCAGATGCCCCGTAAGGCCATCGAGTCTTACATTTCCTGATCCCCATCATTCATCCCCTTCCCTGAGAGCAAGAGTTTCGAACCGAGAACCTGTGAGTCTGGGCTCACAACTGCATCGTAAGCCTGCGGCCAGCAGGGTTGAGGACTGACCATTACGCATTGATTCGAATCTATTAGGGCCAGGCACAGCCTTAGTCCCAAGACCGACCTTTTGGGATCCCCTGGACTTCCAAAGACATGATCCCACAACTCCGGCTTCAGCGCGTTCGGAGTCGCTGGGAGCGGACACACTTCCGGGTCAGGCCCGCCCGCGGAGACCCCTGGGTAACAGGCTGGCTCCTCCCGCACCGGGTTCCGGCGACTGTGCTTGACGCAATTCTGGCGGGCACCTCATTCGACCAATAGCAATGAGGCATCGGTCGGATCCAGCCAATGGGACGTCTTGGGCGGCCGTGAACGTCGCGAGGAGCCGCCCTGCCGAGAAAGGGCCCGAAAGGCGTCGGCGGCACAAAATGGCGACCGCGGCAGCGGGGGCTGCCGTAGCCCCCGGGTCGGCAGTGCCCACGGCGGCGGCCGGCGCCCCTGGCTCCGGAGCCGCCACGCCTGGGTCGCAGGGTATGCTAATCGGGGACAAACTGTATTCAGGGGTGCTCATCACCCTTGAGAACTGCCTGCTGCCCGACGACAAACTGCGCTTCACACCATCCATGTCTAGCGGCCTGGACACTGACACCGAGACCGGCCTTCGCGTAGTGGGCTGCGAACTCATCCAGGCGGCCGGCATCCTGCTGCGCCTGCCTCAGGTGAGGATGGCCACGAGCCTCGGGGGAACGGCCAGCAATGGAGCTAACTTTTTCCGCCCACAGAGCTGGTCCCGACGCTGATCCTGTCCCGTCCCTTTCTCTGCCCCTCCGGTCACAAGCAGAGCCCTGAAGGCCCCGAGACGCAGAGATCTTGGGGAATGTGGGAAACATGGGTTTTCTCTTTTATTTTTTTTTGCCCTGGAGGAGCCTCAAGCTACTTGGTTTGAGTGTGTGCTCAGAAGTGATGGAAACTTCTCGGTCTCTAGGTGGCCATGGCTACGGGGCAGGTGTTGTTCCAGCGGTTCTTTTATACGAAGTCTTTCGTGAAGCATTCCATGGAGGTAGGCCCCCCAACTTCCTGCCAGTGGGATGTGCTGGGAGGATCCTAGCCTGCTCTGCCTCTATTCTCATGCTACTTTGCATAGAAGCTTTTGCCTCTCCATCTCCTCATTGCTCCCAGATTCCTTTAAACTTAAGGAAGTCCTCAGGGTGGGAACACATCTGGCACAATGCTTACATTTTAGCATGTATCCATGGCTTGTGTGCACTTGGCTTCCAAAATAGAAGAAGCTCCAAGAAGAATTCGGGACGTCATCAATGTATTTCATCGCCTTCGACATCTGAGAGAGAAAAAGTAAGTCCCTATTAGAGCTCTCATGACACCTGCCGTTGTTTTATGTGACTAAGCTGAGAGCAGGAGGTTTTAACTTTGTGGAACCTTAGTAGTATATTCCTGTGTACCCAGGGTGTCCCTAGATGGTGCAGGGACCTCACTCAACTGGGCACTGGGCTGCGCCAGTCCTGGGATGGCCCTGCTTGTCCACTGCAGTTTGGTTTCTTCTAGGGCTCAGAGCTCCAGTGTAGGGATTCTCAGCACTATCATCTAGCGTGGGAATTTCTTTGTTGAAATTGACCTGTGGGCTGCATGTCCTTCAGCATCCCTGGCTTCTACTTCCTTTGGAGTGACAGCCAGAGGCTTCTCCAATGTTGACTCTAAAAATGTGCAGTTCAGGGAACAGGACCGCACCTCAGTAGTATAGTGCTTGCCTGTAATGCAAGAGGTTCCTCTGTGCTGCAGAAAAGCAAGGAGAGAGCCCCATCTCTTTTAAATGCTGTTGGCTCTTCGTAGTGGCAGCTTCAGTTTAGCCAACCTCAGATTGAAAATGTTGGAAGGAGATACTGCATCTGTACTGAACATACACAGATTTTGCTCCTTGTCATTATCCCCTGGGTGGTACAGTACAGTGACCACTTACTTGGCATTCTGTGTTGCAAGTCTTCTAGAGAGGATTTGAAGTCCAAAGGGTGAATACTACACTGTTTTATATAAAGGACTTAAGTATCTTTGGGTTTTGGTACTGGGAATGACTCATGGAGCCAATTGCCAACAGATTCAAGGAGCAGCGTTGTGCTGTCATGGTTCTCTAGTTTTCCACTGAAACAGACTTCCTTTCTTAAGTTAAAGTGCACTTAGCACTGGGGCAGTGAGAGCCTGAGGCTCCATCCACCTAGCCACTTGTTGGATGCAGAATGCTGATTGTCTAGATGAACATGGGCAGAGTGACAGAGAGGGTTAAAGAGGTTGTCATTTGGAATGTGAGGACTCTGGTAATTTTGCCAGTTAAAAGTTGTGAGTCTTGTACCTACATTGAGATTAGGTTTTTACCACAAGGAGTAAGAGCGAAACTTGAAAGACCTTGTGGTGTTCAACCCTGAAGCAGGCCATGTGCTTTGTCCTACAGGAAACCTGTGCCTCTGCTATTGGACCAAGATTACGTTAACTTAAAGAACCAAATCATCAAGGCGGAAAGACGTGTTTTAAAGGAGCTGGGCTTCTGTGTCCATGTGAAGCACCCTCACAAGGTGGGTTTGAGGCAGCTGCCTGGGAGCCCACCAACCCTCTCCGTGCTGCAGCAGCTCTCCACATTCTTCTGTCTGGAGGTCCTGAGGAAGCCTGAGCACATTCCTGACTGGGTTGTCCTGTGTATGTCTGTGATCTCAGAATAAGCCTTTCCCCGTTAGCCTACTATACTACCTGTCAGTTTTTTTCTCTCAAGACTGGTGATTGAATCTAGAAGTTCTGTGTCACTGAGCTACTCTCTCAGCCTTTTTATTTCTATTTTGATATTGTGGTCTTGCCAAGTTACCCAGGCTGACCTCAGACTTCCAGTTCTGCCTCAGTACCCTGACTTGCCACAGTGTGCACCACTGTGCACAGTGTGCAAGAGCATTTTTTTAAAAAAGAGTTTTGGAAATGACTGGTGGTACAATCTTGTAACCCCAGCTCTGAACCAAAAGAATCACAAGTTCAAGGCCATCTTGGCCAATTTAGTGTGACCTTAACTCAAGATAAAAAATGAAAGAGGCCAGGGACTTAGTGCTCAAGTGCCTGCCTAGCAAGTGTGAGGTCATGAGTTTGATTCTTGATATCCAAAAATGAATGAATGAATGAATGAATGAATGAATGAATGAATGAAAGAAAGAAAGAAAGAAAGAAAAGAAAGAAAGAAAGAAAGAAAAGGCTGGGGTCATAGCTTCGGTTAAGCACTTGCCTAGGATGCATGCGTTTCTGGGTTTAATTCCCAGTTCCACAAAGAAAACAGTTTTGGAAATGGGATCTTTTAGGTTTGGGCTTTCAAAAATAGCAGTGAACATGTAGAAATTGAATCTTTTAGTGTACATTTTCTTTCCCAACAGCTAAGTTTCCAGACTTCCTTAGTAATAATCTTACTTTCCTTTTGGGGGGGTGGGAATACTGGGGAATTGAACTTAGGGCTTCTTATGAAACAGGGTCTTGCTAAGTTGTCCAGGCTGGGCTTGAACTTGAAGTGTTCCTGGCTCAGCTTCTTGAAAGTGTTGATATTACAGGCATGTGCCACCATGCTCAGCAAGAAAAATGATTTTTAAAAGAGATTAATGTTTACATCTTTGGTTCTAACCTTTTATTGGGGGGTTTCTTATATCTTCTCTCATGCTTGTTTTAGTTTCTGGCATTAATTCAAATTCTTGGTAAATTATCTGCTGAAGATTTAAGTGCTTTTTGCATTGGCTAAAAGTTAAGCTGGCTACTGGGTACAGTGGTGCCTAGGGCAGGCCAGTCGCACTGGCGGAAAAGATAAAACGAGAATGAAAGCGGCCATGGGAGGAACAAGGCCTTCCATACCACAGGCCACAGCTTTGTCCTCTTACATGCATATTGCCCACCTCTGAGAGCAGGTGGCAGGTGTACCCACAAAAGCTTGCTCTCCAACTGAGCCACCTGCCGGACGTTACCAGGAGCCACTCTTGGGCCCTAGAATGATGTTCTTTGCTGCGTGGACATCCACAAGATCTGAGTTCCTGCTCTCCAGCTTCTTGGTAATAACTGCCTGACCCATATCTTCCAGATAATCGTTATGTACCTTCAGGTGTTAGAGTGTGAGCGTAACCAACACCTGGTCCAGACTGCATGGTAAGTTGACCTTCCTTGTTTCACAAGTCCAGCAAGGGCAGTGCAGGAATGTGTTACTTGAGGCACTTGGGCAGTAGATAGTTGGTCCCATGACTTGGTTGTGGGCTGGAGTTGTCCCAGTGCTCAGTGATCTGCTGTGTAAATGTCTAGCAGCCTCCCAAAGTGACAGGCACTGGTGTGACGGTAGGTGGCCCATCCCTATCCCTGGGTTTCCTGTGTCCATGTTGAGAGCAGTGAATGGGCTTCCCTTTGGGAGTGTCAGTTGGGCACAGGGAAGTCACAGGCCTCAGGCTGTGGGGAGGTATATTATATATCCAGGGAATTTCACCCTGTGGGGAAAAGTGTGTACAAAGTTTTCTATAATTCTGGGCTAATTCTGACAGGCCCATGCCAGGAGTGACAGTTTTATGTCTGGGGTGTCCTGTTCCCTTTTCCCCACAGAGATAAGTCTTTAGTGGTCGTATTGCTGACTGAATTGTCTGGTGCTATGACTCTTTCATCGAGAACCTGTTTTGACTTTTCTTTTCTGTACTCTTTCAATCAAAGGGTAGCCTCTGAGGGTAAGTGACTAAGACTTCTCCTCTGCTGTCCAAGCGCTTTGGTGCAGGGACAGCGGCCGTCTTCAGCCAATCCAGTGCAGGCTCTCCACCGAAGGCTGGCTCTAGACTGGTGGTATGCGTACGATAGCATAGTCATGGCCGACTGCTGCTTGTGGTTCTCTGACGATTGTGCTTCTTGTTAATACTGTCTTGCTTTGGTAATTGTATCAATTAGAGTTGATTACTGTTTTGAATTTTGTCCCTTAAAATTGCTGTACGTGTACCATAAAGATGCAGTACCTTTCTGTAGAAAATTCTATGGAAAGCCATAAGCACTGAGGTGAAAAATTGGCTGATGGGAACTGAAACCATTGGTACAAGATTATTTCGTTATTACATTATTTCTTGAAGTCCTGTGGTTGCTGTTTTTAGCAGCTAAGTGGGACTCATTCCAGGAAAGGTGTGCATCTTTAAATTACTCTTTAGATACTTTTCAACATACTGTAATTTATTTTTAGTAAAGTAATAAATTTAAATATATGTTCTGAAGGTTTCATTTGTTTTTAGAATTTAATGGATTAACATTATCACTTTTTGAATACTGAGTATTTTTATTACAAAGTTACTGATGGCTGTGTTTTATCAATTTGAGCTGTTCATCTGCAAAGTCACTCCTGGGACAAGTCGCTGCACTGCCACCATGCTGGCTCCCAGAGCCAGCTGCCTCTTGGGCCCCTGTAGAATTTATCATGTAGACTGTCTGAGTGTGTCTGAGTGTGACCTTCTCCAGGGTTGGGGGTACTGCACCCTGATTCGAGGGGACACCATGTCATTGTTTGGGTGATTGGGCAGTAAGTGAACATATAACTTCTTCAGCTGTTTTCTAACAGAATTGCTTGTTTTTGCAATATTGACAAAGCTGGTATTTAGATTTAGATTTAGCCTATATATCTTAGAGAAATATATCTGAAAGAAAATGTTAATTTTTTAAAATTGCAGTTTTGTACTTAAATGTCTTCTAAAAATATGATAAAGTTTATAAATGTACTTATGTGGTGAAACTTCTAGTATCTTGTTGCTTTTGATTTTATGGATGTTCATTTTAAGACTCCTTGTTGAAATGGGACAGTTTGGAACGTTCTTTGATAAGCCTGAGAAGAGGACTCCTTGGGCATTGGCCTTCCACATGACAGTCCTTTGCACCCGAACTGCACCCAAGGGCACGTCCCTTTCCAAGGGACTCCCTCATGGAAGCTGTGGCTCAGTCATCCGGAGAAGGACCAGGCGACAAGTGCTCTCCACAGAAGAGGATCACCGGAGGACCGCTTGTCTTGGCCCCAAGCCTTCACACTCAGCCCGTTTATTTGAGTTTGCATGTTTCTCTGCACTATGGATTTTGAGCATTTAGATTTCTTTAACCAAGTACATTTTAACCACTAAGTAGCATTTTGTTTTTGAGGCATTGTGCTTTGCATGATAGCAAGCCAAAAGTTGAGGGAAAAGTAAAGTTAAAGTCGGTTCTCGTTCATAGCAACACATATTGTCTGACATTCAGCCAACTTTGTTCCCCCCCAAGTAATTTCTTTTTCTTATGTTTAGAAAAAGCAACTAGAATCTCCTTACCTCCTGGGCTTCCTAAGACTGCTAGTGCTCAGCCCTAGCAGTAGAACACTTTAGAGTAGCAGTGGCCCTAGGGGACACAGTGGTGCGGGGCTGCGTGGACACTGCAATTCTCCCTGTGCTTGGTTTCAGGAACTACATGAATGACAGCCTCCGCACAGATGTCTTCGTGCGGTTCCAGCCTGAGAGCATTGCCTGTGCCTGCATCTACCTCGCTGCCCGGACACTGGAGGTCAGTGTGTCACTGCCCTGGCCCAGCACAGCACAGCGCTCCAGCCTACAGCCTGTGCTGCCACTGGGGACAACAGGCTGCTTCTCAGAGTCCTGAGCTCTGTGGCCTTATTGAGGAGTATATAACACAGTGCTGTTGTGTTTACAGATCCCTTTGCCTAATCGTCCCCATTGGTTTTTTTTGTTTGGAGCAACTGAAGAAGAAATTCAAGAAATTTGTTTAAAAATCCTGCAGCTTTACACATGGAAAAAGGTTCTGTGTTTTCACATAGCATATACATTTGTGTTCAGCCAGAAGCTCCTGGTTCTGAATAGCTGTGTTCTGGCCCCTTAGGTGGATCTGATGTACCTGGAGAGCGAGGTGGAGAAGAGGAAGCATGCTCTGGAGGAGGCCAAAGCACAAGCTCGGGGCCTGCTGCCTGGGGCACCAGTGCCAGACAGCAGTGCTGGGTTCTCCCCTGCCCCCAGGCTGGGTGAGTTTAGTCTTGTCCCAGAGTCTGGGCACCCACCTGACAGGCCACTGGTGGTCTTTGGAATGAGATAGGGCTCCTAAAAGTTGTGTTTTTATTTATTTTTTGTCTTTGAGGCAGCGTCTTGCTATGCAGTTCAGGCTGGCCTTGAGCTCACTTTGTAGCCCAGGCTGGTCTCAAACTCACAATGATCCTCCTGCCTCAGCCTCCCGAGTGTGGGATTACAGGCGTGAGCCACCACACCCAGCTTATATTTTCATAACAAGGAGTAAGGCCAGGTGTGGTGGTGCTCTCCTGTAATCCCAGAACTCAGGAGGCTAAGGCAGGAGGATCACTGCAAGTTCAAGACCAGCCTGTGTTACAAACCTTTGGACCAACCTGAACTGCATAGTGGAACCCTGTCTCAAAAAAAAAAAAAAAAAAAAAAAAAAAGGATGGGTTTTCTGAAATACTTTTATGTTCTCTGAAAATTATAAAATCTTAGACACTAGCTGGTAAGGGAGATGCTGAGCTACACTGTGAGACTGCACAGTCTCAGAGGAAAACACCCTAGAAGAGGGGCCTCTCTGGGTCCTCTGGTGTCTGTTAGGCTTTGAGCCAGGGCTGGAAGTTAAGATCAGCCTGTGACCCTTCACCCCATAGAAGAGGCTTATCTCCTCTGATTTTCTGATTGTTGGTTTTGAACTTCTTGTTCTTTGCAGAGTCTCCCAAAGGAGGCAAAGGAAACAAGCCTTCCCCACTGCCTGTGAAGAGTGCCAAGAGGAGAGTGGAGAGTGTGAAGAAAGCCAAGGCCGACAGCCCCGTGAATGGGTAGGACGCCTGGAGCTCCCAGTTGGCTGCCAGGTGGCTGCAAGCTCCAGGTCTGTGACTGCCCTTTCTTTTTGCAGTTTGCCAAGAGCACATGAGAGTGAGAGCCAGAGCCGGGAGCAGAGCTGCTCAAGGTCCCCATCAAGGTCCACATCTCCCAAGAGGAGGTGAGTGCCTAGGACTCACCTGGGAACTTGGACTGGCAGGTTGGGCGTTTCCTCCAAGGGACAGTGGCTCTTACCCTGAGTGGGTTTTTGTTTCTCACACCCCTTATCAGCCCTGAGGGTGTCAGGCCCTGGGTGAGACAGGTGATTGCACCTGTGGTTCCAGGTGTGCCATCCTTCCTCACAGGAAAAGTGACAGCGGCTCTACATCTGGAGGGTCCAAATCGCAGAGCCGCTCACGGAGCCGAAGTGACTCGCCGCCCAGACAGGCACACCGAGGTGCCCCCTACAAAGGCTCTGAGGTGAGGGGCTCCCGGAAGCCCAAGGATTGCAAGTATCCCACTCAGAAGCCACACACGTCTCGGAGCCGCAGCTCATCCCGTTCTCGAAGCCGGTCACGGGAGCGGGTAGATCATTCTGGAAAATATAAGAAGAAAAGTCATTACTACAGAGATCAGCGGCGGGAGCGCTCAAGGTCCTACGAGCGCGGTGGTCATCGCTATGAGCGGGACCACCCCGGCCACAGCAGGCATCGGCGGTGAAGGGGCTTCAGAGACTGCTGGCCTCAGGCCCTTCCTAAGGGTTCCTGGGGGCCCCTGTGGACCCTCCCCACAAGGCACCTTAGCTCCAGCAGCCCTTGCCCTGCTTGAGTCTTTTCAGAAATGATTTTTTTGACTCTGGAACTTGAGGTGAATTTGGAAAAGGAATTGATGTGCCCTTTGGGCCAACATGGGGTGTGGTGCAGCTTCAGCCCCTCGGGCAACTCAATGGGAAAGTGCAGACCTGCATTCCTGTTGGTGTGGCGTGGTGCTATGGACAAGCTCTTTTTCCTCTTCCATGCTTAATTACGTTCAGTCAAGAAAGATGATTTTCAGCAGGGTGTGGTGGCACATGCCTGTGATCTCAGCACTCTGGGAGGCTGAGACAGGAGAATTGCTGTGAGTTCAAGGCCGGGTTGGGCCATAAAGTGAGTAGGCCAGCCTGAGTTGCATAGAGACCCTGTCTCAAAAAGAAAAAAATGATTTTTAGAACTTTTGCCTATATTAGGTTGTACTTATATAAATATTTTGCAGTGTTTCACAATGAGAAATCGGCCTTAATAGCCCCTTATTCTCTATCCATATGTAAATAAACATGTTTAATACAGGTGAAAACTATATATATGAAAACTAAGAACTTGAATTCTGCCAGCTTAAAACTTGTGTAGAGAATTCAGATTTTTAAAATGTGAAGGTATTTAGGTCTGTGTTGAAAGTCGTATATTTTTATCTGTGCAACGCTGAGTGCAGGCCACCAGCTCCTAAAGAGGTTTCCTATATGCATTTTATGTGGTTGAATAAACACAGTTCTGCCTTCTCAGGACACTTGGGACACCAGAGTTTGTGGTGCTTGTGCTTTGCGCATTGGGGCTGCAGGGGCACATGGAAGGTGCTGTCCCTGCCCCCAGCCTCGTCACACCTCAAGTGCTGGGTTTACACTGAACTCCCACGCATTTCTGCCAGAAATGGGAAACCTCTATGCTTGGAGAGGCCAGATTGCTCCATGGGGCCCTGGGTGGGAAAGTGGCTGGGCCACATCTGTGTGGGACCCCCGGGGTGTCTAGGAGCTGGATGCCTGCAGGGGCACCCCTTCCCTTCCCTGGAGCTGTGCTGTTGGGACAGATGTCTCTAGCACTGTCAGTTACCTCCTAAGACCAGCATCTCTGATAAGACTCAAGTGGGGGCAGCTTGGAAAGGCAGAGGTGCCATGAGCAGAGGCAGCGCTAAGGGCTTGGCAGAAGTGAGTGGCAGGGCCAGTTCCCATAACTGCATGTGGGTGGTTCTGGAGCAGGCCTCGTGCTGACCCCCTGGCTCAAGCCTTAAGGGCTTCAGAGACAGCTGCAGCCCTGTTGGCAACTCTGAGCTTTTATCTCCTTCAGCTGCTGCAAGCAGGGGCCCTCCCCACCACAGGGACACCCATAGTCAGCAGGGCCATGAGAAGCTGTGTACTCAGGTCACCTCCCATCCCAAGGGACATCTGTGCAGCACAGGGCCCCTCCTCCTGCTTTGCTTCTTAGACCCCACGTGGTACCCAGCTTCATGTGGCAAGTGTACCTTCCCTGCATGCAGTACTGTGTCAATTTCCTTTCATTTACAGTACTCCGCTTGCAGATCACAGGAATCTTGAACAACTTGGAAAGATGCATTTATTTCCCTTAGCTGCTAATTGACTTTGGCTGTAGAAAAGCAGACAGGGAGGGCCAGGGGTTTAGCTCAGTTTTCAAATGCTTGTCTGGTAAGCGTGAGATAGTGAATTCAATCCCTGGTACAAAAAAAAAAAAAAAAACAAAACCAAAAAACGGAAAGTTTTGAAAACTTTGCAGTGGTCTAAAAAGCATAGGACAGGTCTCCTGAGGTCTGGCATGACCTGGGGGCCAGCACTGGCATATAACACTAGGATTTGACAAAGTATTGCCCAGCAGTGGCTCCTGGCCCCAGAAGAGCCCCATGCTAGGTTCTGCCCTGGGCCACTCCCACCCTTGACCCTCCAGCTTCCAGGCCAGGTAAGCAAAAATCTTTTTCTTTCGTTTTTCTCTTTGTTGTTGTTTTGTTTTTTTTGAGACAGCATCTCACTGTATAGTTCAGGTGCCCCTGAACTCACTATGTGATCCAGGCTGGCCTCAAACTTGAAGCAATCCTCCTGTCCAAGCCACCTGAGTGCTGGGATTACAGGCATGTGCCATCATGCCCAGCTGTTTGTTTTATTTTTCACAGAGTTGCTATGTAGTTTAGGATGGCCCTGAATTCAATGTGTAGCCCAGTTTGGGGTTGAATTTGTGATCCTGCTTCAGGTCCCAGAAACCTGAGAATTACAAGTGTGTAGCATCATGCCTGACTAAAATTGCAGAGAAAGACCTTTTTTGGAGGCAAATGGGAATTCTGGGAAAAACAGAAGTAGAGCAATTATACACTTGAGAGGTTAAAGAACTTTCTACACACCTATAATCCCAGTACAGGGAGGTTGAGGCAGGAAGGTTGCAAATTTCATCCTGGGCAATTTAGTGATTTAGCAAAAAAACCCTCTCACTAGGGACCAGGGATGTAGTTCAGTGGCACAGTGTCTACCTGGCAAGCATGAGGTCATAAGTTTGATTTCTGGTACAAAAAAAAAAACCTCAATATAAAAAAAGACTGGGGATGTGGCTCAGTACAAAGGCCTGTGCTCAACACCCAGCACAAAAAAAAAGGAAAAAAAAAAATGACCACACTTCCCCCATTGTTCCATTGGGATTTTTCTTCTGTGGGTCTTTATGAAAGACTGACATTCCTAGCTTGACAGGATCTGCCTGCTCTGGCATGAGATGCCCCCTGCATGGATTCTGTCACTGCTGTAGGAGAAAACGTCAGATCTGGTGGACAGTCAGCAGTGTCTCTGTCCACATGCTCCCACGTGGGCTTCACATA
The DNA here is from genome assembly GCA_004027455.1 of Hydrochoerus hydrochaeris. Classification (NCBI taxonomy): domain Eukaryota; kingdom Metazoa; phylum Chordata; class Mammalia; order Rodentia; family Hydrochaeridae; genus Hydrochoerus; species Hydrochoerus hydrochaeris. The sequence goes on along the minus strand of PVLA01001554.1, from coordinate 209,480 downwards.
GCTCCTAGTGACAAAGCAGCTGCCAGGAACTTTCTGTGCTTGTCTGTACTGTTCTCAACACCATCACTTGCTTTTTTTTTTTTTTTTAACTACTGTGGATTGAACCCAGGGCCTTTACACTGAGAAGTCCCACATCCTCTTACCCCACTTTTCTGAGAGTCTTGTTAAATTTAACTAAGCTAGAACTTGTGATCTTCACACCTCAGCTTCCCAGAGTGCTGGGGGTAGAGATGTGCTCTATCACACCTGGCTACCATCTGTTTGATGGATTCTCTCCAACTCCCTGCACCCTTGCCAGGTGAAGCACTCAAGACAACAAGGTTAAGGGAGTGCAGAGGGCACCATCCTGCCCTTTTGTGCCAAAACTCTTCACTGTGGAAAGCTGGGTGAGGAGTGGGCTACCAAACGTGCAAAAACCCATGTGGTGAGAAGTCATCCCAATCTAGCCACAGTAACACCATTTTGTAGTGGGCAACTATTTAGCTGTCTCGTGGGCCAAGCAGCCATGTGCCGGCATACAGAGTCCTCCACTGCCGCAGCTGAGAGTTTGCTGAGACCTTGCTGAGACCATGAGCTCTTCATAAGGATGGAATGGGATCTGAAATACACATAACTTTGCCTAGGGACTCTATTTTTGATTTTTTGCTGTTTTCCTTATTGTCCTATATAAATAGGAACGGTGTGGGGGTGGCTTTACTAAAAGTGCTGCTGCAAGTGAGCTGTCCCTCTGAACTCATTTACTCATCAATCTGTACTCATCTGAGTCATGCCTTGGTCTGTGTGCACTGTTCCTATCTGGAGGCAGAGGTTTGTCTTTCTGAGAGATTCACAGAACATCCTTCCTGTTTAGACATCTTGGGCAGTTCCCCTGGAAGGTAGGATACAGTGAGTGTCATCTTGTGACTTCAACTGCAAAGCCTGGAACTTATGTCCTTCCATTGGTCTCTCCCATCCCCGCCCGTCCTGGGGGCTACCCTTAGCTCCTCCTACAGGGCACATCTGAGCAGCCCCTCTCCACGTTCCCCTCCCACCAGCATCTTGGGGTGCCATGGTGGGATTCAGTATTTCAGCCAAGAGGCCTTTCTGGACTATGGGGGAAGCGGTGCTTTAAAGAGCAGGTGCCAGTGTCCTGGGGAGCAGCATTAAGAGCTCAGTCAAAAGCAATCCTCCGGGCCAGGGATTTAGTTCAGCAGCATAAGCACCTGCCTTGCAAGGGTGCAGTCGTGAATTCAATCCCTGGTACCAAAAAAAAAAAAAATTGGCAATCTTCCACAGCAACTGCTTTGGTTTTCGGGCAAAAAATTAAAGCCTAAGTCTGATTTTTTTTTTTTTTTTAAGACAGGGTCTCGCTAAGTAGTTCAGCCAAGCTGGCCTCAAACTCTCAGCGATCTTCCTGCCTCAGCTTCCGGAGTACTGTGATTACAGGTGTGCGCCACAACGCCCAGTTGACTGATTTTTGTTTGCCAGGCAATTACTATGGGAGCTGGTTTGCCTCGGAGTAGTCCCACATCCATTACCTTGAATTCTGGGAGACAGAAGGTTGCGAAGCCAAAGCGACTGGGCTGGGGGCTTGCCGCTGGAGTCCCCAGCACACGCCTCACAGAGGGAACGGGGAACACATGTGCCCGCTCAACGCTGCTGCAGTTCCCACCTCGGCCAGGACCCGCCCGCCGCCGCTTACATCAGCTCCACCCGCGTGCGGCCACGCGCGGGCACTCCGTGGGATTGTGGGAAATCGAGTTTCTTGCTTCCGTGAGGGACCAGGCGGAACTGACGCGCCGTGAGGGCCGGTTGCAGTGCGTGTCTCCGCCGGCACCTTTCTACTCGGAAGCTGTGGCCGGTGAGGGCGGGTTTGGGGACGGACCGGAAGTGCCCGAGTACGGCGGCTATGTGGTCAGTTTGAGCCGGGATATCACCAGGGTCCACAACCGTGAGGTCGTTGGCGGCTGAGTCGGGCCAACTCGGGCTGGAGCCGCCCTCCCGGGCCTGAATCCTTCTGTGCGCTCGGGCATTGACATCGCCCCGCGCTGCGGCTTGGGTGAAACGGAGGCTTAGGGCGGGCGCCTGGCCTGCTGGGATCTGAACCCGACTCTGGGCTCGAGGCTGAGCGGGTTTGAAGTCGTGTCCTTAAAGGGATCTGCGCGCAGAGCGGGGTGGTGTCACGTGGAGTCGCGCGGCCGCCTGCCCCCTCGTGACTCTGCGGCCCTCGTGTTCCAGTTGTGAGCCCAGCCGCTGGCTCCCCGCACCATGTTTTTGGCGCGCCTGACTCCGCTGCTTGCGAGGGCCGTCCCTTGGGCAGGTACGGGGCGCGTGGGGCGGGTGCGCGCCTTGGTCAGGAACATGCTCACGGGCGCTCCAAGGCCTAGCCGCAGACAGAGGGGCCGGCAGGCTGGGAATAGGTTCGCCAGCGGTGGATGTGCTGCGCCAGCCTAGGTGGTGTCCGCGCTTCTGTCCACTGTGGATTCACCACAGTGCCTACTACGTTCTCTCCTTCAGGGTGCAGTCGGCCGTGGCCTGTCTCCGCGGCGCTGGGCAGCCTTGCCTACCAGCGCCCACACAGTTTGCAGCCTGCAGGCCCGAGCAGGGCGGCCTCCCTTCCTGGCAAGGGGGCCCAACTGGAGCTTGAGGAGTTGCTGGTCCCCAGGAAGATGGCCATCAGTCCCCTGGAGAGCTGGCTGACTGCCCGCTACCTCTTGTCCAAAATAGATGTTGGGGCTGCAGCAACTGTGACTCCTTACCAATTTTACGAGTGTCCACCTAGCCCAGTGGAGGAGGGGATCAAGCCAGTGGACAGAGGAGTCTGGGACACACCGCAGATGCAATGCAAAAATGTACTGAAGATCCGCCGGCGAAAGATGAACCACCACAAATACCGTAAGCTAGTCAAGAGAACTCGGTTCCTCCGGCGCAAGGTCCGGGAAGGACGCTTGAAACGGAAGCAGGTGAGTAGCCCCTCTTTGGGCTGGAGTGAACAAAGTGGCTGGGAGTGTGTGGATTGGCCTAGAGTCATTTGATGTCACTCTTTCCATCCTCACAGATAAAGTTTGAGAGAGACTTGAAGCGCATTTGGCTGAAGGCAGGCCTGAAGGAGGCCCCCTCGGGCTGGCAGACCCCCAAGATCTATGTGAAGGTCAAATGAGTCTGGAGTCCTATTTCTGCACCCTACATGCTGCTGGTGACCCATTGTAATAAACGTTGGGAAGACTCAGTGTCCTGGACTGGCCTGGAGCCTCATCTGCCTGGTGTGAGCTTTCTTGAGGTAGCAGCTGCTGCCAGCCTATATGTTGTGAGAGCCCAGGGACCAAGGAGTGGCTTTGTGGCTGCCCCTGCCCAGCTGGCCCTTGCTCTCCACCCTGGCATGGCTGGCTTGTGGAGGTGACAGTCTTGCTGGGTGAATGTATGCTGTGCAGTAGCTGGGCACAGCCTCCAGGTGGGGAGTACATGTGGTAGAGGGACAGACTGGATAGATGGGAGTGATTAGGTTATATTTTATGAATGGGGATGCAGGAAAGGCCCTAGGTCTCCTGGAGATGGCAGTTGGCAACATGCAGGCTCCAGATTCTAAGCCATCCTTCCTAGCTGAAATGGTCCAGCCCTGGGGCAGGGCATTGACACAGCTCCCAGACCACCCAAATGCCTACTGTTGGGTCCTCAGCCTCTGCCCCTTTTTCACTGGGGTTAGGGGCTGGTCAGAAATGGGATGGGTTGGGAAGGTTCAGGGTTGGGGCCAGCTGAGAAAGGAATGCTGTTTCCCAGCTGAAGAACCCAGGGTCTTTTCTCAAGGCAGAAGCTCCGTGATTCTGGATTCCACTACATTAAAAGTAACATATCTGGGCTGGGGATTTAGCTCAGCGGCATAAGCGCCTGCCTTGCAAGCAGGCGGTGGTGAGTTCGATCCCCGGTACTGCTAAAAAAAAAAAGGAGGAACATATCACTTCTACCAGCTAGGGACCTGGAGGGCCCTTGGGTTCCTGTGTCAAGGCACAGGGGAGCTGAGCTGCAGATACTAAGAGTGTGGAGGTGTGGACTTTTCTCTATCTTGCTTCATGTCCCTGACCTTATGTCTGAGTTATGTAACAGGAACACAGACTTAAATGTCTTGGGTCTCAGTGTCCTGTGTTTCCTACCCATTAGGACTGGTCTACCTCTCAGCAGCACTGTGGGGGCTGCTTGTTTTGTTTTTGTGGTGCTGGGGGTCAAACCAAGTGCCTTGTATCCACTAGCTAAGATTCTGCCAGTCTCTACCAGAGCCACATCTCCAGCCAGGGCTTGTTTTGTGTCACAGAAACATGTTCAAGGCCTGGGTTTAAATCCTTGCAGATTAGGAGGGTAAGAAATTTGAGCCCAGTTCCCTGAAATTCCCAGGATAGAGCAGGCACTGCATTTATAACCCCACACTACTGCAAAGCCATGGGGCCTGCCCTGACACCTGGTTTCCAAAAGGAGGTGGTGCCTGTCCATTGGGTGGGGAAGGCTGTGTGCCCTGGGTTGTGAGGGCTCAGGAGGCTGTGGTGGTATCATGTGCCTTTGCTGTTGGCCACTAGGGGGCAGTAGTCAAAGCTCCTGGCAGACCCTAGACCATACTGGAACCAGAACAGCTATCAGGAAACTGCCCAAGAGCACCCCTCCAGTGTGCTAGACTCCTCCCTGCATTTGAAATTCCCCAGGGGACTAGATAGGGTTCTGGGCTCAAGGCTTCAGTAGTGGAATCATCTTAGTTGAAAGAGCCTGCTCCTGGCCTCCTGACACATGCCAGCCCTTGGCTGGTGTCCATGGCTGCCAAGCATCTGCTCCTGGTATTTTCTCCTAGCCCAGCCACGAAACTGCCCTGTGGCTCACCCCACCCTTTGCTGGTCAGGGCAGAAATGGGGCATCCATCGGAGCTCCTTGAAGCCCAGCCTCCAGCACCACTTATTCCTCCACCCGTGAGGGGCTGGCTGGAGGTGGTGCCCAGAGTCCTTCAGTGGGCTCAGGCTGGCCCTGGCCCACAGTTCCCCCAGAGCAGTGGTTCCTAATGCCCTGGGAGACATCTGGAGATATTTTTGGAAGGTAGAGGCCTGAAAGCTGCTGAGTCCCTGCGAGGCAGGAGCCCCTCGTAGAGTCAGCCCAAGTAGACCTCTGTTCCACACGTCACACCCAGTGGGGCCCACCCGGCCCCACCAGCCTCCACCCTGCCTCTTGAGAGGGCCTGGGGTGCAGAGCTTGCCTGCCTGTGGCCTAAAAGCCTTTGTGCCACAGCCACAGCCCTGCTGGCAATTTGGGTGGTTTATTTTTATCTCTGCAGTTCCAGCCCACTAGGGCTGTTGCTGCTTATGTGTGGGGCCTCTCCCTGCCTTGTGAGATGTTCAGCCTTTCGTGGTTCTGGGTAAGGGGCCTCCCCTGGCAGTGGCCAGGGATGGTGAGGGGCAGTCTTGGACCCATGCCAGCCTCCCCTATGGAGCCATCTGAGCCCAGCCCTCAGCCATACAGGGCCATATCTTGGTGTTCTCAGCCTCGGTAAGGCATTGCCTGCTCAGGTGCCAAGTGGTGGGGGACCTAGAGCTGCAGAGCAAGGCCCATATTGCCAACATGTGCCACTCCCTGGCTGGTGTGGAGCTGAAGCGGAAGGAGGATGCCAATTCCCCTGGACAGTCATGGCCTGCCAAGTGCCCCAGAAAGGCACTGGAACTGCTGTGGGTAGAGGGGGAGAATATCCCTGGGCCTGGCGCTGGAGGCATCTGTTCACCAGAGCTGGGGGCCCTCTGCCATGGCAGAACTGGGTATCCCAGTGCAGGAGCCCATGGTATCCAGCATGGGGACCTTGAGCTGGGTCCTTTCAGGGCTGGAATAGAAGCAGAGGTGACCCTCACTGCTGTCCTAGCTCTGGACCCAGCTTCCCATGGTGCCAAGTACCAGCCAGGTGAGGACCCACCAGGCTGCTTGTAGATGAGGAGCCTGGTAGCTGAGGCTGCTCTCTGAGGAGGGGCTCTGGTGCCCATTGTGGCCACACAGGTGGACACTTTCCTTTCAGATCACCCTTCTCACCAGCCCTCCCTGTGCCATCAGGCTGTCCAGCACTGCCCCAAGTCCCATTGCTTATCAGCAGGGTTCCCTTTCCTATGGCCCTCTGTCTTTCCTGATGTCTCCTTTCTTTCTCAGGCACATCCAGTGGCAGTGTGAGGACAGGTCATAAGGTAGGAGTTATGTGTCAGAAGAAGGGATTCCCTCCGGCTTGGTGCTGGGTTCCATCTGGGAAGTGTTTCCTTTCACATCAGATCTGTGCTTAACTCTGGTTTATAGGGGAGGTCCCTCAAATACAGAGATTGGCTGGCTGAAATTTGTTTCACCCCCAAAACTTGATTGAAAAAAAATTTTTTTAATAAAAGTTATTCCTGGCAGCCATGTGGGCTGGGAGGAGAATCAGAAGCCAAGCTGCACCCTCCTGTGAGCCAGCCAGTGAGCAGTGAGTGGAGTGGAAGGCAAGAAGGACACCCGCCACAAGCAACCAGCTGATTTGGAGGAAAAGGCTGAGATGATAGCAACTGAAGGAAAAAGCAAGTTAATGCTTGTATTGTTTGACTTTGCAGGCCTAAAGCTGGTGGTCTGAGCATCTGTTTAGAGGATAACAATGTGTAATATAGCAACTATGGGGAATTTCCTTCTGTTTTGTTTTTGAAATCCAGTGTATTGTTCTCACTGTTTTGTTTTGCTCCATTTTATTTTTTTCCCTTTAAAATTAAAATAAAGTTATTCCTGTACGTGCTAAATAATTTAATACTGCTGGGCATGGTGGCTCATGCCTGTAATCCCAGCATTTGGGAGGCTGAGGCAGAAGCATCATTGTGAGTTCCAGACCAGCCTGGGCTACAAAGTGAGCTCAAGGCCTGCCCGAACTGCATAGAGAGACCTTGTCTCAAAAACAAAAGACAAAAAAAAATTTTTAATACTTTTGTTTGTTTGTTTTTTGAGACAGGATCTTGCTGTGTAGACCAGGCCAGACTTGAGCTCACTATATAGCCCAGGCTAGCTTTGAACTCACTGGAATCCTCCTGCTTCCCAAGTGCTGAAATTACAGGTGTGCACCACCACACCCAGGTAAAGATTTAATGCTTAAAGTTTAAGAAAAACATCCTAGCCAGGCATGATGACTCATGGCTATAATCCCAGCACTCAGGAGGCTGAGGCAGGAGGATGATTGTGAGTTCAAAACCAGCCTGAACTGCATAGTGAGACCCTGTCTCAAAAAGACCAAAAAAAAAAAAAAAAAAACATCTAGGTGTGGTGGTACAATCCTATAATCCCAACACTTGGGAGGCTAAGTCAAGAGGATCACTGCAAATTGGAGGCCAGCCTGGGTTATACCCAGTGAGTTTAAAACCAGCCTGGAATACATAGTGAAACCCTGTCTTAAGAGAAAACATCTCTTTGCCCCTGCCCCACAGAACCTTTTCTGGGGGCAACTTCAGCTCTTTTCAGCGATCCTTTTGGTATTTGACATGTTTTTAGGTTGGGAGCCCTCAAATTATTTTTGGACCAAGTGACAGCATTTTTTACATTAACTACTAATACAACAGAAACAATAGCAGCTAGGGATATAACTCAGCCTGCCTGGCAGCACTAGGTCATGAGTTCAGTTTCCGTACCAAAAAAATAAAAAAGATACAAAATTCCATAAAACATCCACCTCCTGAGAGCAACCAACTCAGGTATTTCCTATTCTAGTCCATTCATTTAAAAACACTAACTTGACTGCATAATTTGTGGTACGGAGGGACTGTGTTTGCGCTTTCCCCTGGAAAATAAAAATTCATAATCCATCAGGCTGATAGGGATTTAGCTCAGTTCAAGCACTTTCTTGGTAAGCATGAAGTCATGAGTTCAATACCCAGTACCAAAGAAAAAAGAAAAAAAAATTGCCTAATGATCCATCAGGCTGAGTTCAGTCTGACGATTGTACTTGAACTTTAGTGCAGCCTGTTTGTTCGGAACTGGTCTGTTTACTTTGGGATGCTCTTTATTTCCTCTGGGAGTAGCTACCTTCATTGTTTGCTTATACTTGGAACTGTGAGATGCAAATCAGCAGCTAGGAGTATCCAAGACTCAAAAATGGCCTACATCCTTCCCACTTTTGAGCCAGGCATGGCCCATACCTGTAATACCAGCAGTCTGGATGGTCTTGGATATTTCAAAGTAAAATTTTGGAAAGACTGGTGTGAGGCCACATGCCTGTAATTCCAGCATTTGGGAAGGAGTATCAAGAGTATGAGCTAGGGCTATATGATGAGATCCTGTCTCAAAAAACAAAAAGGTAGGCCAGGGATTTAGTTCAGCACCATAAATACCTTCCTGCCCAGCATCAGGTTGTGAGTTCAATCCCTAATACCAAAAAAAAAAAAAAAAAAAAAAGGTATCAGTATCTTTTTTTTTTTTTTTTAATTAGGATGTAGCTCAGTAGCAGAAGTCCTGGATTCCTAGTACCACAAAAATAAGTAAGAAGCCAAGCCAGGGGGCTCAGTGGCATAAGGGCCTGCCTGGCAAGCACAAGGTTATGAGTTCAATCCCCAGTACCAATAAATAAATAAATAACACTTCCCACTTTTTAATGTGATCTAAGACTCTTGAGATGTGGGTGATTTCAGGTCAGGTTGCTAAATAGCTAATAGAAATATGAGTCCCAGTCCAATCTAAATCTGAGATAAACAAGTAGTGTTTCAGTGTCAAGTTTGCTGCAGTGCCAGCCACTTCCTGTCCCTATTGGGAAGTGCCCAGGAGCCCCCTGCACCTTCACACCAGCCAGTGAGCATGCCAAGACTCTAGGCCCTGCCAGGGCTCAGGAGCCACCTGAACATGCTTCACTGGCCAAAGAGGTGCCAAAGAGGAGACTAAATGGGGCCAAAACTCCTGCAGTGTTGGAGGGTACCCTCTTTGGCTGAGACACTGTATTCTCAGGTTCTGTGACTGAAACACATTTTCTAAGCACATTGGTATAACTTCCACTCTTAATTAGAAACAAAAAATAACAGGCATGATTATGAAGTCTCAATTTTTTTTTTTTGAAACAGGGTCACACTATGTGGTTCAGGCTGACCTTCAACTCATGACCTTGAACTCCTGTCTCAGTTTCCTGGATACTGCATTATAGCATGTACCTCAATTCTTTAAGTTTTGTGGAACTCCATTTTGAGTGGCTTAAACATCAGCACACATGCCGACAGGTTTAAAGTAAGAGATGTGAAAATTCCAGAAAGAAAAAGGAAATTGACCTTGTAATTCCTTAGGAATAGTTACTCTTTAAAAAAAAAATCGTGGGCTGGGGCTAAGGCTCAGCAGCACAGTGCCTGCCTGGTAAACTCGAGGTTGTAAATCCAGTTCTTGGTACAAAAAATCATCCTGTAACTGTTACTTCAATTTTTTAAGTGTGTGTGTGTGGGGTAGATACAGAGATATTTGTAGTAGAAAAGTTCAGGTACATTTTTTCTCAATAGGGGTCTTTTATTGAATCATTAAAATGTCACAAACTGGTTTTATAATCTGGAATCTTGTTTGCATGGGTTGGTCTCCCTCCAACCCCCAGTGCTAGGGATTAAACCTGGGGCCTTCACACTGAGCTACATCCCCACCACTTTCAATACTTTATTTGATTTTGTGGTACTAGGACCCTGGAGCCTTTTGTTATGTTCAGCTTTCCTAGGAATCCTGAAAATTAATCACATGAGTCAAAGCTATAATCAAAGCCTTACTGGAAGCATCACATTTCAGGGTAAAGCTACGTGGTAAGGGCTGAGAAGCTGAGGCCTCCAGGAAGCTACTGGCAGCTGTGCCCAGCTGGTTGCTGGCCCTTAGGACCAGCCTGCTGTGCACAGGTTGGAAGCCATGTACATAGACCCATGGTTAGAGGTACTGTAACATCTGTGTACAGTGTACTGGGGACAAATCTAGGGCCTCACATATGCAAAACACACACTGCACACCTGGGCACACACCCGGCTTTGTGAATGTAGAAGAAAATCAGTGGTTCCTAGTTGCTGACTTTTTGTTTTGCTTTGTTTTTTTGACACAGGGTCTGGCTGTGTAGTTCAGGCTGGCCTTGAGTTCACTATGTAGCCCAGGCTGGCCTCAAACTCCCAGAAATCCTTTTGCCTCAGCCTCCCAAATGCTGGGATTACAGGCATGTGCCACCACGCCCAGCCCTGGTTCCTGGATTGGGTTGGGGGCAGAGCTCAGTGTTAGAGCATTTGGTCCTGGGTTCATCCCCAGGACTCAAAATAAAGAAAATGAAATGGACAAATCAGTAAAAAGACTGTTCCTTTCACAACGAAAGAGGGAAAACTGCAGAGGGCAACCGGGAACCTGAGCTCCTGACCAGAGCAGACCTGTGGCATCACCTCCACTTGGACTTTGGGTTGGGAGTCTGGGTCTGACAGACAGGTACAAACGTCGGTCAGGCTATCATGATATTGTCAGAATAAAAGGCATGCTGGCCTATGAAATAATATTTCTATATTTGGGCACTGGGGTGAGAGAGGTTCTCTATGTAGTTCAGGCTGGCCTTGAATTCATGTCAATCCTCCTGTCTCAGCCTCCCTCTTGCTGGGATTATAGGCATGACATGCTGTGCCTGGCTGTTTCCGTATTTTTAGATTTTTCCATCTATGTTTTTAATCTTAAGGTCACAGTGCATTAGTTCTCTCCAGGCTGTCTCACCAGGTCATCAGCTAATGGCTTTCCTTCAGGAGAAGGGAAGAAACAATAGCTCCCTGGGGCCCTGGAGCCTTTGCCCATGAGATCTGCAGAGTGTGCTGCTCAAGGCAATGTGGAAGACCACAGGACCCAGAGAAAGTGCCAATCCACAGGCATGTGGCCACCTCCCAGACACAGTTAGGGTCACCATGGGCCAGTCCCAGGACTGGTGACGTGTCCAGCAGCAGGGCCCTGGCTCTGCCTGTGTATGGCTCTGCTTCCATCTGCAGTACCATGAAACCGAGAAAAACAGTGCAAGGGCAGGACATCAGGCTGTTGTTGAGTCCAGCCTCAGCCTGATGGACAGGATGAGGCCACAAAGTTCCTCATGAGACCCAGAGGGAGCCTGGGCCACAGTTGCCTGCCACACCAGCCCACCACCTGCAACCAGTCCCACTGGGAAACTCAGGGCTTTGGAAATCCACTGGTCACCTCCATAAGACCTGTGGCCCTGTCGCTAGCTCTTATTCCTTGTCCTGGTCAGACTGGGTGTCTTCTCAGGGTCTCAGCAAGCTGATGCCCACATGTCCTGAGGGCCATCGAGTCCTTAGCTGGGGCTAAGGCCCTGTGTCTCCTGGGCTATCTACAGAGCTCTGGATCTAGAAGGTACCCAGGGGCCTCTTGAGCCCTAGGAGCCACCTCTTCACATCTGCTCTGTTGCGATTTGTCACCAGGGCAGGGACATCTAAACTTCATCAGGTCGTGAGCCTAACTGACTCGGGAGGGTGAGGGACTACTTTGTCCCCGCTCATGGGGAGGGCTTGGGCCAGTGTAGACAGCCAGGAGATGAGGACAGGGGCCCTCTTCCCCAAGTCCACATGAACCCTGCCAGCTTTAACTATGTCTGCTCTCCTGTGCTCTCAGACCAGGTGGCTGGACCTAGCCCCAGGCCTCTTTTCTGGGAGCCTAGAGCCCACTGATCCCTCTGCCCAGTGGGCAGCCTTCCAAGATCCTGCCTGGTCACCCTTGTAGGCTGTCCCAGCAGTCTACCCAGGGGAGCCCCTGCCTAGTTTTGTTTCTCTCCCACACAGACCCTCTCTCTCCAGTACTGGAGATTGAACCTGGAGCCTTCACACTGAGTAATGTCCTCTGAGACATAGTAGAACTAGGTTGCTAAATTGTGCAGCTGTTTTTTTTTTTTTTTTTTTTTTGTACCTGGGATTGAAGTCATGACTTTGCACTTGCCAGGTAGGTGCTTATGCCATTGAGCTAAATCCCCAGCCCCTGGTCTTGAAGTTTTGATTTTCCTGCCTCAGTCTCCCTGAGTGCTAAGATGACAGACCTGCTCTCCTGCACCTGGCTCATTTTGTTCTCTTGATGGTACTTGCCTCAGTATACAAGATGATCTTTTTTTTTTTTAACAAAATGATCTTAAAAGATTGGCATGCAGCTGGGCACAGTGGGACACATCTGTTATATCAGCACTTAAGGAGTTTAAGGCAGGAGGATGGTAAGTTTGAGGCCAGCCTGGACTTAGCAAGACTCTGTCTCAAAATTAGATACAGGGCCTGGGGATTTAGCTCAGCAGCATAAGTCCCTGCCTGGCAAGAGTGAGATCATGCATTCAATCCCTGGTACAAGAAAAAGAAAAAGAAATAGACAAAGAGACAGATTAGATAGATAAGGCTAGATAGTTGTCCAGTGGCAGAACTTGCCTAGCATGTGTGAGGCCCTGGGTTTATCACCAGCACTGCACAGAAACTAAACCAAAACCAAATAGAAAGCAGGCAGAACCACCACAGCGCAGCCAGCAGCAAACGGACAGCGTACTTATACTGAACCAGGGGGCCTAGCACAGGCAGGGTAGGCACTCAGTAAGTGCTTGCTGAATGAGCTTCTTTCTTTTCTGGTACTGGGGGTTGAACCCAGCATCTTCACACTGAGTGATATCCCTACTCTGTGTATGTATGTGTGTGAAATAGGGTCTTGCTATGCAGCCCAGGCTGGCCTTGAACTCATGCATGGTGATCCTTTTGCCTCAGCCTCTTGAGTGCTGGGATTACAGCTATGCACAAACTACATCCAGCTTCTTTTTGTTTTGAGACAGGGTCTTACTCAGTTACCTAGGCTGAAGTCAATTTACAGGTGTGTGCCATCATGCCCAGCTTTTATTTTTTAAAGCTATTTTCTGTTACCTTTTTCCCACATATGTATTTATCATGCAATGCTGGAGACTTCCCAGGGTCTTGTGCATAGGCAACCTCTGAACCACGCAGCCCAGAGTGAGTCGTTGAGAATAAGCAGAGTGTGAGCCTTTGCCCGCCTGTGCAGTGTCTGAGTCTGAATGGCTCTGGGACCATTGGAGACAGAGGAAGAGACAGAGTGAGAAACAGTGTGTGTGTGTGCGTGTGCATGTGCGTGTGTGTACAGCTGTCTGTTTGTGTCTCTGTTTCTGTGGTTTTTCTTCCTGATGAGCCTGGCTTCCTGGAATGTCCAAATCACCAGGAATGGGCGCCAACATTGGTTTCTCAGTGTTTGAGCCCCCGTCTGCCACACCCCCAGGAAGGGAGGAGGAGGTCGAGGCTCTGGTCTGGCTGAGGCTTGGCCAGTAGTTTGGTTTTGTCCTGGATTGTCCTCTTCCAGGAGTGATGAAGATGCTGGAAGCTGAGCAGCATGGTCACAGTCCAAAGGGAAGCAGGCAGGGCCAGGCCCTTGGCTATGGGAGGGGTAGGTGGCCTGGTTGGCAGCCCTGGCCAACCATCCGCTGGGCCTCTCCTTTGCTGTTTCCTGCTGCCTGCCTGGCCTCCACTGGCCAAAAGCCCGGAGGACAGGGTGGTAGGGACTAGGAGGTGTCCAAGGGGTCAGGATTATCCCAGATGTTTGCATCTGGCTAGTGTGGTTTTTTTTTTTTTTTGAGACAGGGTCTATGTAGGCCAGACTGGCCTCAAACACATGGTGCTCCTCCTACCTCAGCCCGTGGAGTTCTGGGATTAGAGGCATGTGCCACCACACCCGGCTCTGGTTTGTGACTTGGCCCTGGGCTGTGGGGTCTGCAGTTTGAAGCTCGTTTGGCAGAGGCCAAGGACACCAGGAGTGAGCAGAGGTTGGGGCCAGCACTCCAGCTGCTGCTAGCTCAGGCCCTCTCTGTCCTACCTGGAGTTGGGCCCTCTCCCCAGCCTTGGCTGTCTCTGCCTCCATTCTCCAGAAGACACTCAGAGAACACAAGAGAGACTGCAGGGACAGTTGCAGGGCAGGGGAGGATGGAGAAAGATAGCAGAGGTCCTCTGGAGGAGGGGCTGCCTACTAATGGAAACCAGTTAGAAAAACAGGAGGAGTGGCCAGGCGAGGCCAGGCGGTCTTGAGGATGGCCAGGCGGGGCTGTTTTTCCAGAATGAAGGCCCAGGAGGAGCTGGCTGGAGCCAAGCTCAGGCTGATTCCAGTTTGGGAAGAGGCTCATCTAGGCCTGGGTCCACTGGACTCTGGGGTCTTCTTTGTCTTTGTGGCTAGTCCTTCTATGCAGCAGTGGGTGGAGGTGGGAGGCTTATCTAGGACCTGGGGATGAGGGTCAGATTCAAGGGTGCAACCCCTGGCCCCAAGGATTGGGTGGTGGGTTTTTTGGCCATTTGGATTTTTCCTTTTTCTCTGTGTCTTGAGGTTTGCCTAACAACCAGAGTGGGTTTGGTGCACAGTGCTTGGTCTGTTATTTTGCATTTGTTTATATGACTTTGTAAGTTTTCCCAGAGCTCTTAAATTTGTGCCTTCTGTGGCTCCACAGGGCCTCCCAGGAGCATGATACCCCAGGTCTAGTTTCAGGGATACCAAGATGGGCCCTGGCAGGCAGGTAGCCTAACCACTCACCCTTCCAGCCTCACCTTGGGGTCCCTGGCTGCTGCTCTGAGTCCCAGAGATGACAATGGTGCCCATCACCTGTCCCAAGGGAGCCCACTGGGTCCCTGGAGGAGGATGTACAAGGTTGTCCCTAAGGAGGACAAAACTGAAGGAGCCTGCCAGGGTGGAAGTAGAATGAGCAGGAGGAAGCACCCAGACTCCTGGGAGTTTTGAGCATTACGGTCGGTGCCTTTAAGAGGGGACAACCCTCCAGCCCAGCTCTGGCAGCTGTTCACATGGGGGATGCCAGAGTAGGGGCATGGCCCCTCACCCTGGAACCTAGCAGGACAGGAAGGGTCTAGAATGGCACTGACACCCACATGGCCCCATGGTCCTCATCCTCTTGCCCCTCCCAGGGCTGGGGCCCTCCCCCCAGGGACTGACCTAAGTGGCTGTGGCCCGCCAGCCGAGCTGTGGCTGAGGGGCAGGCCAGGGCCTCTGCTGCTCCTCCCCATCAGCCAGCCCAGGACAGAGAGGCCAAGGAGTGGGCGGGCCAGACCCAGCCCAGGACTCCGTGATGTCACAGCGGTGCCGGAGGGGGAGGGGGTCGGCTGTTTTTCTGGAGAGTTAGAGCCAGAGTAAGACAAAGCGAGGGGCCAGCCGCAGGCGCCATGGAGCTGTGGTCTCAGGTCCTGCTGTGGGAACTTGTGCTTCTACAGAGTGAGTGGGGCAGCACAGCAAGTGTAGGGGGGGCAACAAGGGGGTATGGACAACTGGTGCTCTGAACCAGGTTCCTGGAGTGGAGCGCCCCCCATCAGGGTTGGGGGCCTCAGAGGGAGCTTTCACCAGGAGGGTGTGAGGCCTTTTCAGGTGAATCCCATAGAGCTGCCCTTGGGGATGCTGTAGCCAGCAATGCCAGGGCAGGGAGGCTGTGGCAGCCATAGTGCAGTGTCCTACCTCTGGCAGGCACCCTTAGACCCAGGCAGGCCAGGCGGAGTTGGGGGTGGGGGTGACATCCCAGGTCTGCAACTTCCCTCAGATGTGGGGAGTGGAGTGGGCCTGAGAATTTTGGACCCCTCTGGAACCCTCGCTCCCCAGCTGGCCTGCTGAACCCACACATTCCTCTCCAGACTCCGGGCACTCAGCCATCTCTCTGCACAGGAACTTGGGCCTGCGCAGGGCTGATGGGGCTTACTCCCATGTCCATTCCCTGGGCTCCACACCCTGCCCTTGCAAGGGTGCTGACAGTATCTTCCAACTGTAGAGAGTCTGAGGACCCTGGGGACTCTTGGGCTGTCACTCTCTGCAGGTGCAGAAGCTCCCTCCAAACCAGGATGTGCCCAACCCCAGGGCCTGCTGCAGGGTCAGGCTGAGGTGCCCCGAGTGGACTTTGTGTCCACTTGAGATGTAGACCCTAGTGACAATAAACACACATTATCTACAAGGGAGGGATGCAGTCCCAGCCCACCACACACCCCAGGACATTGGCTTCTGCACTCTAAGAGTGCAGGCACTGGCCCAAGCCAAGTGCAGCCAAAGGGGCCTGGGCGGGAGGACCCCCATCTGCCCTGACCTCTCCAGGGTCACACCTAGGACTGTGGGAGGGGCTCAGGCAGCTCAGTGGCTGACCTTGTCACTGGGGTCACTGTATGCAGACTCCTCTCTAGGCTCTCTCTCCTCTCCTTTCAGGCTCCACTGTCCTGCTGTCCTCAGGTGAGTGACCAGCGCCTCCCCGCTGGGGGTCAGTCCACCCCTCATGGTCCCCTGGTTCCCCTCCCTGACTTCCTCTTCCTCACCAGGGTCCTCCGGGCCTGCGACCAGTGACAGCTCGGTGGTGTCTGAGTCCACAGTGACCTGGGAGGCAGGCAGCCAGGCGGTACTGCGCTGCCAGAGCCCGCGCATGGTGTGGACGCAGGACCGGCTGCACGACCGCCAGCGCGTGGTCCACTGGGACCTGGGCGGTGGACCCGGCCCCGCGCGCCGGCTTGTGGACATGCACTCGACCGGCAAGCCGCGAGTGTACAAGCCCAGGGACCGCGGCCGCTTGCTGCTGTCTCCCTCCGCCTTCCAGGACGGCAACTTCTCTCTGCTCATCCAAGGTACGGGCCGTGGCCGGGGGCTCTGGGGTGGCCAGCACCAGGGGAATCGAGGCTTACGCTAAGTTCTCTCCGCGCGGGCAGCTGTGGAGGATAGCGACGCGGGGCTGTACACCTGTAACCTGCACCACCACTACTGCCATCTGTATGAGAGCTTAGCCTTGCGCCTGGAGGTCACCGACGACCGTGAGTTTGCTGGGCACTGACCCCGCCCTGCTGACCCCGCCCCCCCTGACCCCAGGAGCTCACCCCGTCGCCCCCGTCCCCTCTCCAGCCCTGGCCGCCCACGCACACTGGGATGGTGAGAAAGAGGTGCTGACCGCGGCGCGCGGCACGCCCGCGCTGCTGACCTGCGTGAACCGCGCGCTCTTGTGGACTGAGCGGCACTTGGAGGAAGCACAGCAGGTTGTGCACTGGGACCGCCAGCCGCCTGGGGTCCCGCACGACCGCGCCGATCGCCTGCTCGACCTGTACGCGTCCGGCGAGCGCCGCGCCTACGCGCCTCCCTTCCTACGCGACCGCGTGGCCGTTGGAGCCGACGCCTTCGCGCAAGGGGACTTCTCGCTGCGCATCGACCCGCTGGAGCCCGCCGATGAAGGCACCTACTCCTGCCACCTGCACCACCACTACTGCGGCCTGCACGAACGCCGGGTCTTCCACCTGCGTGTGGCCGAGCCCGCTGCGACCCCGCCGCCTCCGCGCCCCTCGCCAGGCCCGGCCCCAGGTTCGTGTCCTCCCCGGGGGGCCCGGGGCGCCGGACGCGCGTGTTCCTGACGTTGTCCCTGCCCCCAGACCCCACGCTGGCACGAGGGCGCAGCGTCATTAATGTCATCGTTCCCGAGGGCCGGGCGCACTTCTTCCAGCAGCTGGGCTACGTGCTGGCCACTCTGCTGCTCTTCATCCTGCTGCTCATCACGGTGATCCTGGCCACCCGCCAGCGCCGCCGCGGGGGTGAGGCGGGGCGCCAGGCACGGGGGTGGGGGCGGGGATGCGGGCACCGGACGCCCCTGACACGCTCTCCTTCCGAAGGCTATGACTACACGGACCAGAAGTTGGCCAAGGTCAAAGGGTGAGTGTCCCGCCCGCCCCGCCCCTCCCCGCCTCGCGCTCCGCTCACTCGGCCTGGCCCAGCCCCTCTCGCGCCCCTAACCTGTTGCTTCCTCCAGGAAAGACGTGAACCTGGCAGAGTTTGCAGTGGCCACAGGAGACCTGACTCCCTACAGGAGCGAGGATATCCAGCTAGGTAGGGGAGCTGGGACGCCCAGGCACAGATGGGGCAGGCCTGGGCTTGGGGGCTCCTCTGGAGGGGGCTCATGTTGCTCTCCCTGCATCAGATTACAAAAATAACATCCTGAAGGAGAGCATTGAGCTGGCTCACAGCTCCCTATCTGCCAAGAACATCGACCTAGACAAAGGTGAGTGCTGCCCACTCTCAGCTGGCCCGAGTGCGGCTGTACCCCCAGGAAGCCCCCTCCCTGGAATGAGGCCCCAGCCAGCCCCATGGGTAGAGGACCATTGCCACCTCTGCCCCAGAGTCCTTGGAAAGCCTGCTGAGCGTTCACTGTTTCCCACTGCATGGAAGGGCAGAGTGGACCCCAGCTGGTCCTTTGATTTTCAGAATTCAGGAAGGAGTACTGCAAATAAAGGGGTGCTGGGCTCCTGGCTGGGCCAGCAGCTCTACCCCCAGGACTGTGGATGTCCCGGACCTCAGATGGCTCACCAACTTCCCAGCAGCTGGTCCTGCTTTCTTGAAGTTGGCCCAGTGGTGGCTGGCACAAAGTGGCTGGAGCACTGTCTTCCTTCTTAAGAAGCTACTGTGGGCTTCTGGGAATTCTGCTGCAGCATAGCCACAACCCTTCAGCCACCCTTGGCAACTGGTGGCCCCATCCCCCACAATACACCCCAGGTCCCACTGACTCCCATCAAGCTATGGGACACTCCTGGCCCCTGTCTGTGGGGGAGGAAGACACCCCTGGGGAGCTGGAGTAGCCTCAGGGCTTGTACCTCACTCCTTTCTGGGTAGCCCCCAGTGGCCTTTCCAGACTGTACCAGGTACCCACATGTTACTCAGAGGCCAGCCCGGTTGCCCTCTGTCCTGTATGGAAACTGAAGACCCCAGGGACTCCGCTGCTTTGGACCACGCAGGTTTCCATGGCCTTTACTGTGCTTCTGACCCCTCTCTACCTGTTTTCCACAAGCTGCCTTGATGGTCACTGGGTTCTATGTGACCCCCCTGACATTCGTGCCCCTCCCTGGGCTGGAGTCCAGGGCAGAGGTCAAATTTGGCTTCTATTGTGGCTGAGAACTGGGTGAGGGATGACAATGGATCTGGGTGGCCTGTGCTGCCACCCTGACATCCCATATGTGCTCCTGCTGGGGGAACTGCTTCATCACAATAAAGCCTATGTCTGATTTTTAGACTTGACCCAGGTGTACCTCCACAATCACCCTCTCCCCTGGGAGCAGACCCTGGGCCTTGTGCATCCCAAGTGGAGTGTGAAGCTCCATTCTTTGGGAAGGTCTGGATCCTCCTAGAAGCAGGTGTCATGCCAGGGAAACACTGAGCCAGTTCTCCATGTACCCTTCTGGGGGAGGAGTTCCAGTTCCTCTTCTGAATGAGGAAGAGGAGCAGATGAAGACAGAGAGACACTTGGTCCAGTCATCCAAGGATCAGATGCCAAGACATGATAGAAAGAAGAGCAGGAGCAGGCGTGAAGGTTTCACCAGGCTTGGATCTGACCTAGATGGAGACTTGGGCAGGGCCGGGCTGGTGGGGTTAGCGCTGCCCGTGCAGGATCCAGGATAGGCTAGGTCAGGAGCTGGCTGCATGTTCTCTGCACCAATGAGGTGGGGGAGACGGGAGCCTCTGAGAGTGGGCATAGAGCTGTTTCCCCACCCTGGCCCCTCCAGTGCCTTCCTAGGGCAGCAGGGACAGGGACAGGAAAGGATGACTGTCACCCTTGAGGACCTCAAAAAGCAGGAGCTGCCGAGCATGGTGGTTCACACCTGCAATCCCAGCACTTGGAAGGCTGAGGCAGGAGGATTGTTTCGAGTTCCAGACCAGCCTGGGCTATAAAGTGAGCTCAAGGCCAGTCTGAACTACATGGGGAGACCCTGTCTCAAAAAGACAAAAAAAAAAAAAAAAAAAAAGAAGCAGGAGCCAGGGTGGGTAGGAGAATGGCTTGGGAGATGTGGTGTATTTGAGGATACATACACTTCTGTCTTAACCCAGCGGCCTCTGGCTCCAGTAGTGGCCATACTGTCCCTGGACAGGGTCCTTCCTGGCAGGGCTCCAGCTTGCTCATGTCAAAATCAACACTGTGACTGGCCTTGGGCCTCTGGTCACTGTCCCTCTCCAGTGTGGGCTGAGAGGGACAGTGACCAGAGGGGAGTCTGAGGGCAACAGGGCCCAGGTCCTGCACTAAAAGTGTCACTATTTCTGGCTAACAGCCATTGACATAGGCTGAGGGGCTCCCAAGGGAGAGACCTGCCTCCCCTTCCTCGGGAACAAGCAGAGTCCCCAGGTCAGAGCCTCAAAGGTTATGCTTCCTGCCTGGCTTTTGGGGAAAAAAGGTGGAGGAGGGAACAGGATCCAGCTTAAGGCTCAGGGAGAGTGGGTGCCCAAGGTGGCAGCCAAGCTGTGCTATGCCCATCAAGCTGAGGGCCAGGGCAGGGTGCTTGGCCTTAGCTGACATGGATTGCCTCTTGTCATCCATGCACAGGGTCTTCTGTCCAACTTCTGGGTCCTCCAGGCTGTGGCAGGGTTGCTTCTTGGGCTGGGCCAGCACCAGAGTTGGTCAGGACCAGGCAACATGGCAGTGTCCCAGGCCACAAGTGGAATCTAGGCGCCTTCTCTCATCTCCTGGGGAGTCTCTCCCCAACTCTGGACACTTTGGGGTGCCCTCTAGTGGCCTCAAGACTTCCTCCCGGAGTGGAGCGAAACAGAGCCTTCAGCCCAGTGAGATAGCGTGTGGCTGGACTCTTCACCAACAGAGGGGCCCTGGCTGTTCAGTCCACGACAATGAAATATCCCTTTGGCTTCAGCGGCCAGGGCAGCACGACGCTCGAACACCCGGGTCCACGCGAGCTCCCACCCGCCTAATCGCCACACGCATTCGGCCCGTGCCTCCTGGAGCCTGCGTGGGACCGGCACTCGGGAGCATGAACGCGGGCTGGCGAGAGGCGCGGGCACAGTATCCTTAGCTTCCTGCGGCGCGCCCATCAGCCTGCCGGAAGAGCCCCGGGGTGCTCGGAAGAGGGCGCTGGAGCCAGGCGGCTCGGCCGCTCTTGGGGCACAGGGGCGCGTCTCTGAGATCTGCTGGCACCGCGTGGCCCGGGTGCGGCCTCCCTCTAATAGTCGGGCCGCGCCCCGCAGATGAGGGGAGGGTTCTCGGGGGTCCCCCCCGTCTACTGGGGATGCGCCGTCTGCCCCCCGACACTAATACCAGGCGGGCGCTGGAGTTTCCAGGTTCTCTGGGCCGGAGGGCGGGTCAGGGCCGGGGGTTCCCGGCAGCGGTGGAGAGGCCGCACCCCGCCGCTCGCCCCGCCCCAGGCCGCCGCTCGCCCCGCCCCAGGCCGCCGCTCGCCCCGCCCCAGGCCGCCGCTCGCCCCGCCCCAGGCCGCCGCTCGCCCCGCCCCAGCCCGCCGCTCGCCCCGCCCCAGCCCGCCGCTCGCCCCGCCCCAGCCCGCCGCTCGCCCCGCCCCAGCCCGCCGCTCGCCCCGCCCCAGCCCGCCGCTCGCCCCGCCCCAGCCCGCCGCTCGCCCCGCCCCAGCCCGCCGCTCGCCCCCCGCCCTCTCCCGGCGCCTGCGCAGCCCCGCCCCACAGCCCCCGCGGGTGGGCGGTGACGTCACCGTTCTCGGGCGCCGCCAAGCGGCCGCACGCTGGCCGGCCGGGCGGTCCCTGAGCGGCGCGGATCCGGGGGGCGACAGGCGACTGGCGGCGGGCGGTGGCAGGCCTTGGCGCTGCGTCCCTAGTGCCCTTCCGGGGCCGGTGGCGAATGGGCGGCCGCGGGCCGCGGGGCAGCAGCTGGGGCGCGGGCGGGAACCGGGGGTGCGGGAGGGCCTCGGCGCGGCCGGGCGGGGCGCGGGCCGGCGGGCGGGGAGCGCGCCCGGCGTCCGAGCCGCGGACCCGGCCCTGAGCGCCGCGCGTGCCCCGCGCCTTCGCTCCGCGTCATGGCGGAGACCAAGATTATCTACCACATGGATGAGGAGGAGACGCCGTACCTGGTCAAGCTGCCCGTGGCCCCCGATCGCGTCACGCTGGCCGACTTCAAGAATGTGCTCAGCAACCGGCCCGTGCACGCCTACAAATTCTTCTTCAAGTCCATGGACCAGGACTTCGGGTTGGTGACTGCGCACCGTGCGACACCTGTCAGCTGGGGCGGGAGGGTCTATGGCCAAGCGGCCCTGGGCTGAGTCGTGCCTGCCCTCGACTGGGACCTTGCCTGCCACCTGGGGTGGCAGGCCTGACCACCCGGAGCCATCCCTGAGCGCCCTGGCCACCCTGAGCCTGAGGTCCTATCGTGGCCTGTCTGGGCCAGGGCCTGCCACATTCTTTCCTTGGGGCTGGCAGGTCCCCGGCTCAGGAAGGCCAGGTTAGGGCAGTGTCAAGGAATGGACAGGTCCCAGCACCCACTGGATCCCTGGGACAGGACATGGGGGTGGCACAGGAACAGCAGTTTGTATGAGGGGTTTGCAGAAGTTTCTAGAGTCTCAAGGGAGACTCCTTCTGGAGCCCTCCTCCAGGGTTCCTATGTCAGGGCAGAGGTCAAGGGTCACAGCGACCCTGGAGTTTTGCTCCACCCTCAACCCTGAGGCTCCTGGCCACCTGCTGACCAGGGTCAGCCTCTAGGCTGCCTGTCCGGGGAGTAGGGACTTCCCACTTGTGCTGAGAGGCAGGGAGCAGGAGCCTGGTCATCCGCTAGAGGCCTGATAGGTCACAGCCATGAGTAACTCGAGTCCCCAGCTCAGCAGTGTGCTGAGCAGGTGTGCCCGGTGCCCTCAGGCAAGTGGTGTCCTTGTGTGTGGTCCTGTCTTGGCGCTTTGACATTGACCTCCCCAATCAAACAGGGCCACTTTATGCTTGGGGTCTGAGGTCAAGTGGGCAGCCCTGGCCCGAGGAGGAGAGGCAGCAGTCCTGGGCATGTCTCCCTCAGGGCCGCAGTCTGTTCTGCCTGCCATCTTGCTGGGCCTCATATGGTTCCTTCACTTCTCTGACCCTTCTGTTCCTGGCCTTGCACAGGGAGTGTGTGGAAGAGCACCTGGGTTTTTAGTTTGTTGTTTTGACAGGAATCACCAAAATCACAAATACTCTTCTTCACAGACTCCTGCAAGGGGGCATGTGTGGTGAGGAGCATGACTACCTCTAGGTTGCCTACCCCATGCTTTGAGCTGTGTGTTGAAGGGACCCTGCCCTCTGCTCATATCTATAGGGGGCTGTGTACCCCTGCGCCTCAGTGGAGCTGCTGCTGGGCAGTCTGGGAGGCTGGAGTGCCCTGTCTGAGAAGGATTGGGCACTCAAAGCTGTGACATGGGAGATGATGTTGGGGGCTTGGGCAGGCTTGGGAATGGTGGGGTTTGGTGTGGGAGCCAACTGAGGGCTTGAGCATAAGTTGAACACCTCTGAGGTATGGGACAGCCAGGACAGCTAGGAAGCAGAGGGCAGTCGAAGTGCGCAGTAGGGCAGAGCTCACCTTGCTTCCTCCCTGGCCTCTGGCCAATGGCCTGGTGGCCTCAGGAGCTAAGAAAGGAGTCCATCATTTGCTTCCCTCTTCTCTTCCCTTAAGTTCTTGCTGTAGACTCTAAGATCAATCTAGTTCATAAATTCTTTATTTAGAGAAATATGTAAGTTCTTATGAGAGGAGCGGATTTTAGTATAAAAGGAAACTGAGGTGAGTTCATGCTCTCAATACCAAATGAATGTCACTTGGCCCTGGGGGAAGGGAAGGCAGGCCTTGGCTGAGTTAGGATAGTGGCCCAGAGTGGTCTCTGACTGGAGGCTGTGAGGTGTACCCTTATGTGTCTTAGCATCCTGCATCAACGCCCAGACTGCTGTGGGCCAGCCCTGGGTTCCCTGAACCTCTATTGCCTTGCTTAACCATCAGCTTGTTGGGCCCTGCTCCACCTTTATGAAGGCTTCTCTCTTCTTTTCTTCGTGGTACTGGATATTGAACCCAGGGCCTTCATACTGAGCTATGTCCTCAGGCTTTTTCTTGTTTTTATTTTGAGACAGGGTTTTGCTAAGTTTCCTGGGCTGGGTTTGACCTTGTGATCTTCCTGCCTTAGCCTCTCTGAGGCCTGGGATTCTAGGTGTGTACCACAGTGTCTGGCTCTGTCCCCTGGTTTTCATGTGAAGGTGTTTGTTGTTCTGACCCAGGACCCCAGGGGCCTGGGAGCAGAGTCTCTTGGCCTCTGGCATTGAGTCTGTTAATGATCAGTGAGGAAAGGAGGATCCTGAGGCAGGAGAAGAAGAGTTTTTGTCCTTCTGTCCCCATGGCAAGGAGATGTTGCCAATGCAGGCCCATGGGCTTGGTGTTCAGCTTGTGCACTCATCTCCATTGTTGGGGGGCCCAGGCCTGGGGACTGGGTGGTTGGGCACAGGTAGGTGCTAGGAACCCTGGACTCTGGCCACCTGCCAGCAGGCACAGGAGTTCTGTCAGCCCCATGTGCTTGGGGGACTGCCACTGGGGCTGCTGCCTGTGGCCCTGAGCTCTGACATTCAGTCTCTGTGACCACCCCCCTACTCTGCCAGATTGGCAAATCCAGGTGGATGTAATGCATACCATGAATAGGGGGTGTGCAGAGCAACCCAAGAACTCTGTGTGGGCTGCTTTGTGGGCACGAGGCATGCATTGGGCTAAGGCTCACCACACACCAGTTTGGTGCAGCTGGAACCCTGACTCATGGGAGTACATGGGATGGGGAGGAGGAGCCTTGGGGTCCTTGATTGCTGTGGCCTCTGTAGCCCAGGGTCCTTCTTTGCCAAAGTCTACTGGGCTCTGAGGACCCTTCTTATGTGTGGATTCCTCCCTGGGGTGGGTCACAGGAGCGGCAGGTGGAGCCCAGTGGCCACAAGTTCGAGGTTAACAGGGATCACTCTAGGAAGTCTGAGGTAAATGCCCTCCCTGGCCATCCTGACTGCTCCTGAACCTGTCCCCCACTCCCAAGAAGCCATGAGCACAGGAGCCCCAGCATTGTCCAGAGTCCTTGCCCACTTTGGAGCTCCTGAGAGATCATGCTGGCAGCTGTGGGCTGCACCACCTACCCCAGAGCCCTCGCCTGCCTTCCACCGGGGGCTCTGGCACCTGTACCCTACCTGACTGGGTGGGGAGGATCTATCAGTACCTCCCCTCAGTCCTGGCTGCTGACCTTCCTCATGCCCTTAGGGCTCCACACAGGGTGGTGGTGGGGGTAGCATGTGGGTTCTGCCAGCTGGGCTGGGCCAGGAGAGCAAGGGAACTGCATCTGAGCAGTGTTGAGAGGCATGTGAATCTCCATAGCCCTGGTCATCTCAAGGCCCTGGCCACATGGAT
This sequence comes from Hydrochoerus hydrochaeris, assembly GCA_004027455.1. Lineage (NCBI taxonomy): Eukaryota > Metazoa > Chordata > Mammalia > Rodentia > Hydrochaeridae > Hydrochoerus > Hydrochoerus hydrochaeris. The sequence continues at coordinate 184,366 of PVLA01001554.1, read as the reverse complement.
AATGGACCTTAAGGCCAGGCAGGGCCTGTGGGGAGCCAATAGGTGCTGGGCTCCCATCTGTCTCCCAGGGTGAGTCATACAGGGCTGCAGCTGGGCATGGCAGGGGACAGACTATTGGCTGACCCATGGAGGCCATCATGGGGTGGAGGCAGGAGTTCCCAGGGGCCTGCATTGAAGTCAGGTGAGTGCTGTAAACCTGTGGTGCATTGGCCGCTTTGCTCCCAATCCCAGGAATCCCAGGCCCAGTGTGGCCTTCCTGGGAAGCTAGCTGCAGGGCTGTGGTTTCTGAGTGAAGGTGCAGGCTTCAGGGATCCCGAGGTGACTGTCTGCATGTTGGGGTGTCTACCTCATTGGACAGGGCCCAGAGAGGCAGCTGGAGCAGTGACAGAATTGTAGTAGGCTGAGTGCCATGCATCCTCTCTCCCAGGCTGACTGAATCTCTGCTGTCTGCTCATCTCTTAGGCTTGGGTTCGCCTGGTGAGGTCTGAAGCAGGGCCTTACTCCTTGGGTGGGATGGGGTGTCCACTGCACTTGGGCCAGCTGCTGCTGCCCTGGAGAGGGCAAGTCAAGGTGTCCTGGGACTGGTGGCCCTGCTCTTGGCATCGGGCCCATTGGGCCATGAGGCTGCTTCCTGCCAGGTGCATGTCCAGGCCCAGCCCAGTCTCCCAGCTCCTATTTCTCATTTGGCCTGAGTCCAAGATGTGGAAAATCCCGCTGTGCTTGGCAGGGCTGAGTGCCAGTGGGTGGAGTGTCCAGGCCCTAGCTCCCGCCTACCACCCACTAAGCTATGCTGGTTGCTGCCCTTGTACCTTTGAACCCTGACCCCAGGTCATCTGGCCTCCTCAGTTTGTTCCTTTCCCTGATCTTTGGCAAGTTACTTGGATACCCTATACCCTTGCCCTAGGAGCAGCAGGAAGACGGCAGAGCCAGATGCTGGTCAGTGGGTGTAGCCAGGGCCTGGGCAGCTCTGACCTCAGCTACCCTGGTCCTCAAGTGCCAGAGCCTAGGGCTGTCTGAGAGTTGGGCTTAGTTTAGGACATAGGTGGAGTGAGGAACACACAGAAAAGTATCAGGGCTCCCAGGCATGGGGGTGGCATGTAACAAGGACCAGGGCCCCAGGGGTGCTTATGGAAACTCAGGACAGATGTGTGAAAGAGTGGGGATTTGGGGGTAGCATGAGGAGCATTAGACCTGTTCCTCCAGGAAGCCGCTGTGGACCTGCAGGTTGTTGAGAAGCAGGACGGTTGTTCTAGAAAGGGCTAGAAGGTGGGGCCCAGGGTGTAGGTACAGATTTGGGGTGAAGAGCAGAGGAGCCAAGGGGGAGCCTGGACCTGAGACTCCCAGGCCATGGAGAGAGCTGCTGAGTGGGCAACTGTTGGGGTCCCCAGGGGAGGGAACAAGGTTGAGGTTTAGCTTGGGATGGAGCTGTGGACAGGGCCAGTGAGGAAGCTTCAGTGTCAGTCCCATTCCCAGGCATACTTCCCTTTCTCCTCTACCCCCCTCCCCAGCCTGGAGGTGGACAGGAACCCTAGGCTGGCCCTAGTGAACTGTCCACTGCCACTGTCCCAAGGCTGAAGTGACATTGCAGGGTGGAAAGAGTCCTGAGAGGAGAATGCAGTGGGTATGGTGCCCAAAGATGACCTGCCCACCTGTCTGCAGGGTGGTGAAGGAGGAGATCTTTGATGACAATGCCAAGCTGCCCTGCTTCAATGGCCGTGTGGTCTCCTGGGTGAGTCCTGCATGTACTCAAAGTATTCAGCTGGGCCCTGATGTCTGCTGTGGGTAGAGGCTCTTCCCAGGGAGGTGGCAGGCTCAGCGCTGGCTGGGGTAGGGCAGGGATCCAGACAAGTTGGGTGTCCAAGCCCTCACTCTCCCTCCACAGCTGGTCCTGGCCGAGGGTGCTCACTCAGATGCAGGGTCCCAGGGCACCGACAGCCACACAGACCTGCCCCCAGCCCTCGAGCGGACAGGTGGCATTGGGGACTCCAGGCCGCCTTCTTTCCAGTAAGGACCCTGTGGACTGAGCTTCTGGGTGCCCCGAGGCCCATCTGAGGGGCAGGGACTGGAATCTTTTGAGAGGTTGGCTCCCAGCTTCCCCATGCCACCCCCTTCATCTACACAGCCCAAACGTGGCCCCCAGCCGCGATGGGATGGACAACGAGACTGGCACAGAGTCTATGATCAGTCACCGGCGGGATCGAGCCCGGCGCCGGAACCGCGAGGAGGGTACTGTGGCTGTATCTGCCCTGCCCTGGGCCCCAGGCCCCCTGGCACCCATAGTGGGCCCCAAATTGCTGCTAGTACCCTGAGGTCCTTGGTTGGAAGCCCCAGGCCAGGTGCCCCTTGTGGTCCTAGAGTCACTCCTCAGCTGCTAGGCCAGCAGGAGCCAGAGGTGGCATAGGCCCCACATCAGCTCCCACTTGCTGGCCTGCAGCCCCCCGCACCAATGGGCACCTGAGAGGGGACCGGCGGCGGGACCTGGGACTGCCCCCGGATAGTGCATCCACTGTGCTGAGCAGTGAGCTAGAGTCCAGCAGCTTCATCGACTCAGATGAGGAGGACAACACCAGCCGGTACAGGCAGGGGCTGGTGTCCCTAGTGCAGTTGGCCCGTGTTGGGGGGCAGATCTTGAACCCTGACTCTGCTCCAGGCTGAGCAGCTCCACAGAGCAGAGCACTTCCTCTCGGCTCATCCGGAAGCACAAGCGCAGGCGCCGGAAGCAGCGCCTGCGGCAGACAGACCGGGTAGGCAGTGGGGCCAGTGGGGGTGGTAGGTGCCTGGGCAGCTGCCAGCACCTCACTGGGCCCATCTGCAGGCCTCCTCCTTCAGCAGCATCACCGACTCCACCATGTCTCTGAACATCATCACTGTCACGCTCAACATGGGTGAGGCCTCGGGGGCTGGCAGGGCGGGCAGGGCGGGGCCAGGCAGGGCCTGCTCACGGCTGCTCCTGCAGAGAGGCATCACTTCCTGGGCATCAGCATCGTGGGGCAGAGCAATGACCGGGGTGATGGCGGCATCTACATCGGTTCCATCATGAAGGGCGGGGCTGTGGCCGCTGATGGCCGCATCGAGCCTGGCGACATGCTGCTGCAGGTGCGGGCTGTGGGGGCTGGGCACCAGACATGGGCACCGCTCTCTGCCACTGGCCCTGACCCCAGCGCCCCCCCAGGTGAATGACGTGAACTTTGAGAACATGAGCAACGATGATGCTGTGCGGGTGCTCCGGGAGATCGTGTCCCAGACAGGGTGAGGCTGTGGGAGACAGGGCAGGGGTCATGACCCAGACAGTGAGGTTGCAGGACCTGGGGCTTGGAGAGAGGGTAGGTAGAGAGGGCACAGGGCAAGGCAGGCAGCAAGGCAGGCTGCAAGGGCCTCACCTGTGTGACGCTCGAAACAGGCCCATCAGCCTTACAGTGGCCAAGTGCTGGGACCCGACCCCCCGGAGCTACTTCACTATCCCAAGGGGTGAGTGACCCTGTGGGTGGTTGGGCTGGGGGGGTTCCAGGGCACAGCTGAAGGTCCCTCTCTTCTATGCCTTGTTCTCTGTCCTCCTGCCCATCTGTCATCTGCTGCTGTCCAGCTGACCCTGTGCGGCCCATCGACCCAGCCGCATGGCTGTCCCACACAGCCGCGCTGACGGGCGCCCTGCCCCGCTATGGTACGAGCCCCTGCTCCAGTGCTGTCACGCGCTCCAGCTCCTCCTCACTAACCAGCTCAGTGCCTGGTGCTCCACGTAAGTGGCAGCTCATGAGCCCCCTGGAGGGAATCCAAGGCTGGAGGGCGTGGGTTGGCCCAGCCTTATGTTGGGTTCTTATAGCTGTCACCAGCCCAGGACAGGCATTGTGCCTGTTCCCAGCACCCACACACTCATGCTCAGCCAGACCTATTGGTGTGGGCCACTGAGAGGCCCAGGCCTGCCAGGTGGGGATGGTAGGGATATGTGACCAGAGCTGCTTTCCTGCTTCTAACACCACTAATGCCCCCGCTTCTGGGAGGACAGTGGTGGTGGGGACCTAGCTCTGGTCTGCAGGGTAGGGATGGTCTTGCCCATTCTGGTCTGAGATCCTGTGAGGGGCACCTGTGAGTCGAGATGGAGGCCTGTTCCTCAAGCCTGAGTGTCCATCCTGCAATCCCTGCTGGGCTCCCAAGCTCTGCCCAGAGCCAGCTGCTCCTTAGCTGAGGGGGTGTGCTTTGCAGAGCTGGAGGAAGCTCCACTGACAGTGAAGAGCGACATGAGTGCTGTTGCCCGGGTCATGCAGCTGCCAGACTCTGGGCTGGAGATCCGTGACCGCATGTGGCTCAAGATCACCATTGCCAATGCTGTCATCGGTGAGTCCTGCTTGGCACCTGCTAGCTGGCAGGGAATGGGGTGAGGTGGGGAAGCAGCCAGCTGAGCTCCAGCCTGATTGGCTGTGTGGCCAGGGGCGGATGTGGTAGACTGGCTGTACACGCATGTGGAGGGCTTCCGGGAGCGGCGCGAGGCCAGGAAGTATGCCGGCAGCATGCTGAGGCGTGGTTTCCTGAGGCACACGGTGAACAAGATCACCTTCTCTGAGCAGTGCTACTATGTCTTTGGGGACCTGTGCAGTGGTGAGTGAGGGGGAGGTCCATGTGCAGTGCTGAGTGGGACTATGGGGGACCTAGGATCTGTGCACTCCTTACCTGCCTCCCCCCACCAGATCTCGCAGCCCTGAATCTCCACAGTGGCTCCAGTGGAGCCTCGGATCAGGACACCCTGGCCCCACTGCCCCACCCAGCCACGGCCTGGCCCCTAGGCCAGGGCTACCCCTACCAGTACCCTGGGCCCCCACCCTGCTTCCCACCTGCCTACCAGGACCCCAGCTTCAGCTATGGCAGTGGCAGCGCCGGGAGCCAGCAGAGTGAAGGTGAGAGCCTGCCAAGCTCCCCTGCTGCCCGCACCTACCCTGCCCTCCTGCTGCTCCCCCAAATCCCTGCTGTGTGCTTGGGCCCTGGGGCCTCCTCTGGGTTCTGGAGAGGGATTTAGGAAATCTGGGGCTTTGCCACTGTGCCTGATGGGGCTGGTGGTGCAGGTTTGGCAGGGACCAGAACTAGAAGATGGCATGGCAGGGGCTGTGTACCCAGAGGTTGGGCGATTTAAGAGCACCGGTCAAGGTCACTTTCCAGGCCTAAGACACAGGGAGGGTGGACTCCATTCCTGTGGCCCCTGTGGCCCACAGGGAACTGGAAAGCTGGAAGGAGCCTGTTGGAGCAGAGCTGAGACTGAGCAGCACATGAAACCTGGGCTGTGTGTGCAACTTCTGGGGACCAGAGAAGGACAGGAGAGGCAAGGGGCAGGGGGTGGCCATGTCTGGGGAAGCCATTGGTCTTTGGACCCTGGACAGGCACTTGCTCCCATCCAAACCTGACCCAGCCACTGCCAGACCCAGCTGGTGGTGGGCCCAGTGTGTAACTTGTGCTATCCCTTGCTTTGTGCTGAGCAAGCCTTAGACTGAAGGACTAGCGGAGTGGACCCTCGGGGCCGGTAAGCCAGGGTCCCCCCCAGCATCCCTCTTAGCATGTCCCTGGCAGTCCTCTGTCCTCAGGTTTCCTGGAGCCCAGGATGGGGCAAGCGGTTAGCTGACCAGGGCCCCAGGGTGGATGGACAGTGGAATCTGGGTGGGGAGCCCAGGATGGTCAGCAGGAGTGCCAGGCACAGAGGGCCTTCACTGGGGCCTTAGTTTCTCAGCTGAGAGAACAGCCCTCAGCTCAAGCACTGGGGTTTAGCATGGGCTCTGATGCTGGCCTGTGTCCTGCTGTCTGCTGCTGCCATACCCCCTTGCTCTATGGCTGCTCCTGCTTTGTGGGGTGGGGCAAGACCCACGCTTGTGTCTGCATGGCTGTCCTCTTGCTTGATCCCGCCTGCTAGCTGCCTGAGGCAGTGGTAGCCTGGGGTGGCTCAGCTGGCTGACCTGGTCCTCCCTCTCTCCCTTCTCATTCCCAGGGAGCAGAAGCAGCGGGTCCACCCGGAGCAGCCGCCGGGCCCCAGGCCGAGAGAAGGAGCGTGGGGCGGCTGGAGCTGGGGGCGGGGGCAGTGGCAGTGAGTCTGACCCTGCAGCACCCAGTGGGTTGGGAGCGTCCTGGCGGGAGCGTCCTGTCAGCCAGCTCAGCCAGGGCAGCAGCCCACGTAGCCAGGCCTCAGCTGTTGCTCCAGGGCTCCCTCCACTGCACCCCCTGACAAAGGCCTACACAGTGGTGGGCGGTCCTCCTGGGGGACCACCTGTCCGGGAACTGGGTGCTGTCCCCCCAGAACTGACTGGCAGTCGCCAGTCCTTCCAGAAGGCCATGGGGAACCCCTGTGAGTTCTTTGTGGATATCATGTAACCGGCGGCCAGTGCCTTCAGCCCTGTCCAAGGTGGGGCACCCCGTCCTGCTGCACTGGGAGCCAGTGGGCTTGCCTTAGTGGTAACCAGCTGGGATGGGCCAGCCTGGTGGTGCAGGCTTGAGGTCAGAGGCTGAGGGTAGCCACCTCCTCCTGGGGCCCTGGACAGAGAGCAGTTGTGTCCCTGCAGACCCTTAAGAGGAACCGTTGTTTCCTCAGGCAGGTCTGACCTGCCTCTTCAGCATGGGGATTGGGTCCCTTCTTTGGAAGTAACTGTAGGGGCTCTATGTTGACCCCCAGAGCTATGCAGAGGTCTTCTCCTGAGCTGACCTAAAGCCCCTGCTCACCCAGCTCACAGGCCCTGCCTGTCTTACCCAGGCAGTGGTATCCCCAGGCCCCTCTGGTCACTCCAAGTGGGTTCTAACTTATTTATTTATTGCTGCCCTGCCTGCTGGGGGGAGGGCACAAGTGCCACCCCCACAGTGGGGGAAGTTTGTGTGTTCCTACTCCACTCGGACTCAGAGTGTGAGGGACACAGGTCACGATGGAAAGCATGGAGGGTGAGGAGCTGGGAGGGCCCTGTGCACTGCTCCAGGTCTCGCTGCAGGCAGATGGGGTCTTGGGAAGAAAGGAGCCAACCTGGCCTGTCCTGTCTGTGGGCTGCCCGCCCGCTGCCTGTTGCCTTCTTGGCACTCCTGGCCTCTGCACTTCCGCATTGTAGATACTGTGTCAAAGTCCAAGCATCTGGGTAGTTCACTAGAGCTGCTTCTGTGTAAATGCTATTTTAAACACTAAAAAACGTTTAATTTTATAGGGCTGGTTTTCGGCCTGTGACCCTACTCTCTGCGGGCTCTCTAAGGACTCAGGTGTGGGGGTGGATCCACTGCTGATCCCGCTCTGACTGGAGGCTGCCTTGGCCCAGACTGGTGCCATCCTCTTGAGTCTGTGCCTGCCACAAGGCTCTGTCCGGGGTGCTGGCCGGTGTTTTCTGTCCTTGGTGCTGGCTTCAGGGGTCCTGGTAGCAGATGCTGGCCGTGGTGCTGACGCCCACCTCCACCCGTGCTCTGTCCGAGGTACTGCTGGCAAGCAGAGCCCCCTCCCATGGGCTTGACCTGGGCCAGGCTGGATGCCACCCCTTCACTCCTGGGTGGGCTTTGCTGGCTGCTCCAGGCCTATCTTGGGCACAGCGAGGCAAATGGTGCCTAACTTGGCCTCCCTTTGGGCAGGAGTTTCCTAGCTGAGGATGTGGTTGTGGGTCCCCCGGAACCTCTGGGAGCCCTTTGGGAAAGTAGAGCAGGCCTTATGGGTTCCTCCCACACATTTCAGGCCTGGGATCAAGGTCAAGGTCAGTTTGGAGTCAGAATCAAAAACAGAAGGTTATCAGTCCAGGGTTTTGGGGTCTCTACAGGAGCTGAATTCACTGGGGTTGAAGTCCTAGGGTTAGGGGTCACTCAGGCTCTCCCTGCACCCTGTTCCTGCCCCCACTGCCATCCCCATCTGTGGTGTCACTTGGTACCTGGCCTAGAAAGAATTCAGGGGTGTTGAGCTCTGGCCACCACAGCAGCAGGTAGCACTTGGGCAGGTGAAAGATGGCCAGTATGCCCAAGGCACAGAGGAGGATGGCACCCATCTGCACAGCAGGCTGATACAGCACCTGCATGTTGGTATAGAGGGGCACAAAGGAGACCCAAGTGATAAAGTAGGCCAGCATGGCAAAGGTGAGGCTACGGGCACGGTTGTAGTGGCCAGGCTGGCTCTGTACCAGGAAGGTGCCCAGGAAGCAGAGGAAGGCCAGTGTGATGTTGGTGACATGCATCAGGCCCAAGCCCACCCAGGAGTGCATGTGGCAGTGCACCAACACCTCCCTGGGCAGCACCTGCCAGTCCATCACCACCTTGGGTGGGAAAGCTATGAGAGACCAGCTACAGAGTGCTGCCTCCACCAGGACCAGCAGCAGCACCAGCAGCCAGGCCTGAGGGCCCCGTACACGGCCGTGCACCCAGGCCACCCAGGCAGGCGGCAGTTCTGACTCCACAAAGGTCTCAGCTGCTTGCAGGAACAGCGTACTCAGGCAGCCTGTGAGTGGGAGGTGAGCCATGGGCTGCTGGGCCAGGCACCTGGCAGGCCCTGGCCAGCCCGGGAACAGGAGGATGCTGAGGCAGACAGGGCCCAGACAGGCCAGGCCAAAGCAGGACAGTGGCCCTCCTGAGGCCTGGACCAGTGGGCTGTTCCTGTGGCAAATGAAGAGCCCCAGGGCTGCCAGCACCAGGGCCAGCACCAGTCCCAGTAGCAAGAGCAGCAGCAGCACAGCTGGATCTCTCCACTCCAGGAACCTGGGCATGCGGGGAAAGCAGCGCGTGCTCCGCTCTGGGGACCACTGGTCCTGGTTACAGAGGGTGCAGGTGAGGTCATCTGTAGGAGGCAGGAGACAAGGGTCTCTGTGGGCTGGTGCTGGGGTACACAGCCACCATGGGCTCTGACTTCCGTCAGCCTTGTAGCTAGAGTTGGGGGGACTCTGACTCCCAACTTGTACAAACCATGGTTGGGTAGGTGACTTGCCTGGGTTCTGCCGGTAGCTGCCTGCCTTGCAGTCCACACAGTCATAGCAGCAGGAGTGGAAGCCCTTCACCTGGCGTACCTGGCCCTCACGGCACTCCTGGGAGCACTGAGACACTGGCACCTGGCATGGGACCTCAGGTCAAGCTCGTGGGGTGGGTGCCTCCCAGACCAGAGATATTCCAAACCCCTGGACCATCCCTGGCTGTGGGCACGCCTGTGTGGTTAGGGCCACGTGCTTGCAGTTACCTGGTTGCCTGATGTGTGCCAGTGTATGTGCTCAGACTGCAGCTGGAGGCTGCCATTGAAGGTTCCCACAGTGTGCAACTTGGGTGTCAGTCTCTGCCACACCCACATCTTCAGCTCATACTCCATATCCACGTTTCCAGTGTCATTGAACTGCAGCTCCAGGCCGCGCACACGGAAGCTCATGTTGTACATGTTATCCAGGAGCTGGGCAATGGGGTGGGGTGGGGACAGGGCTGACCCAAAAGCTACAAACCACTGAGACTGGCTTCGGCATTGTGATCCTGCAGCCCCTGCCCTATGCTTACCTGCCAGGGCCTCACAGGCTCCCTTGCGGGACAGCTGGAGGTGCTGCAATTCAGGGTGTGGTGGAGGGCCTGAGCCACACTGTACACGGCTGCGTAGGTCGCAAAGATCTGGTGGTGCAGCTGCCCAGCTGACAGGTTGTGCACCAGCCCAGCTGACAGGTTCTGCAATGTGATCTGATCACACTGAGGGCAGCGTGGCCCTACCACATCCTCCTCCAGGTCCTGCTCAGCACCCAGGGAGGCACAGAAGGCTGGGTCAGCAGCCAAGGCCAGTTGGGTCTCCATGTAGCTGGAGAACTCTGGCAGCAGGGCGCCCTGCTGCAGAAACCCAAGAATAGTGCCCACCTGATGGATACCAGGCAGTGTCATGACCAGGTCTGACATCAGCCAGGCATCACTGCCCACCCACACCTTAGGCGTGAGGCTGTGGTGGATGCTGTACTGGAACAGGGAGTAGACAGCGTTGGCTGAGGCAAAGAGCACCACCACGTGCACCTGGCTCTGGTTCATCTGGTGCAGCACATCCTGCACCTTGCCCAGCCATGGGCTGTCGGCACGGGGCAGGAGCACAAGGCTCTCGTGTGCAATGCAGATGTTCCGTGCGTGGGCCAGGCTTGAGAAGGTGCTCAGACCCTCTCTACCATACTCATCGTCACTACCCAGGGCAGCCACCCAGTTCCAGCGAAAATGCTGCAGCAGTGTCACTATGGCTTCCAGCTGGACTCGGTTGCTGGGCACCGTGCGGAAGAAGGATGGAAACGTCTCGCGGTTACTCAGTTTGTCCATGCTGGCACCGTAGCTGACCTGCAGTGGCCCAGAGGCACCTTCTGATGGGGAGCTCTCGAAGGCAGGGATAGTGGGGAGACACAAGGAGTGGTGGGCCCACCTGTGGCATGAGGAAGAAGCCAAAGAACTTTCCTGTAATGCGTGCAAGCTCTGAGGAGTGGGGCCCAATGACAGCCAGCACACGGGGCTGGTACTGTGTGTAGTTGCAGTAGGCTGCGATGCTGCGGCTGTCCACCTTGGCCAGGAACATGAGACTGGGCTTCATGGTGACCACAGGTTCTGAGCACGTGTCAAAGAGGTCGTAACCCAGCTTCAGCCCGGGCAGCAGGTTGGAACTGTTGTTGATTTCCTCCACAGCCATCTTTAAAGCCATCACCAGGAACAGGCCGATGGTCGACAACCTGAAGCCACACAGAACCACGGATAGCTGCCATATCACCCCTAGCCTGGGAACATAGATCCAAGGACACACAGCCTCCTCACCTCTCCTTCCCCAGCTGTTACCTCCATACCTGGGGCACATGATGCTGTCAGGTTGTGTCCTACGGTTCAATTCGGTCTCCTCAGCCAAGCCCAAGGGGAAGAGCCCTCCCAGTATGTAATCTCCTTGCATCCTGAATTGCTGGGACAGGCATAACAAAGTCCCCTTCCCAAGGCCCAGGAGAGCCATGAGGCTGAGACTCAGGACAGCCAGTGCTGGCATGGCAGGTAGTAGCTTCCAGCAGGGAAAGCAAGGTATGTCAGTCAGGAGCCCCAGATATGTAGACCACAGGGAGGGGCAGAGGATTTGTTTAACAAAACCAGTGCTATGCTCACCTGCCAAGCCCCCCCCCCCCCCCCCCCGTCCACATCCTCAGCATCCTGAGCCCTGAAAGTTCAGGCACATGGAACTTTTGTTTTTGTCTTGAGGGACTGAACTCAGGGCCTTAGCACTAAGCTATCCATCTACCAGCCTGTTTTATTTTGTGACAGGTTCTCAATAAATTTCCCAGGCTGGCCTTGAACTTGTGATCCTTCTGCTTCAGCCTCTCAAATGCTGGGATTGCTGATGTGCCCTGCTTGTCAGACTCGTGACGTTCCCACTAGGTGCTCAGGCCCACAGTGACATGGAAGGCAGGTTCTGAGTGGGTGCTGACTGTAGCCTTGGCTCCTGCCTGTGCCAGGTCCCATGGCAACCCCCTCCCAGAGCAGCTGGTATGCTGTGAGCATCTAAGGCCCAGCTGTGTCCTTAAGACAGGGTGTTGTGGGCCTTTTCCCAGACACAGAAACACCTGGGAGGTTTCTGGCTTCCAATCCGAGTCCGTGGTCGGTTGGGAGACGGCTACTGGTGACACCTCTAGGCATCTGCAGACATACAGAGAGGGGGTGGTCTTGAGCAGTGCAGCCCTGCCAGGGGTCCTACCATACTGTTCCACTGCCCTGATGCCAACTCCTGGAAGCTACTGACACTCTGTGGCTGGCTGTGCTTGCTCTGTGGCCCTAGCACAGGGTGTCCCCTAGCTGGTGTGCAGGTGCCACTTCCAGGACAGCTTATAGCTGGGCCTAAAGGAGGGGTTCATGCAAATGAGGGAGCAAGGACTATAACCAAATAGGCTCCAGCTGCTGGCCCCAGGTGTGCCTGGGTGGTGGGAGGGTGGGCTGTAGCCACTCCCTGCTGGGCTCTCGTTCTGGGAGAAACCTCATGGACACAAAAGGTCCCTGCACAGACAGGAGGGGTGGAGGCTCTTGGCTGGAGTGGGGGTTCTGGGCAGTCTTAATCACAGCTGGGGCCCATCAGAAGATATTTGGCTCTTCCCTGCCACTCTGAAGACCCCATAAGGTACACACACAGCAAACCCATGTTCAGCACATGCTGAGCTGCACTTGTGGTCTTGCTCCTTGGCCTGTGTGGACTCAGGTGTCCATTCAGCCACTCCCTCATTGCCAGCCCCATGAGGACACCAGCTCCTGGTGGGTGGGCAGAGCCTGAGGTCAAGGCAGAGGGCTACGAGGACCCATCTGTGTGCAGCCTCTGCCTGTATAGCTGCTGCCTGTGGTCTCCTGCGGCCATGGCCTGGGCCTCTCTGCTGGCAATGTGTGGCTGGCCTCAGCCTCCCCTTCTGACCCAGGTCCCCAGGGAGTGACCCTGGGCAAGTCTGTTTTCTCACCTGAAAAGTGTGGGGTGCATGACCCAGCTATGGAGGACATGACCATGTCCTCCAAGGAAGAGAATAAAGCAGCACCTCCCCCTGACCCTGGCTGCAGTCAGGCAGGTAGTGTGTCCCCATAGTTGAAACTGCCCTTTGAGCCCTCAGGATCAGGGAGTGGATGCTTCAGTTCTGTGCCTGGGGTCCATTGCTGAGTCCTCCAGGATTCACTCCAGTACCCATCCTGAATGCCATACCCAGTCCCATAGTGTAATTTTATTATTCTGGAGAATACCACATACATCAGGGACCAGATATATCCTGTAAGCTCTCATTGATGCACTAGCTGCCCTGTAGACACTGTCTCCTGGTCTGTCCTAGGTCCAATGTAAAAGCCAGTTGGAGAGGCCAGGTCCCCAAGCACTGGGTGGTAGCTGTCAGGTAGGCATAGGCCTGGCCCCTTCCAACACCATGCCTCACCAGAGTATCCTGATCACTGTGAAGACATGGACAATAGGACAGGGAAGAGTGTGGCATCTGCTGGCTGGGGAGGATGAGGCCTGGCTCAGCTCCCAGAACCTCAGGCTGGGCTGGGGGTGACCTGTAATGTGCCCTTGGGGAGCTGATGCCTACAGGGACTCTGGAGGAGGCCTTCCCAGGACTTTCTAGGAGCCCTAGACAGAAAGTCACTGGCATATTCTTCATGCAAAGGCCAACAAGGAGGAGACAAAGGGCAAGAGGAGAGCCCACCAACCCTGGACCTTGACCAAGGATATGGAGGAGACTGAGACTACCTGTCTGACACAGATATCTTGTCCCTCCTTTGTCCTGGGTCTGTGATAGGCATGGGAAACTAAGCATATAGCTAGAGGAGGACACAGCCCTTATGCCCAAGGGACCTGTGATCATATACCTTTTACACACAGTGATAGGACAACGCTTCTGGCTGCTGTACTCACCAGGTCCTCAGTGAGGGCCTGAACTGAGCATATGTGTAACTGAGGCTGAGGGTTAGGCTATGGCTCAGAGGGGCACAAGCCCATGGCTTCCAGCAAGCTCAGCTCACAGGGGTGACACTGGTACCCAAGAAGCTGTGTGCAGAGTACAGGCCTTGGCCTGTCCAAGTTCTGCAGCAGGGGAAGCTGCCTGGCCTGGTCACCAGCCACTAGGGCAAATTCAGCAGGGAATGCTCAGTGTAGAGCCTCTGGGAAACATTGTATACTTGCTTGATGAAGGGTAGGGCCTCGCCTAGCATCTCCACAGCCTCCTCAGGAGACCCCACATTCATGGCTTCAAGGAAGGCCTTGCGTGAGGGCAGGGTGCAGAAGGCCACTGTGACAGCTTGGCGCACAATCCATGGGTGGTAGGCAGCCAATGAGGCATTGTAGGAGTCAATGCAGAGTGTGGAAGTGCGTGCATTTTCAGGGCTGGTGTGCAAGCCTTCCAGGAATAGCTGCAGCCAGTGCAGGGCCCGATGCAGGCGCAGCATGGTTCGGCAGCCTGAGTCAGGGTAGCGGGAGCGTCGATCCAGGTCCACCAGCCCATTTCCCATCTCATAGGCCACCATGGACTGCAGGCTCAGGTAGTGCTCACACTGAGGGCTGCTCCTCAAGTGCTCCATGATGTGGATCTTTGAGATCACGTCCTTGGAGATAAATGAGAAGACTGTACCCAGGCTGTTCAGAAACCTATACAGGAAACAAGAGCTTGAGGCCCTGTACAGGGGCCTAAGCAGCTGGCCTGCTGTACAAGAGACATCATCTGTCCTGAACTGATGGGGACAGGTCTCCCTGGAGGAAAGGCAAGGCAGCTGAGAATGGCCCACCAGCACCCACTCTGTACCCAGTACCAGGCAAGAAGGGTACACTAGCCATGCATGCTGGCTAGGAGCACTGCCACTTGCCACTTCTGGCTTGGCTTCCTATTGGCAGGCAGCCCCCCTCCCCACACACACCTGACCAGCCCCTTCCAGCTGGTGATGTAGTGTTCCAGCAGCACCTCTTCCTTCTCGTTGAGACAATGCTTAAAACTGACCAGGACAACTTTCAGGTTGAAGTCTGCCTCTGAACCAGCCATTTTCCAATATGAACTGAAACACAATTTTACACAGAATTTCTGGGCTGTCTTGCTGGCCAGCTCACTCCATGGCTCATTCATGCCCACTCCAGGGAGAAGGTGGTGGAGGCTTTGAAAGAAAGAGCTGGGGTCCTGAAACTGCCCTCTGAAGGTCCATGGAGAGGCCCTGTTCCCTTATACAGAGCTCCCTTGCCAGAAGCCACACTTAGACACACTGGGGCAATCACGCTGTGCCTCTTGTCTGGACCTTGGCATGGCCCCCGCTTGTTATTCAAGCCACTAACGCAGGGCAGTCCCTGCACAGGACCACCCTGTTCCAATCCTTTTGCAGCAGGCCTTCCTGCCTAGTTTCTTGCTTGTCTTTTGATTGTCTCTCTAGACTTCTAGTCTGTTTTCAGGCATTGGAGAAATGTTTCAGAAGCAGGCACAGGATAGAGTTTGGGACTGCATCTGGAGCTCTGCACTCTCAAGGCAAAATGCTAATGGAGGGGGGCAGACTCACAAAACATAGGCCTCTGAGATAGTAAGTAATTCTAACACAGCAGGTTAGGAGATAAATACTATGGACACAGCAGGAGACCATATGGGCAGGGTGGCCGGGTGGACCTTCCCCTCCTTGCTTGCCACTGCATCCCTGGAGTCAGAGCACGGGTGGTGGGGGTAGCACCTGCTGGGTAGATGGGCACCAATCTTTACCATACACATCGCACACAGGGCAGCTAAGCCAAATGTCTCACCACACTCAGGAGGCTATCACAGGCTCTCTAGCTCCTTGAAACATTCTGAAAATAGCCCAGGAGAGAGGCCTTGAGGTAGGGCTGGGCTTCAAGTTCTGCTTGCATTCTTATAGTCACTCCACAAACATCTCAGGGTCCATACTTTGAGTGGGTGCCTGTAAGAACATCAGCCCCCACCTTCCCTGGTGCCCCCAAGGGCCTTAGCTTGGTGCCCAGGGCAGATCCTGTCAGGCAGGTCTGACAGGCTTCATTCAGGACTAGGCTGCACCTCACCCTACTGCCCAGGGTGCCCCCGTGCCCTTTGATGCTGGGAGTCTCGGAGTGGCCCCACGTTCTTGCAAGGCCCTCAGCACCCTAGCTGTGCTGAGAGCTCCAGACAGGTGCAGGACACCTGGACCCTTAGACACAGCACCCTGTGGCTCAATCCCTCATCTCAGGGTGGTCTGGGGCCCGGGGCCTCTGATCCTGGAGTCTCTACCGTGCCCCGTCCTCTCTGAGTCCCTGGGGTCCCTTCTCGGGCCCCCCCAGGAACCTGCAGGCCCGAAGGTTCAGGACCGAAGCCTGCAGCCAATAGGACGCGTCGCCGGACGCAGGGACGTAGGAAGGGCAGCTAGAGGAAGCCTCTGCGTCTCCCGGGGGACGATGGTTGGGGGTTGTCCCGGGAAATCGCAAGCCTCACCTGGGCCGGGCGCACCTGGCTTTCCTCTGGCCGGGCGGGGGGGCGGCGGGCGCAGCGGTGGCGGGCGGAGGGGAAGGGTGGCAGCGGCTCAGAGTCCCCAGACATCCAGCTCGCTCTCGGCCCCTCTCCAGTTAGGCGGTCGGCTGCGCCCCGCCCGCCGCTCTTTGCCTGCAGCCCGCCGCCTGCCTTCTGCCAGTGGTCAGTTGCCGCCGGGTCTGGCCCCGCCCCACAGCTCTGATTGGTTGCGGGTTAGCCCAATCGGGACCCAACCAACCGGCCTGCGTTTCCGGCGAGCGGACCGGAAGTTTGAGCCGTTTGGCTAGGTTGGTGTGGTCTACAGTGGCTGGTTGCGGGTTCGGGTCACCGTCGGCCGTCTCCCGCCTTCCCTGCTAGAGAAGCTCGGTGGACTAGGGAACGAAGAACGCTGCCCCGGCAATGCCTGAAATCAGAGTCACTCCCTTGGGTAAGACCTTTGTGGCCCACGACCCTCGTGAGCCAACTCCTCGCTGGGGCTGCATTTGGCAGCCACTGTGCGCCTGAAGGCGCGGGGGCAGCTGGTTCCCGGCCGGCGAGGAGCAGGTCAGAGCGGAGTCGAAAGGTTGGGGTTCGGATCTTGGCCCAGGGTTTACTGTGTGGTATCAGGGAGGTTTAGGAGGCCACGAGATAGAGTGAGTTCCGAGTGGATGCTGCCTCTGCATCCTGCGGACTGTGGTGCTGATTGCAGCCACAAGGCCTCCTCTGTGCGTGTACTGCAGCGTCAGGACCCTCTGGTACACTCCACTCCACCGCCATCATCAGCTTACTCCCGTGTTACCTGCAGTCAGCACTCAGTTTGATCCTCGTCATGCCTGATCTGCAACATTAAATAAATAAATAAAGGTTTCGAGGCAGATGCTGAGGCGCATGCTGGTAATCCCAGCACTTCGGGAGGCTGAGGCAGGAGGATCACAAATTCTAGCCCAGCCAAGGGAACTTGGTGAGACCTTGTATAAAAATGAGAGAGGACTAGGGATGTAACTCAGTACAGAACACTTA
Source organism: Hydrochoerus hydrochaeris (assembly GCA_004027455.1). Taxonomy (NCBI): domain Eukaryota; kingdom Metazoa; phylum Chordata; class Mammalia; order Rodentia; family Hydrochaeridae; genus Hydrochoerus; species Hydrochoerus hydrochaeris. The sequence continues at coordinate 167,474 of PVLA01001554.1, read as the reverse complement.
CTTAGCATACATGAAGCCCTGAGTTCAATTTTTTAAAAAGGCAAAAAATAGCCGAGTGTGGGGGCACATGCCTGTAATCCCAGCATTTGGAAGGCTGAGGCAGAAGGATCATTGCAAGTTTGAGACCAGCCTGGGCTGCAAAGTGAGCTCAAGTGCCATCTCCTCCCACATGCTGGGTCGAGGCTGTTTCCCCACTGAACAGTGCAGGCCATGGTTCTTGCTCTCTGCAGTTGTGGGTCCCACTGAAGGAAGGACAGCCAGTGTCAAAGCACTGAGCCTTGGAATCTGGACACTAGCCCTGTCCCCACACTTGTTGATTGCGTCCCCAGGGATGACTCCATTACCTCAGGCCCTGCCTGTGAAAGGGACAACCCTTTCCCTCTTGCTATGCTCTGAGTCTGGCATGCCTTCAGGACTTGAGATGCAGTGGGAAGGAGACAGCAGGTATCCTGCCCTTAGGAGCTCACACCATGAGGGGACAGGAACAGGCCTGCAATGAACTTGCACTTAGTTGGGTCAGGCACATGTTTCTCGCAGGCCTATAATCTGGGCAGCTTGGGAGGCTGAAGCCAAGGATTGCAGGTTTAAGGTCAGCTGGGTGTCAAGTCTCAACTTAATGAGACTGTCTCAGATAATAAAGGGATAGAGATGTGGCTCAGTGGTAGATGCTTGCTTAGCATGAGTAAGGCCTTGGGTTCAATCCCTAGTACTCCCAAGGAAAAAAAAGACCCCAAGGCTGACTGCCTAATGGGTTAGCCAGGCTACAATGCCATTTGTGGTGGTGCTGGCTGAATGATTTGTGTGTCCATCAAGGGGAGTTGGGTTAGAGTAAGAATGGAAGCCAGGCCTTTGCTGTTCGAAGTGCCCTGGTGAGTGAAGCTCAGGTCCTGTTCCTTTCCCTGTGTACCCACTGGAAGCTGGGAGAGGTGGCAGATGGCCACATCACATAGGAGAATGAATTCGCCCCACCTGGCTTTGGGCTGCAGGTGCTGGTGGGGGCTACCTGGTTGTCATCAGCACAAAGGGACTCATGTTGAGCTGGTGATGCTCAAGGGGGTACAGTGCTGTTGGGCCCCCTGTTGCCCACTGTCTGGGCCAGAGTGTCTGTGCTGGGGCTACAGTTACTGGGTTTTGCTAGACAGCCAGGGCCTATCTCCTTTGGCTGGGCTGCGACCACGTGGAGGCCCCACTGCTGTGGCTCTGTGAAGGGGTCCCCGGCACCAGAACTTGGCCTACAGGCCTTTCTCAAATGCAGGGGGCTCATAGTTTCAGCTGTTTGCACCTTGGCTGAGGAACCAAGAAGGACCTGAGCTTCTGGGGAGTGCCAGGGCCTTCAGGGGAGGCTCTGAAGAGCCACAGCTTGGCTGTCGGTGCTGGGGCAGTGAAGTGCCCAGTACTGTGGCACAGTTGCTGCAACTGTGCCTGGTGACTTGGTGGTCCCCATCTGCACATTTCCCTTGCCTGCAAGTGAAGTTAGCTCTGCTTCCCCACCATTCATCTGCACAGAGTGGCCTTGAGGTCCAGTTTCCTCCTACTGAAGGCCTGAGGAACCTGGAAAGCAGGGCAAGGGGCATGGCTATGCCCCTAACCTGCCCTCCCGCTCGAGCAGGTGCTGGCCAGGATGTGGGCCGTAGCTGTATCTTGGTCTCCATCGCGGGCAAGAATGTCATGTTGGACTGTGGCATGCACATGGGTTTCAACGATGATGTGAGTCCTTTGGGTGGTAGTCTGGGAGCGGGGAGGCCACCATCCACCTGCTTCTTTCACAGGGTCCCTGGACTTTGGCTTGAGGACAAATGAGGGAAGTGGGCAGTGGTGGGTATCCCTGGGCAACCGCACCCATGCATTGAGTGGGTCACACTGTGTAATTGGTGGGCTGACTGAGGAGAGAGAGCTGCTGGCCCTGAAGGAGCCTGAAACTAGGCTAAGTGCTCAGATTCTAGTTTGAGAGGTCAGCAGTGGTCTCAATCAGTAGCAGAACCCTCCCAGGATGCAATTAAGCACGGTAGCACAGATGGTGCCCCAGGTGGGGTGTACTGACCTCTCTTTCTCTGGTTACCCTGAGGCACTGGCTGGCCCCTCTGCTGTCTGGAGGCCTGAGGCAGCAGCTGCTTTGTGACTTTTGCTCTTGGTTCTCAGAGGCGCTTTCCTGACTTTTCATATATCACCCAGAATGGCCGGCTGACTGACTTCTTGGACTGTGTGATCATCAGGTGGGTACAGTCTGGACTCTGGTGAGCTGCCCACTACCTGGAGCCTGTGTGGCTGACTCCTTATGGAGAGACAAGCCTCTCAGAGTTGGGGGCCCTCTGACCAGAGCCTGGCAGTTTCCCTGGGAAGTTGAGGCAGAGCCAGGAAAAACAGGCCTGGGGCTTTGAGCCAGGTTGGCCATCCCACCAGTGCCAGAGCAGTGCTCCTGGGCCCCTCTGGCTTGCAAGGCCTTTCAGCTGCGTGTAGCAGTGGTGACAGCTCCCTCTTACTTGCTCAGAGTTTGTGGTCACACACATCCAGTATCTGCTTGCTCCTCTCCCTAACCTCTAACTCTGGTCGTCTGGCTGTGTGCTGCCTCAGGAATGCCAAGCCCTGCTGGCCACTCCAGGTGTCTGAGTTGGCCCTGACCCTAAGCTCCAAATTCACAGTCCAGCCACCAACCTGGAACCTCCCTACCCCACTGGGCTTAGCCAGGGACAGGCACATTTCCTCCTCTTCCCTCCCTTCCCTTTCGTTCCCCTCCCTTCTCTCCTCATCCAGGGTCCAGCCTTCTCGATCCCTGCTGACCACAGACTGTCCCCATTCCCCTGCAGCCCACCCCAGAAGCATCACCCTCACTGCTGGGCTCCTGTGGTCCTCATTCCTCTGGACTTGGCCATGGGTGCTGCCTGCGTGGGTTGGGAATGCCCTCTGTCCCCAGGACCACCCTAGGCCTTGCCCCATGCTGTCCCATCTGCCACTTTCTTCTCCAGGAGGATCCTGACCCCTACAGCGGCTGCCCTCCCAATGCAGTGTCTCCTCAGAGCCTTAGGTTCCTTCATGGATATGTTGCTGTTGATACATGATTTGATGCTTTTCTAGGCCTCTGCCCAGCCCATACATTAGGGAAGGTGGTTGCTTTTCACATCTGCTCATTCTGATTGTTCAGTACCCAGGATATATCTGGCACACAGGAGGCCTGCCATGGATGGGTAGAGAGACCACGAGCCCAGAGCTAGTGGGGGCTGGCTGTGGGGTGGTCTCTGGCTGAGTGGTGCTGTCCCCACAGCCACTTCCACCTAGACCACTGTGGGGCACTCCCCTACTTCAGTGAGATGGTGGGCTACGACGGGCCCATCTACATGACCCACCCCACCCAGGCCATCTGCCCCATCCTCCTGGAGGACTACCGCAAGATTGCTGTGGACAAGAAGGGCGAGGCCAACTTCTTCACTTCTCAGATGATCAAAGACTGCATGAAGAAGGTGGTGGCCGTCCACCTGCACCAGACAGTCCAGGTCAGGAGCTGCAGGCACCATCTGGAAGGCCCAGGAGCCCTGGACTTGGGCTGCCCTGTCTCTGGCCAACCCTGTAGGAACCAGGCACAAGTCCAGCACAGAGTTGGAATTCCACTCTGCATAGGGTGTGGGCGTATGGCTCTGTGCACAAATCCTGTCCACCTGGCTCTGCCCATATGGCATTGAAGAGGCCAGGATGGCCTCAGAAGCACACTCGTGCTATCCAGGCACACTGACCTTGGGGCAAACTCTGCTATCAGAGATTTGCTGATCCTGTGTCAGGTACAAGGGAGGCAGAAGCCAGAGGGCAAGGTGGCAAGGCCTCAAGGGTGCCCACTACCAGCCTGGAGTGACCTTGGCCAGGGAGGAGGGACTTGGGAGCCTTCTCACAAAGGTGTGGCTGTGTATTTCTCATCAGATGTTTTGCCCAGTTTGGAGCATTTTACCCTTCTGATTGAAGCTTTTGTCAATATGAAGCATATGTGTTTCTCTTCTTTTCTTTTTAGTACTGGGGATCGAACTCATGACCTTGTCCTTGCCAGGCAGGCGCTTATGCTACTGAGCTACTCCCAGCCCTGTTTCTCTTAAGTAATACTTTTATCTTAAAATATACTTGTCTGGGCCTTCCAGACTGTGCCTGCAGCTCCATGCACATTTTTATGTTTTCATGGTATACCTTTTTCTACTTTTTTTACTTAGAACTCCCCCCACACCCCAGAAATTGAATCCAAAGCAGTCCAACTGAGCCATGTCCTCAGTTGTTTTGTTTTTTGAGACAGGGTTTCACTATGTAGTTTAGGCATGTCTTGAACTCATGGCAGTCATCCTGCCACAGTCTTAAGAGTGCTGTGTTTTCAGGCATGTACCACCATCATTCCCAGCCTTTTCTTTGAGATAGAGTTTTACTAAGCTGCCGAGGCTTAGTAAACTTTCTATCCTGCCTTAGCCTCTCTCAAGTTGCTGAGATTACAGCCCTGAACTTCTGTTCCCTGCATTGTATTTCATTTTATTTTTATTTATTTATTTTTTGAGATAGGGCCTTTCAATGCAGTCCAATTTAGCCTTGAACTCAATTATGTAGCCCAAGTTGGCCTCCATCCCCAAGATCCTCCTGGCTCAGCCTCCTAGTGCATTGTATTTTAAATAAGGTTTTTTAAAGTAGAATGTAGTTTTGTTTTTAAATTACAGCCTGATAGGGGTTAGGGATTTATTTAAGTGTTGTAAGACTCTGGATTCAGTCCTCAGCACCGAAATTTTTTTAAAAAAATTAATTACTACCTGATAACATGATACTTTTTTTTTTTTTTTTGGTCTTTTTGAGACAGGGTCTCTCTATGCAGTTCAAGCTGGCTTTGAGCTCACTTTGTAGCCTAGGCTGGTTTGAACTCACAGTGATCCTCCTGCCTCAGCCTCCTGAATGCTGGGATTATAGGCGTGAGCCACCATGCCCGGCTAACATGATACATTTTTGAGTGTTTTTTTCTTTTCTTTTTTTTTGTACTGGGAATTGAACTCATGACCTTGCGCTTGCAGGTAGGTGCTGTGCCTCTGAGCTACATCCCTGGCCCCCAGATGATACATTTTTCATTCTATGTCTAATAAGATAACTTGGGTTAGACAAACCATTTAATTATTTGCTTCCTATTTGTTTTATCTTTTTTGTATTGCCTTTTTTTGGATTGCTACTTTAAAATCTGTTTCTTGTTTAGCAGTTACATATTTTTTTTACAATTCTTTTAGTGATTACAAGGTATATTCATGCCAACAAAAACCTTAAGTTACTGAATTTTTGTCTTGTTCCTGGATAATACAAGTCTTAGAACATTGAAAATTCCTTTATCCCTCTCCTGGCTTATACACTTTGTTTCCATATAACTGTATCAGTGTATTTATAACCCAGGAACACATTTCTACTACTTGATGTGGTCAGTGTTTTCTCAATTTTATGTATGTACACATACTAGGCCTTATGAGTTTTCACATTTTATCCAGGGTAATTTACCTTTTGTCTAAAGAAAACTAGCATGAGTCTGTTGGCAGACTCTTTTGTCTATGAATGGATTTCTTTCACTTGTCTGCTATTTTTGTCTTTTTGAGACAGGGTCTTGCTATGTAGTTCAGGCTGGCCTTGGGCTCACTTCGTAGTCCAGGCTGGTCTCAAACTTGCAATGATCCACCTGCCTCAGCCTCCCAAGTACTGGAATTATAGGAGTGGACCATCATGGCTGGCCACTTCCTTTTTTTTTTTTTTAAGCCAGGGTATTGCAGTGTAGTACAGGCTTGTTTTGAACTCACCAGCGACCCTCCAACTCACAATGCTCCTCCCTCAGCCTCCCAAGTGTTGGGATTATAGGTGTATAACACCACATCCTGCTCTTCTTTTTCTTTCTTTTTTGTGTTTGTTGAGACAGGGTCTCAGTATGTAGCCCAGGCTGGCCTGGAACTCATGCCTCCTGCCTCAGCTTCCCAAGTGCTGGGATTATGGGTGTGTGCCACCAGACATTTTTATTTTAGCTGTAAAATACCATTTTTACTTTTCCTCTTTGGACTGTAAGATAGCTAGGTAGTATGGGGGCATGTCTTCCTTTATGAGGGCTTGAGAGATGAGCAAAATGTGCCTCCAAGTCTACTTGTCAGCTCAAAACCATGGTTCTCTCTTCATTTGCAAATCTCTGCAGCTTGCATAATGTGTCCAGGAGGGTCAGTGTCAGCTGGTGGCCCAGCCATTGTTACTGTCTCCTCCTGACTGGGGCCAGCTGTTTATGGGCATCGTGCTGTGAGGTAGTGGGGCCAGCGGGAACCAGGGAGGTAAGGCTAGTGGCCCATGACAAAGGCCGGAGACATCTGGGGTGTGCTGTGGAAGCCACTGCAGGCAGAAAGGCCATTGAGGAGGCACAGGTGGCTGATTGGAGCATGTGTCTTGTTTTGCTGGCTGTGCTACATCTAAAGTCTGCCTTGTGAGCTCCTGCTACAGATTGCTTTCCCATGATGGATGGTTGCCTCAGAAAAGTTAGGTAGTTTTCACCAACAGAGTAACTGGAAATCAAAGGCTGGCTTGTTTTTGAGGGTTTCTGTAAAGAATGTCTGAGGACCTGTGCCCCAAGAAGGGACCATGCCAGTCACCAGACAGCCATAGACATTCCTGGTTGCACTCCTTCAGATCTCATCTATTTTCAGGCCTCGTACCTAAAAAAGATCAAAGGGGCCATCTCTCATTTGCTCTGTCATTTTAGCCTGCCTGTTTTACAAATTGCCATTGTAGGAACTGTTTGCTCTGAGGACCCATTTTCACGGTCCAAGTGATTGTGGCTAAAATTTATGTCCTAAAATTTATGTTTTTCTGGTATGGCAGCCATAGGTCACACTGGGTATTACAGACCTGGGACAGCATTGAGCCTGTTTCTTCATCCCTACAGGGGGCCCACCTCCTAGCAATGCAGATGACCATGTCACTGCCCAGCATATGTGAGCTAGGCCAGCAGTGTGCTGTTGAGGCCTGGCAATTTTGAGCTAGAGCAGCTGGCCAGCTGAGATTTCTTTCTTTTTTTTTTTTTTTTTTTACCTGGGATCGAACTCATGACCTTGCACTTGCCAGGCACATGCTTAACGCCACTGAGCTAAATCCCTGACTCTTTTTTGTAGTTGTTGTTGTTGTCTTGAGACAGGGTCTCGCTATGCAGTTCAGGCTGGCATTGAGCTCACTTTGTACCCCAGGCTGGTCTTGAACTCTCAATGATCCTTCTTCCTCAACCTTCCTAGTGCTGAGATTGCAGGTTGTACACCACCATGTCTGGCCAGCTGAGATTTCAGAAAGAGGATTCTTTCCTTTCACCTTTCTTTTTCCTCTTCTGGGACTGATTGATTGGTGTTAGGATTAAACAGTTTGATTCATTATTTTCTTTTTATTGAGTTGGAGTCTATTGTATAACTCAAACTGGCCTCTAATGCAAATCCTCCTGTCCCAGTCTCATGTTTGATGGGATTACAGGCATTTGTTCCCATGCCTGGCTCCTCCTCTAAAGTAATTTTTTTCTTTATTTTTATCTTTTCTTTAATTTTTATCCTTATCAAACCTGATGAGGATATATTTTCTAAAGTCCCTCCTTTTTTTTCAGTAGTGAGAAGTGAACCAGGGCTTCATGTGTGGTAGGCAAGTGCTCTACCACTAACTTACATCCATAGACCATACTTCCTAGTTTTAGGATTTCTACATTTTTGGTAGTTTTTTGAGTTTTGCCACGTTTCTAGTCCTGCATTTATCTCTTTGGATGTTCTCATGGGTTCTTAAGAGCCATGCCTGGAGGCTCCATTTTTAGAGCCTTTGACATTTTGTTAGGTCTCTTTTTTTTTGTCTTTTTGAGACAGGGTCTCGCTCTGCAGTTCAGGCTGGCCTTGAGCTCACTTTGTAGCCCAGGCTGGTCTTGAACTCACAATGATCCTCCTGCCTCAGCCTCCTAAGTGCTGGGATTACAGGTTTACAGGCATGAGCCACCACGCCCAGCTATTTTGTTAGCTCTTGTGCTTTTCCTGTGTTGGTTCATCTTTGGTTACTTTTAGTTGAGGCCTTGCAATCATGGGAGAAAAACAGGAACTGATGAAATGCTCACAGGGCTGTCTGCTTCCTGCCACGCCTGCTCTCCCATCTGAGCTCAGCCCTCTCCTCTGCAGGTAGATGATGAGCTGGAAATCAAGGCCTATTACGCAGGCCATGTGCTGGGGGCTGCCATGTTCCAGATTAAAGTGGGCTCAGAGTCTGTGGTCTACACGGTTAGTGCAAGGCTCGGGGGTCAGGTGGGGCTGCTGCACGTGGGAATATCTTCCTTATTGCCACCTTCTTTGCCAGGGTGATTACAACATGACCCCAGACAGGCATTTGGGGTAAGTAGGGCTCCCTGGAGCTCAGAGACACATGAGGGCGGTCAGTATGTCTGGCTTACATGGGCCCTGAGGAGCCTGGAAGCAAGAACCCACAGGTTCAGGCCACGGCCTGCTTTGTGGCTCCCAGCCTGGAAGCTGTGAGAACTGGCTACCATGGGCCACACTTGCCTCTTGCAGAGCTGCTTGGATTGATAAGTGTCGCCCCAACCTGCTCATCACAGAGTCTACCTATGCCACAACCATCCGTGACTCCAAGCGCTGCCGGGAGCGAGACTTCCTGAAGAAGGTCCACGAGACTGTGGAGCGTGGTGGGAAGGTAGTGGCTCTGGATGGCCAGTTTGTCCACCATGGGGCTGGGACCAGGATTGTGGGCAGTGGAGGCAGGGGCCAGGCAAGGCCGCCATCTTGGGATGCCCTTGGGTGGACACTGGCTACCTGCAGCTGTGGGGTTCACCGGTGAGTTTGATTCGCATAGCATCTATCTGGCAGGGAGGTAGGCTCAGCATGCTGCCTGCCGGACTCCCCTGAGCTTGCCTCGCCTGCCTTAGGTGCTGATCCCTGTGTTTGCACTGGGCCGTGCACAGGAGCTCTGCATCCTGCTGGAGACCTTTTGGTAGGTGCAGCTGGGGCTGCTTTTGGGGAGTCCTGCCCCATGTGGGCAATGCAGGGTGGGCACCCCATGAATGGGAACTGGCTACTCACATAGCTGAGCAGGGTATGAATGCAGAAGAGTCGGGGCAGCATTGGCCGCCCCTGGCATCTTCATCCTTCACTATTGTGGAGGTGCTGTCTATGGGCCTGGAGGCCACAGTGTCACCCCAGCACTGTCAGCTGTTGTCAGGGTCACTGGTTCAACCCCAAGCCTACCTACAAGAGCCTTGGAAATGGTGTCTACCATGTTTTGTGCGGCACGGGTAGAGGGTGCTGGTGGCATGGACAAGACAGCAGGGGCTCAGCCCTCATGGGACAAGGTCTGGGCTGCACAGTGCTGTGTTGGGTACTTTGCAGCCCAGGCCAGCCCTGGCAATGTCCCCCACTGCGGCCCTGCACTGACTGGGGTGGCGGGCCTTTAGGGAACGCATGAACCTGAAAGTGCCCATCTACTTCTCCACGGGCCTGACGGAGAAGGCCAACCACTACTACAAGCTCTTTATCACCTGGACCAACCAGAAGATCCGGAAGACCTTTGTCCAGAGAAACATGTTTGAGTTCAAGCACATCAAGGCCTTTGACAGGGCATTTGCTGACAACCCAGGTCCCATGGTAAGGCCCAGGTGGGGTGGCTTCTTCACATCCAGCACGAGTCTTGTGCCCTGACATCCATTTGTTCTGTAGGTTGTGTTTGCCACACCAGGGATGCTGCATGCGGGCCAATCCCTGCAGATCTTCCGGAAGTGGGCAGGAAATGAGAAGAATATGGTGAGAGTTCTGGGTTGGGGCCGCTCCTGGAAGGCCTTTGAGGTGGGCATGAGAACCACCCACAGGTGCAGGGCAGAGGAATGGTCCTTCACTTGTCCTTCCACTGCTCACATACTTGCCCCCATACTGGCTTGGGGGACATGCTGCTTCTTGTTAAGGGTGCTAGTGTCCAACTTGGTCAGCTCAGACTGACTCAGCCACTTGTCTGGCAGGAAGTCTTCTGGCCTCCTGAGTAACTGGTCCCAGGGTCTGCAGCAGGGCTCAAGAGGGAAAGAGATGCCTAGGTGGATGTGGTATCCCAGGAAGCCCATGAAAATTGAGGTGGTCCCTGCTCCACAGGTGATCATGCCTGGCTACTGTGTGCAGGGCACTGTGGGCCACAAGATCCTCAGTGGGCAGCGCAAGCTGGAGATGGAGGGGCGACAGGTGGTGAGTTCTCACCCTTGTCCCAGGTTGTGTGGGTGACCAGGCCCCTGCTGGTGGTAACTATGCCCCTGCCCATTCCACAGCTAGAGGTTAAGATGCAGGTGGAATACATGTCATTCAGTGCCCACGCTGACGCCAAGGGCATCATGCAGCTGGTGGGGCAGGCGGAGCCAGAGAGTGTGCTGCTGGTACATGGTGAAGCCAAAAAGATGGAGTTCCTTCGGCAGAAGATTGAGCAGGAATTCCGTAGGTGCCGGGTACTCTGACGGAGCACAGTAGGGTCCATTCAGGCTGCAGACAAGGCTGGCCAGCCTGGACTGAGGCTCTCTGTACCCCCAGGGGTCAGCTGCTACATGCCAGCCAATGGCGAGACAGTGACGCTGTCCACAAGTCCCAGCATCCCTGTGGGCATCTCCCTGGGGCTACTGAAGCAAGAGATGGCACAGGGTATGAGGGCAGGTGGGAGTGTGGGACAGGTGGGTGGCTGACACTTAAGGAACCTATGTTCATGAGGCTGCTCTCTCCTCAAAGGGCTGCTTCCTGAGGCCAAAAAGCCACGGCTCTTGCACGGCACCCTAATCATGAAGGACAGCGTGAGTATGAGCTGTGGGTGGGTTGGGGGCAGCAACATCACTCTCCCTGACCTGCCCTGCCCTGTCCTGCCCTGCAGAGCTTCCGGCTTGTGTCCTCTGAGCAAGCCCTGAAGGAGCTAGGCCTGGCTGAGCACCAGCTGCGCTTCACCTGCCGTGTGCACCTACAGGACACGCGCAAGGAGCAGGAGATGGCCCTGCGTGTCTACAGCCATCTCAAAAGGTGCGTGCCTGGCCCTGTCCCCACCTCTGAACAAGCCATGGTCTCTACAGGTCTCCCCTGAACACCCTGCAGGATCCCAGGGTAAGGCAGGGTCTCACTGGGCCTCCCCTCAGCACCCTGAAGGATCACTGTGTGCAGCATCTCCCTGATGGCTCTGTGACTGTGGAGTCCATACTCATCCAGGCTGCTGCCCACTCGGAGGACCCAGGTATCAAGGTGCTGCTAGTTTCCTGGACCTACCAGGTATGGGTTCTGGGGATTACTGGTATGCCCTGCTAGGATTGGGGAGCCTCATGTGCTGGGTGAGATGACTGTCCTCTCTCCTTTCCTGCAGGATGAGGAGCTAGGGAGCTTCCTTACCACACTGCTCAAGAAAGGTCTTCCCCAGACCCCTAGCTGACATGCTGCACACCCAGGCATGTGCCTCTGCCCTGCAACTATGCCCTGCAGGTCCTGAGCCCCAACCTCAGGACTGTGGCATCTGTGTAAACCAGTCCAGTGGCTTGGCTGCAGACACTGTCCAGGCACAAGCACAGCCCCATGACAGGCCACCCAAGTACACCTTTGTGGCAGAGCAATAAACAGGCTTCTGGGGCCACCTCACTTTTTATTCTTATTCCTAGTCCCTGAGGGAAAAGTGGGAGGTACTCCTAGAGCTGCAGGACCAAAGGACACTGGGGTGTCACACCTGTCTTTTACACCCCAGCCTAAGCCACCTCGCTCTGGGGCAGAAACTGGGTGACGAGTGGAGGTCAAAGGGGTGCAGGGGCCAGGCAGGACAGCTGCAGCTCCAGGTTGCTGAGTCCAGTGAACACAGTGAGGTCCAGCAGCTGGGCCAAATAACCATGGTGCGACATCCAGAGTCACTGGCAGTTTCCACACTGTGGACCCTGTAGGGTGTAGGAGGCTGGACCTGTGGACCAATCCTAAATCAGTCTGGGCTAGAAGCTTCCTAAAAGCCGCCCTACCCTCTGTGATCTTGTTCATGGGACCTCAGAAACAGAGGCAGCTTATTCCAGGACAAGCTTGCCCATCCCACTGGGTATGGGAGTCTCATCTGCCAGGACAACAGGAGGGCTTTGACTGGTACCAAGAACTCCCTCCCCCAGTGAGAACCCAGCCTTGGGAAGGATTCAGTGAGGTGCAAACCACGGACCGACCCCCTTACCAGCCCACCTCCTCTTACCAGGATGTCCGAGGTCCCCATAGATCACTGACTTCAGAAACAAGCCCCAGGCTGGGGCAACTCGAGCCTGGTACTTGCCCAGAGGGTCTCTGCTTTCCAAAATCTCCTTCACGTGGGCTGGCTTCAAAGCCCCTAGCCCCACAGCCACTAGCACAGCTGTCATCCTCCGAACCTGTAACCACAACCAAGGCTTGCTGTAACCACAACTGGCTGTACCCACCCCCAAGAAGGCCCAGGACAGCTCACCTGTCGATACAGGAAAGACTGGCTCTCAAACTCCAGGGTCCAGAACTGCAGCCTCCTAGGGACACACATACCTGTGACATTCCAGGCACAGGCCAGCCCCAGCCATCCTAACTGCCACATGGCTTCAGACAAAGGGAGGCTGACGGGGCTTATCCATAGGATCCCACCACAGACCACCTGTCCCCAAGAATGACCAGTGGAAGGGGATCCAAAGCAGACAACTACAGCCCGTGAAGAGGACAACAGGAAGCTCTAGGCTTGCCATTGGAGATGCCAGAGGGCTGGGCGCTGAGGGAGGGATGCAGCCAGCCTGACTACTCAGCAGTCCCTCTTCACTTGGGGTTGGCCCCAGCTGGGGAGGTCAGCAGCTGCCACGTGGCAGGAAGCCCACTGGGCAATACTAGGGGCAGCAGAACCCACCCCTGCCAGGCTGGGCCGGAACCACTAGTGGCAGTGAAACCTTTTCACTAGCTGCCAAACCCATCTGCTGGGCAGAGCTCTGGGCAGGGCAAGGGTCCTTGAAGAAAGGCAGTATTCTGTTCTCTGCTGCCTAGCCTGGCAGGGACCCAGCCTGGGGGGAAGGCATGGCTACAGGCTCATGAGTATCTGGCCTATACCCTCCAGCTGGCCAGGCCCCATGGGTGCCCAGCACACTATCCACTGCTCACCAGCCTTTGTGGCCTCCAGATTGGAACTAGTGCCCAGGAGCAGGGCCACAGGTCAAGGCTGCCCATCCTTACCTGCTCTCCTGGGAGAGGACAAAGGGGCTGGCCAAGCCAGGGGACACTGATATGTGGCGCAGTGTGCGAATGGAGCTTGGAGTTGGGCTGCCGGACGACTGGAAGGCACTGAAGTCATGTGTCCCAAGGAGATGCTGAGCAGCCTCCTGCATGGCGGCCACATCCAGGTAACTGGAAGGAGGGAGCCAGGAAAAAGGACAAGGGAGTCCACCTAGGAAGGCCTGAGCCCCCTTCCTCCCTGTCACTCAAGCTCACACTCACTCTGCTGGTAGAGCCCAGCACAGGTTCCGTTCAAACACTGGCAGATGGTTCAGGCAGGTGCATCCTGTCACCAGGCGATACAGGTACGTTCTGGAGGTGGCTGCGTAGCGGGCATGGAAGTCACTGGGCACTCGGAAGGCCTGCAGGACCCTGTGGCCGCAGGTCAGGTTCAAGGAAGGAATGAGCCCACCCACTCATCCAGGTGACACCTTGGTACCTGGAGCCCTTATCTCCAAGTTCTGTGGGAACACAGTATTTCCGGGAGTCTAGGCTACCCATGCGGTGGACAGGGCCAAGAGCAAGCACAGGGCTGTGCTCAGGTCATCCTGCTCACCTGATGGCCGGGTGCCTCAGGTGAGTGTTGAGAGCCTGGGCCAAAATCTCGGGGGAAAAGGGCGGCCTGCCCTGGCGACGCTGGACATCCATGTGCGCCGCGTTGCTGAGTGCATGGACTCCGGCATCCGTGCGGCTGGACAGGGTGAACCTGATGGGCTTCACAGAGTTCAGCTGCTCTGCGGCCTCCTGCAAGGATCAGGTGGAAGGCTGGACAAAGTGGCAGTGCCCCACTCGCCCAGCGCAACAGGGCCTCTCTTCCCCTCCCTACATCGTGCCCCCCCCCCCCAGCGAGGACCTCACCTCCAGGTAGTTCTGCACTCCAACGGCGCTCTGGGCGCCCCTGACTGCCGCGACCCCGCTGCGAGCAGAGGTGGCCACAGTTACTGGCCGGTGTCCACGGAGCCCCCCGCCCCGCCGCCCCGAGGCCGGACAAAGCGCTTCCTGTCCCCGACCGCAGGGCACCCCCGCCCGGACATCACGTCCTCCACACTGGTTCCCCGGCCGGCTGCGTCCTCTCCGCGACCCCAAGGGGCAGGACTGGAGGAAAGAGGAGTGGCTGGAAAACGTACTTAAAGTTCGTGCCCACATACTGGAAATACACCAGGTAGCGCACCAGCCCGGCGCTCGCCGCGGCCGCAGGACCCATAGCAGCGGCGGGCCGCAGCCGCACGTGGTGTGGCGCGGCCCGGCCACGCCCCCGCGCCTGCGCGCTCCACCCAGGACCAGCCGCTGGGGGCGGGGCGGAGAGGTGGGGGGGCAGTCTTAGGGAGCGGGTTCAAAGTTTGCCGCCTGTAGGCCTGCGAAAGGGCCCCCCCACTCCTACGCTGCACCGCCGGAAGCTGGTTCGCCTCGGTGCGGGACCCGCACTGCCCTCACGCATGCCCTCCCTCCGTCGTCCTCTCATTCCCTCCCTTTGGCCCCACCCTGCCGCCCGTCCGCCCTGTCCTCCTTGTCCTCCCGGGGCGTGACTGCTCGCTGCGTCCTGGTCAAATCCTTCCATGTGTGGTTTTCGCAAACTCCCCGAGTTGCGCAACGGCTGGGATAGCTGCGGCGGGTGGGGCCCACGCCCTCGAAGTTCCCGCGGCCCAGCCGACAGCGTCGGAAGTCCGACTGTCGTGACCCACCCAGGTCCTTGATCCTTCGGCTGTGGACCCTGGGCGGGCGTTTGGCTGCACTCCGCGACACTGACAGCGTGCGGGGGCGGACTTTGGCGACGCTCCCCGGCGGTGACAGCGGGCGGTGCAAGGGGCGGTGCGAGAGGCGGCCGACTTTGGCAACGCTCCCCGGCAGTGACAGGCGGGGCGGGCCACTGCGCGGCGGTCTCATTACGGGGCGGGCGGGCGCCGAGCGTGGCGCGGCGCGGCGCGGGCGGGACAGACAGGCGGCCACGGGGGATGCCGCTCGACGCGCCGCTGTTCTTGGTCCAGTGAGCGCCGCCGCAGCCATGACGGTGGAGTTCGAGGAGTGCATCAAGGACTCGCCGCGCTTCAGGTGCGCGGGCCCACGGTGGGCGCGGGTGGGGCCCACCGCCTTTGTGCGGCAGAGGGCGGGTGCTCGGCGATGCGACCCTGACGCTTCCGCTGGGACTGGTAGAGGCCCGGCTTCGGACAAAGCTTCGGCCCCTCCCCGCCCGCGACCCCGGGGGACCCGAACAAAGACTTCTCCAAGCCAGTCACCTCGCGCGAGGGTGTTGCGTGGGCGGCCCGGCAGTCGTGGACACGGCCACCTCAGGGACTGTCCAGTCCTGCTTTGTATCTGCATCTCCATGCAGTGACCACCTGCTGCCACTGAGCCCCCAGGGGTCCTGCAGTCCAGCCCTGGCCAGGGTCGTCTGAGTGCCGGACTGGTCTTTCTCTGATCTCTGTCTTGATCCATGTGTCTGTTGGGGCGGTGCACGGGCCCAGACAGCTATAGCCACTTTGGGGGCCGGAGGTACAGGGCCCTGGAGGGTTAGCGACGTTCAGAGTGGTGGTGAAAGCAATGGGGAGTTTTGGGTGAGAGGCAAAGAATCCAGTAATCCTCAGGGTTTGTGTGTTTTTCACAGTTCGTGGGCATGCACAACTGTGTGAGCTTTGAGTTCACTGACATGTACACAAGTGTGCATCTGCCTCAATCCTTGGGCAGTGTTTGGGAAACAGTAACGGCACCTCCTGTGTGTTGTTTGCAAGTGTGCACCTTTTCCAGGCCACTGATGTGTGTGCATGGATGTACATATGTGAGCTCTGCCACTCTGCCCTTTTTTTGAGTGTCAGATCATACACATGCATGTGTGGGTGAGCTGCAATACAAGGCTGGCGAGCTGGATGCACCCATGCAGATGTGATGAGTGGGTGGTCCTGTGTGTCACTGCACCTCTGCATGGGTTCAGGCTGATAGATGTGTTACTTTGTGCATGTATGTGCTTGTCTTGGCACCAGTGCATGTCTCTGTGTGTATGCCTGTGTCCCTGGGAACACATGTCTGTGTGTGCATGGTGTTGCTGCATGTGTGTCAGCATGTGTGTGCTTGCTCAGATGTCTGCATGCAGGCTGGTTCTCCAGAGGCCTCCCCTAGCTTCCCTAGGCCCCAGCCCTTTGCAAAACCACCCCACATAGGTGTAAGCAAGAAAGGTCTCAGAACCTGGGAGGATCAGTGTGGGCTCAGGGTGGTCCCAGGTCCAGGGCAACAGGAAAAGGATTCCCTGTGTTTCCTATTGTTACAACTGGTTGAGGAAAGGGGTCTGAGTGATCAGGCAGCTTGTGATTTTGCATCAAGGCTGTGGAGGGAGGTGTGGCCAGGGCTTCTCTGCCAGGGTTGGTCCAGGCTGAAGCCCACTAGATTCACCTTGGCCCCTCACTAAAAGCCTCCTCCCCTTCTTCCCCCATGGAGGGGTCTGTGATGAGGGTGCTGCAACCATTTTCTCCCATGAACATCCTGTTAGACCTGGGTGGGGGGCCATGTTTCTCCCTTTGCAACATTTCTGTTAGGGAGAGGGACCTGGGTGGGCTGAGAATGCCAGCTTGGACTTCAGTCTTGGGATCACAGAAGCCTAGCTCTGTGGGTTCTGGAATAGGCTGTGGCCTAAGTGGCGGGGAGCCCCTGCCCACTTGCTCTCAGGTGTCACTGAGGTTGCAACTTGATCTTCCTGGTCACAGGTTTGGGTAGAGCTGGCAGAAGGATATGGAAGTGACGTGGGGCTGGGTGCCCAGTCTGCAAAGGGGGGTTCCTGTGTGGGGACTGCCAGCTGGACCCAGCCAGCCATGATAGCTTCAGAAATGTCCTGGAACGCTGGCTGTGGGTCTAGGGGAGCAGGAAGGAGAGCTACCAGGCCTCCAAAGCTTCTTTCCTGGGTGGGGCTCAGGCGCTGAGTCATGGCTTGAGTGAAGGGGGACCTGCTCCCCAACTTCCATGCTCTAAGGAAGTCCAGGTACAGTACCTGATGGGAGGCTAGGGAGGCTAGTTAAGGAGCTCTCAGGATGGTGCAAGTCCCATAAGCCTCTGCTGCGTGCCCAGTGTGTCTCCATGAGTCCCACCCTTGCAGCCTCCTGTAGACAGAGGTCCCCTCGTCCTATCCCACCCCCCACCCCCGCCTGAGGACAGCAGCTCCAGTGCAGCTGTCTAGGCCATTCAGCCTGCCTGGGGGACAGGAGTGGGGGGCTGTAGCAGTGTCTCCTAGGCAGACAGTCTCTTGTGTTTTGGGACCTTCAGCTACAGCAGTGGTTGGGTCTGGGTCCTGGGTCCTGGGTCCTGGGTCCTGAGTCCTGGGTCCTGGGTCCTGGGCCCCCAGCTGAAGGACTTTTCTCCTAAGGACTTTCCTCCTGGGAGGATTGGGGAGGAGTCGTCCTGCCTGGGATCCTCCATGTAGCCATGAACCTCCTTTTCTCTGTTCCCTCCCTGCTCTGGGACTCAGCACTCCTTTATCCCCTTGGGAAGTGGTTGATATTTGGAGGAATCTGATGTCCTGCTGGAGTGGGTAACCTGGCATAGTTGCTGGCTCAGGCAGCCTGTCCAGTTTGATCCTAGATGTTAATTATGGACACACCTAGCTGCACTCCTGGTGACCTGTAGGCCCCTCCCCAAATTTGGGAAACCCTAGAACCTGCCTTTTGGGGTGGGGGTAGCAAGGGGTTAGGAGCTGCTGTCCCAGGATGGCCCCCATCTCTGACCTCCCTGCCTGTGGCTAAGTCCATGTCCCAGAGTACCTCATCCTAGGCCAGCCAGATGGGCCCAGCTCACCAGCTGAGCCTATTGTGTGTGTGTGTAGGGGGGGGGGACTGCTGGGATCCTGGCTCTATTTCCTTGTTTCCTGTTCCCGGAGTGGGGGAGGTGTCACGTGCCCAATCCATCTGCTTCTGGCTTCCGGGGATTCTCCCAGTGGCTTCTCCTGGTGATGTCACTCCTTAACTCTTACCTCCCCAAGGCAGCCCCATTGTCAGGTCCTCCTGGTGGGACCAGTTTCTGAAGCAGACCTTTCTTGGCTGGGCTGTGGTCTCCTGGCCCCCTTGCTTCAGTCTCACACAAGAGGGCCACAAGCACCGGGCCAGAATAGGCTGTAGGAGGATAGAGCTTCAGGAGTCAGGGTGGCCCCCAGGCCCAGGAGGGAGGCCAGCAAGCCTTAGTCCCTGCCATGGTCAGCTTCACCGTGGGACTCTGGCCTTCTGCTGCCCCTAGATTTAGCAGCTGGAGCCAGTGAGGGTCACAGCCACATGGCTTCTTCCTGTCTGTAGTGGCCATGGGTGTGGATGCTGGATGTCTCCAGTCATTGGACCTGGCCCCAGTCCTGTTCCCAAGGACATGGCCTCAGTTTCCCACCGTAGATCCCTGGGGGGGGGGGTGTGGAGATGAAGCCCTGAATGATCCCAGTCAGCACAGCTTGCTGCAAGACTACTCATTCTTGTTACAGAGCAACCATTGATGAGGTAGAAACAGATGTGGTCGAGATCGAGGCCAAACTGGACAAGGTAAGGGTAGCCTGGGCACAGGAAGGGTTTAAGCTTGCTCTGTTGCCACACCCAGGCAGATCTGGGAATGGCTGTGTGGCAGAACCTGCCTTCCAGGAGTAGGAGTTCACATGTACCCTTTTGGGTTGAGCATGCTTTGTGCACAGGACCCGGGTCTGCCCCACAACTCCATTTGTGTGCTGCCACACAAATCCCAGGTGCTTGGGCCATGCATATCCACTTGGACCAGACTCTTGTCTCTCTGGACAGGATGACCCGAGATGTATCACCTGTGTTCTGCTGGCTGCTGGATGGGGACAGCTGCTGTGTGGGCTGTGCCCCATGTGACAGGGTTGGGGGCTGAAGAAGTGAGCAGGGAAGGGAGGGGGGTGGGCACAGAGCCAGAGGAGGATATCTCGGGCTCACAGTCACAAGACTGGCTCTCTAATGCTGCCTAAGGCCCCCTGTCCTGCCCCACCTCCTGCTCCCCACTAAGTTGACAGCCTGCAGGAGATGGTCAACCTCCACAATACCTCCCTACCACCTCTACCCAGCCAGGTAGAGGTAGAGGTAGGCAGGAAAGTCCTGGTGGCTGCCCCCACCCCCCCCAGTTCCAGGCAGGTGCTGAGGGTCTCTGATGGAATTCTGGCTGCCCCTGGGAGCTGTCACCTTGGGAGCTGTGACCAGTGGGAGTGCCACTTACCTGGGGAAGCTGCCAGTCCCTTATGCTGCCCACCTGTCCTGTCCACAGCTCGTCAAGCTGTGCAGTGGTATGATCGAGGCTGGCAAGGCCTATGTCACCACCAACAGGCTCTTCGTGAGTGGTGTCCGAGATCTGTCCCAGCAGTGCCAGGGTGACACAGTCATCTCGGTGAGCAGATAGTTGACCTTTGTCCCTGAGGTGGGGTAGGGTCAGGGAGGCAATCCCTACCTGGGGCCAGGCCCTCAGAAAGGGTATCTGCACTCTGATGAGGTGCAGCCCTGTGTCCTGTGGTCAGGGAGGGTCCCCTCACACCAGACTCTGGCTCAGTGTGGCCTGTCCTCTCTCTCTCCAGGAATGTCTGCAGCGGTTTGGAGACAGCTTGCAGGAGATGGTCAACTTCCACACGGTGAGCTCTGAGAGCCCCTGAAGGCCCTGCCTGCCTAGAGCTAAGTGACTAAGTGGGGCATGAGGAGTGGGGGGCACATTCCACTCCTCTAGTCTGTGAGGGTGGGGGCCATCCTGTGTCTGTGAGTTAACAGGATGTGGGGGACACCTTCAGGGACCATGCCATGTCCCAGGAAAGGTCAACACAGGATTCTGGGGGCAGGGGAGGCAGGCAGCATGTAGCTCAGAGCAGAGGTCAGAAGAGTCTTGGGTGGGGGTTGACTTTGGAGGGTCAGCTAAGCACAGTTCTCTATCCCAGGCTGGGCTGTTTCTGGGTGATGACCTCATTGCCTTTCTAGAGGGGCCTGTGTGACCCCCATGGTGCCCAAGTACCATGTAGATGGGTAGATACATACAGTAGGCTGAGGTGCACAGGTTAGAGAGTGGAATGAGGCCTGGGAACCAGAGCCCCAGACTAAAGGGAAGGGAAGCTCAGAAATAGACCAGCATAAGATATCTGTCTGTCTGTTTGTCTGTTTGTCTCTGATTTGGCCCAGCCCTGCTCCTTGTTGGGGATCTGACACCAAGTGTTGTCAGGGAGCCCTGAAGCCCTGCCACTCCCAACACTCACCTTACTCTTGTCTATAGGTCAGGTGCTTCCTGCTGGGTGGTGGTCTGTTGTCCCCTCTGCAGTTGATGGGTGTGGCTGTGGGTGGAGCTGTGGAGGGGCCCTTGGGAAACTGGCTGAGAGCCAGGTGGTCACAGCTGTTTTCTCTGGCCACTAGCCTAGGCTTGGAGACCTCTCCAGGTCAGCTCTGGGTGTAGGACAGGGAACTGGGCCAGGCACTGCTGTGGGGGGAGCCCCCTGGTTCTTACCTGGAGGAGGGATAGATGGTGCCTTGCCTCTGGGGACTCATGGAGACAGAGCCCCCAAAAACCCCTCCATGTGGCTCCCCCAGATCCTGTTTGACCAGGCCCAGAGATCTGTACGACAGCAGCTCCACAACTTCATCAAAGAGTGAGTGGCCAGGGACCCCATGGCCACCAGTGCTGAGGAGAAAGCCTAGGCCATGTTCCCCTTCTCAGGACCCCCACATGTGTGACAGGGGTACCTAGGGTTCCCCTGAAATGTCGAGCCGGCATTGGGTGCATGGGTCTGAAGTACCAGGTAAGACTGACCCTGAGGTGGTGGAGTGCAGGGTCGTTCTGTGGCTGGGAATCCAGGAGGGGACAGCTTGGACTGCAGGGCAGGGAGGCAGAGAAAGAGGGCATCCCAGGGGCAGAGGAAGGCCAGGGAGAAGCTGGGGAACTTAGGGCATGTGAGCCCAGCATGTTCCTCTCCTCTGAGCCCTGACCTGACACATGCTGGCCCCTAGGGATGTGCGGAAATTCAAAGAGACCAAGAAGCAGTTCGATAAGGTGCGAGAGGATATGGAGCTGTCCTTGGTGAGGAATGCCCAGGCCCCAAGGCACCGGCCCCATGAAGTGGAAGAGGCCACGGGTGCCCTCACACTTACCCGCAAGTGCTTCCGCCACCTTGCGCTGGATTACGTGCTCCAGGTCAGCCTGGGACAGGCTAGGACAGAAAATCCTGGGACAGGAGGGGGGCCAGCAGAGGCCTGGAGGCAGGGACAGTCTGGAGTGGGGACTTGAGGACCCTGTATGGAGTTTTTGGCTCTGTCCACATGACCCCCACGCTGAAATCTGGGACCATGGAAGGATAAGCCTGGCATGAGCAGGGGCTGAGACCTTGGGAGGGTCTTAGAACCACACTGGCCAGGTGCATGCTGGTCAGGGCAGTCATGGTCACCTGGGCCTCACCTGTAGGCTCCTCCTCCACAGATCAATGTCCTCCAGGCCAAGAAGAAATTTGAGATCTTGGATTCTGTGAGTGCTACTGAGGGTGGGGTGCCCGTGAGTCTGATGTGGTCTGCAAGTGCTGATGCGACTGAGTGTGGTGAGGTCGATGGGTGCTGAGGTCACTGTGAGTGTCTCACTGGCCAACCCTCTGCCCTCCATCTGCAGATGCTGTCCTTCATGCACGCCCAGTATAGCTTCTTCCAGCAGGGCTACAGCCTCCTGCACCAGCTCGACCCCTACATGAAAAAGCTAGCCTCCGAGGTAAGCCCTTGGGGCCCAGCTTGGGTGTCCAGGGAGGGGCCACAGCCACTCTGATGCCTTCCCCCTACAGCTGGACCAGCTGGTGATTGACTCTGCTGTGGAGAAGCGGGAGATGGAGCGTAAGCATGCTGCCATCCAGCAGCGGGTGAGGCCCGACTGGAGGGGTCCCCAGAAGCCCTGCCTCTCCTCCCCTCCATGTACCTGCCCCATGAGCCCAGCTCACATCCACACATTGCACCCCTCTTCCCACAGCTGCTTTGACTGCCCATCAGGCCTACCCACTAGAGCTGCAGGCAGAGGCAGGGGACCTCTGTAGGATGGGTCTGGTACACTCTGAGACTACCCTCTTGTTACTGTGGTCACTTTTGTGACTATTTAGAGTCCAGGAAGGTTGGGGCAGTGCTGGCAAGAGTTGGGGGGACAGTCATTCACTAGTCTCTCCCTTCCTGTCCTCCCTAGACGCTGCTGCAGGTGAGAGCCCCTCCCTCACCGGTGCTTCAGCACCAAGGACACCACTGGGGGCACCTGTGGGCCTGTTGCTGGCACCAGCAAGATGCAATCTCCAGACCTTGTCCCCTCCATGAGAGTGATGGCAGCTGTGGCTTCCTGCCCCTATTCAGCCTCTGAGCAGGCGGCCAGGTCTCTCCTCTGATGGCCTGGCCTGCTAGACAGCAGGCACTCAGGACACCCTCAGCTCTGAATGAGCCTCTGTTGGGCAGCTGGAGCTGACCCAGCTGGCGACATGCATAGCACACAGAAAGAGGAGGGGGGCAGCTTCCTTCCTGGTTGCAGCCTGCTATTCCTGCAGGCCTGGGGGCAGGGCCCAAGCACTCAGCCCAGCTGCAAATAGCAGGGGTCTGCTCTTGGGACCTGGGGGCAGGGGTCTACAGTCTGAGCCTGGGCCTTGCCTGGGTTTCCTCTATGGTGGACTTGGGGTACCAGGGTCCAGGGGCTACACTTCCTGAGGTCTGGCTCCTCACCCACCCAGGACTTTTCCTACGATGAGTCCAAAATAGAATTTGATGTGGATGCACCCAGTGGCGTGGTGATGGAGGGCTATCTGTTCAAGAGGGCCAGCAATGCCTTTAAGACATGGAACCGGTGAGGGACTTCCTCAAGCAGGGGCTGAGGGCAGATCAGATGGGAGCCAGCTCTGCCTGGCTCTGACCCCAGTCCCCCTCACCAGGCGCTGGTTCTCCATCCAGAACAGCCAGCTTGTCTACCAGAAGAAGCTCAAGGTGAGCTGCAGTGGGCTTACCAGGGGCTGGACCCTGACAGGCCTCCACTGTGGGGTGGGCTGACCAGTGGGATTGGCACAGGGCTGAGGACACTGAGGAGAACCAAAGACCAGGGGAATAAGGAGTTGGAAACGGATTGCTTAAGTGCCTAAGGTAAAGGAGCCCCTAAGAAGCCCATAAGGTGGGCAGCTAGGGTAGGGGGCTAGTGAGCACATGGGTCACAGTGCTGCTGCCCATAGGATGCACTGACTGTGGTGGTGGACGACCTCCGCCTGTGCTCTGTGAAGCCATGTGAGGACATTGAGAGGAGGTTCTGCTTCGAGGTCGTGTCACCCACCAAGTGAGGAAGCCCAGCCCAGGATGGGGTGGGGAGCCTCTGTCCACTCGACCTGACCAACCCCTTCCTCCAGGAGCTGCATGCTGCAGGCTGACTCAGAGAAGTTACGCCAGGCTTGGGTTCAAGCTGTGCAGGCCAGCATTGCCTCTGCCTACCGGGAGAGCCCCGACAGCTGCTACAGTGAGGTGTGGCCTTCCCTGCCCTCCACATGCACGTGTACACCCATGACCTTGCTGTTGCAGGCTGCATGTGTGCATGCCATACATGTGTGTGCATGTATGTATACACATGCATATGCAGGCACATGTTTGAGGGGCCCTGGCCTGTGCTGGGTTTCCTGGCTAGGGAGGAGGGGACTTGCTGGGGAGTCAGACTAGAGCTCCTGAAGGACTTAGTGGTTCCTTGAACCATCCTACAGAGGCTGGACCGCACAGCATCCCCGTCCACAAGCAGTATTGACTCCACCTCGGACTCTCGGGAGCGTGGTGTCAAGGGCGAGAGTGTCCTACAGCGGGTACAGAGTGTGGCTGGCAACAGCCAGTGTGGTGACTGTGGCCAGCCAGACCCCCGCTGGGCCAGCATCAACCTGGGGGTACTGCTTTGCATCGAGTGCTCAGGCATCCACAGGTGCTCCTGACTCCAGAGGGCAGGGCGGAGCCTGAGGTGGGACCCAGGCTGAGGGAGGCTGAGCTGACTCATGCCTGCCCCTGGCCTTCTGCCCAGGAGCCTTGGCGTCCACTGCTCCAAGGTGCGATCTCTGACGCTGGACTCCTGGGAGCCAGAGCTGCTGAAGGTGCATTGGGGGCCTTGGAAGGCCACCGGGTCTGTGGGAGGTGGGACCTGGGTCTCTGAGCTTGGACTGACTGACGTCCACACCCCACTCCATCAGCTGATGTGTGAGCTTGGAAACAGCACTGTGAACCAGATCTATGAGGCCCAGTGCGAGGGCCCTGGTAGCAGAAAGCCCACAGCCAGCAGCCCCAGGTGAGGTGGTGTGCAGCCTGGCATGGCTCAGGGAACCCCCACCTGCAAATGTAGCTCATGTCTCTCCTGGTCCAGACAGGACAAGGAAGCCTGGATCAAAGACAAATACGTGGAAAAGAAGTTCCTTCAGAAGCTGCCCACAGTACCTGCCCTAGAAGCCCCAAGGCGCTGGCGGGCACAGAAGTGCCAGCGTCCCCACAGCTCCCCCCGCGTCCCCACCACCCGCCGCAAGGCCAGGCTAGAGCCTGTCCTCCCCTCCTTGGCTGCTCTGTCCTCAGGTAGGAGCCTCCTCCTGCCCCTGGGCAGCACTTGAGGATGGGCTCCCTGAAGACACTGGGAGTAGGGGTAGGGGCATGCTGCAAGTCAGAGTGTCCTGGTGGAGTAGGTCAGCTGGAGGGAGGGCCCTGAGGGGGCACCTTGGAGCTCTGCTCCTCTGCTAGCATGACAGGGACCCCCCCCCGGGGAGGCTATTTTCCCCATCTGAAAAGCAGCTGCCTCCTACAGCAGGCACTCTGGAGCACAGGTTCCGCCGGGACTCCCTCTTCTGCCCAGACGAACTGGACTCCCTGTTCTCTTACTTTGATGCAGGGGCTGCCGGGGCCGGTCCACGCAGTAAGTGCTGGGGCTCCACCCTGCTTCCCACCCCTTGGCTGTCACCCTGGCAGGGTTGCAGAAGAGGGGCTAGGCAAGTGGACAAGTGTGGACTGGAAGGACACATGTACCCAGCAGGAGGGATAGGACCAAGCAGGAAAATTGGGGCATCATCCAGCTAAGCCTGGAAAGGCATCTGAAGGACTGGGGGTATCTTGACAACCTCCCTAGAGCTGAGGCCCCTCCCAGGAAGCAATGTGTGGAAGTGTATGTGAACGTGCAGGCTGTGTGCACGTTCCTCCCTCTGGTGCAGGCTGTGTCTGGGTGGTGTGTGCCTCTGGGTGAGGCTGGGCGACAGCAGCAGAGGGCGCTGCTGCGCTGATCGGAAGCCTTTGGCTCCTCGCTTGCTGCCTGGATGCAGCAGGCTGGAGGAAGACCTGCGCCGGCCCACCCATCCCCCTGCTCCCCCGCGGAGCTGTTCCAGGTTTCCTCTTCTGACAGTCTCCTTTCGAGTCCTCAAAGAGGGCTGGTCCTTGGGGGTGTCCTTGGACAGAGGGTGGGACTCTATACTTTCACCAGCTTTCCACGGGCGTGAGGGGATCCCTAGTGCCCAAGAGCCCCTCTCATGCGGTCCTGCAGGTTTGAGCAGCGACAGTGGCCTAGGGGGCAGCTCCGATGGCAGTTCCGATGTCCTGGCCTTCGGCGCGGGCTCGGTGGTGGACAGCGTCACCGAGGAGGGTGGGTGGCACTCTTCCCCCTTTCCGAAGCCCCGGCCCCAGAACCTCCCCGCCCTTCGAGGGTCGCAGGCTAACCAGGCCCTTCCCGCAGGGGGCGCGGAATCTGAGGAGTCCAGCGGCGAGGCGGATGGGGAGGCCGAGTCTTGGAATCTGGCGGACGTGCGCGAGCTGCATCCTGGGCTGCTGGCACACCGCGCGGCGCGCACCCGCGACCTCCCCTCGCTGGCCGCGGCACTGGCTCACGGGGCCGAGGTCAACTGGGCGGACGTGGAGGACGAGGGCAAGACTCCGTTGGTGCAGGCGGTGCTAGGGGTGAGCGGGTGCTGCCCCAGCCGGAGCGCGGGTGAAGCCGCGGGAGGCGTTTCCCGGCTCAGTGTGAGCCCCTGTGCCTGCTCCCCAGGGTTCCTTGATTGTATGCGAGTTTCTTCTGCAAAACGGAGCGGACGTGAACCAAAGAGACAGCCGGGGCCGCGCGCCCCTGCATCACGCCACACTCCTAGGCCGTACCGGGTGAGTCTGCGGTCCGGCCGGCTTACCTGCCCTGCCCCCGGCCCACCCGGACACGGCCTTCTGCCCTCAGCCAGGTCTGCCTGTTCCTGAAGCGAGGGGCCGATCAGCACGCCCTGGACGAGGAGCACCAGGACCCGCTGAGCATTGCTGTGCAGGCAGCCAATGCAGACATTGTCACGCTGTGAGCACCGGGCTGGGGGCTAGGCCACCACCATGGAGGGCGGGGCTATCACGAGGCGGGAGGGGCTTCACGCTGTGCCTCCCCCAGGCTCCGTTTGGCACGCATGGCAGAGGAGATGCGCGAGGCTGAGGCACCGTCTGGCCAGCCAGGGCCCTTGGTGGGCAGCAGCCCCACCGAGCTCCAGTACCGCAAGTGTATCCAGGAATTCATCAGTCTCCATCTGGAGGAGAGCTAGGGCCGGGCCTGCCGGGCAGCTGTGGGACCACAACTTGTCCGGCCCGGACGCCCTGCATGCCCCTGAAGACCCTGGCTCCAGCCCAGCCATGGCCCTGTGCATGTCAGGATAGACCCCGTGGTCTATCCTGATGGACCTGGTGCCTGGGCGCTCCTGGAGCCCACTTGCCTGCTCGTCCCTCCCTCTGGTGCCTAGACCCCAGGAGGGGAGGAGCATCCCAGCACGGAGTCTTTTGAAGCCCCACATTTTGGGGGGTGCTGCATCATCTGGTGCCCTCACCCTGCCTGAGGACCCCCTGGCCTCAGGTGGCCCCTTCACTAGGGACCTGGGTTGCTCACAAACCACTCTTGAATCCTATGTCACCTTGTGCCCCTCTGCCCTCAGGGCCTGTGTCACCTGGTGCCCCCATCTTCACTGTCCCAGAACAATGACCCACTAGCTGGGTCACCCTGTACCCCCGTGAGCCCCTCCTGTGACTGGGGGCTGGGGCTGGTGGCTGGCTGCCAGTGCCCTCCCAGGCAGGAGTGCGGCCCATCCAGGGAACCAACCCAAGTACCTCACTTAGTAACCCAGCAATTTAGGCTGGGCTTTGCAGGTGCTGGGTGGATGGCGTGCTGGCCTAGGGCCACTGTCCTGGCTGGATGCGAGTGTCCCATGGCCAGGTGGCTGACCATGCTGACCCTCAGTGCCAGACCTGTCCCTGCCTCCATCAGAGGCAGATTGCTGGCACTTGGCCCAGAGCCTGTGCATAATGCAACTGGCCCTTCCCACCCTGTGCCCAATGTTCTTTGTTACCCACTGAGTGGATTTTCTACAACGACCTCGTTCTTGTCTGCGTCTTTTTTCTGTGGACACTAGAGGATCATCCTGACTCTGGCTCTGCCTGCCATTAGGGGTAGGCTCCATACCTCTTGCCCTGCCTCCTGGCTGGCCTTGTCCCTTGGGCTGGACCCTCCAATGGGTTCTATCCCTCACTTGTGGGCCCACAAATGCCTTCAAATTTCCTTTCTCTGAAAGAGCCCAGAGGCTAGGTCTCTTCAAAACTATGGGCTCTTAGTCAGGTCCAGACCAGTTGGCTGGTCACTATGCAAATGCTGCCCAGGGAGGCTCCACAGGTGGTAAGGTGGGCACTGAACTGGGTCCCTGACTCCCCTGCCTGCTGGCTGTGACCCTAAAGAGCAGAACTAGCTTCTCTCTCCCTGCTTGAGCCCTGCCCACCACCCACCCTGCCATTCTCCAGCTGGCAAGACCCCATACCCCTGCTTTGATCACTCCCAGTCAATAAACCTGCAGCCTGTGTCCACTGCCTGCTCATTGGCTCATCTGCCTCACTCTGCTCTGTCTCTGCTGCGGTGGTCTGCATCCTCTGCCTTTCCTGAGGGGCAGCCTTGAATAGGATACCACCAGTGTCCCTTTCTCAAAAGGGAAATTCGGGCCGGGGATATAGCTCAGTGGCACACCTGCCTGGCAAGTGTAAGTTCCTAAGTTTGATTCCTGAACCCCCCCCACCAAGACAACTCAGACAACCTACTAAGGGCCTGATAGGGGACCTGGGTCTTCTTTGACTCCTGGCACCACCAACCCCTGTTCCCCAGTTCCTCTAACTTTCTCTGAGAGATGTCATGTCCTTCGGTAGGAGAGAGGGTGGGTGGTATCCCAGCCTGATCCTAGAGTGCCCAGCCCCCCAGTGTGCCCAAGTGATGCTCAGCCCAAGGTGAGTGTCTGGGGAGACCCACATACATGCTTGTCACCAGGTAGAACTTCCAGTTTTATTACAGACAGAGCAGTCCAGAGGGTTAGGGCACACTCCCTCCTGCTTGCCCTGAGGCTAAGGCAGGCTCTGCCAGAACCTCATACCTACACACAGGTACAGACAGAGCCAACTCCCTTAGAAACAGAGACAAGACACCAATCAGACACACCAGCAGGTAGAGGCACCTCTAGCCACACCTGCTCACAGAAGCTCTAGGTTCATATCTAGGATACAGGTGTATGGAGAGATAAGAACACCCTTCCTCCCTGTCCTGAGCTTCCTGGAGACTGAAGTAGCCACCTCTGGGCAAGGTGGGAAAAGAGAGTCTCTGATGTGTTGAGTGGGCCTGGTGTTGACCAGCCCTCCAGCTGGGTCATGCTACTTCCGCGCTGTTAGATGACCAGGGGAGACCCCTGTGGCCACAACTCCCAGGGCTAGGCCCAGGGACCAGATGTTCTGGAAAGGTAGGTGAGGGTACAAAGTCTTAGTGCTGGAGCTCAGCCTAACTCCTCCACCAAGACCCTCTCCAGAGCCACCACTGGGCACCTAGGGTCTCTGATTTTAGTCTCACAGCCCCTACCCCCGGGTAAGGTGCAGGCTGGCACTGACACAGTGCTGGCTTCAGGCTGGGACACCTGTGCCCTATGCAGCCAGCGGAAGCCCAGCAGCAGGGTAAGGGCCGTGGCATCCAGCAGTAGCTCCAGCAGCTCTATGATAGAGAGGACAGAAGAGCCGAACCACAAGCTCCAAAGGCTCCCCATGGCGGACAGCAGCTGCGGCACCTAGAGTGGGTGGTCAGGCAAGCAGTTAGCTGTGGCCTTCTCACCTGCATGCATCTAGACAGTCCCTACCCCAGGCCATGGGTCTCACCGAGTACACAGGTGCTTCATCCACCATGTGGTAGTTGAGCTCCTGGTAGAAGATGTTCACCTTGGCCTCACGGCTCCGGGGGACTTGGGATCGTCCTGGACTCAGGCTCAGGCTCGAAGTCTGCCCCCCCAGCACACCAAGGATCCAGTCCTGCACAGAAACAAAGGCCGAGAGACTTTGCCTCCTTCTCCAGTCGCCGCCACCCCACCTCACATCCCTTGGCACTCACAGCTGACTTGGCCGAAGGCCACCGGGAGGTCGTGGTGAAGAGCTGGTACGAAGTCTCCCTACAAAGGACAGGACAGCGGTCACAACCTGCAAGCGCAATGGGGCAGTGACCTAGGGCCTGGAGCATTGCCCTGCTCACCTGCAGGGCCTGGGGCAGCGGGAGTCGCAGGACAGCCGATGGCTTTCCAGGGCCTGGTGCAGACGGTAGAAGCAGTGACCTGGGCAGGGCGTGGCGATGTCACCAACGAAAGGAGGGAGTGACCCACCCCCACTACACACATTTCCAGGAGGGCGGGGCTCACCCCAGGCCGGATGCCGCGCGCGGCTGCAGTACTGGGCTCCCGCCGGCAGGGGGTGCAGGAAGTAGCCGCAGGAGCAGTTCTCCACCATCAGCTGCTGAAAGCAGGACACCAGGCAGGCCTACGGCACACGGGGACGCGAGTGGAAGTCTGTCTGCGCACGCCCGCCGCGCTCACGCGGGCCTTCGCCACCCCGAGACTCACTTGCCGGGTGTAGGAAGAGTTGTAGAGCAGACGCACATCCACGCCCTCCGCGCCGTCCGTGCAGCGGCCGTAGGGGCTCCCAAGCCGTCGCACCTCGTCCTGGGGGGCGGGGCTTTCAACGTGAGGTCCCCCCGCCTCCACTCGCCCTCTCCCCACCCCGCCCCGCCCCGCCCCCACCTCGCGGATGCCTATAGTGGTCTCAGTCCCAGGCCGGATGCTGAACCCTCGATGCTCCAGGAAGGGCGTGTGGTTGTGTCCGTGAATCATGACCTTAATGTCGGCCTCGGTAGACAGCAGAGGGAGCCCCACTCGCGGCTCTGTCCTGAGGATCAGGTTGATCTCTGCGGAGGCCACGTGGAGGTGTGAGGTCATCTGGCCCGGGTCACATCCCTGTTCCCCCTGTGGTCTTGCACTCACTGTGGGTGATGCCCGGCTGCTGTGCGGCACAGACACCCTCAAAGGTGTAGCAGCTGCCATAGGTGGGGTGGTGGAACTTCCGGAAGTGCCTGAAACCCAGGGCCGCACTCAGATCACGCATGCCTGTCAGTTAACCCATCTCGCATCCGAGAAGTCATAGCCTAACCTTTTCTTTGCAGGGTGCTGTTTGTGGCCAGCCTTGGGCAACCAGCTCCTGGTACCTGGCCAGCTGGATCCAGGCAGGACCACTCTGTGCTGGGAGGAGCTACAAGGAGTGGCCCACCAGTCGTGCCCTACTCACCGAGCCTGGCAGTCCTCGCTGTTGTAGCGACAAGACAATACAAAGTGACTGTGATGACTGTCTTCCCTGGCAGTGGGTGTCAGGCCCAGGATGTCCAGGTAGTGGAAGTGGTACCACTCTTGGGCAGCTGTCACGCCTGATGAGTACGTGCGGTAAAAGCAATCGCCACCGGTGCTGTTACACTGGGAGGGGTGGAGTCAGTACAGCCGGCCGCCCAGCCCCCAGCACCTCCCCTGGGAGCAGCATGCCCAGGACCCCTTCCTTCCTCACCAGTTTGAAGCCCACTTTGTGTTGGTTGCCCAGATGCCTCAGCCACTGCAGTTGGATTCCTCGGTCCAGAATGAATGGGGACTTAGGGTCAGGGACATCGGGGAATGGGGTCTCCCTGCCCTCTTTGAAGTTGAACTTGTAGAGTGAATAGATACTCTCCTGGGCAAATGCATCCAGTGCCTCTAGATGGTGGTGGAGGGAGCCTGGCCTAAGGACAGGATCAGATATGGGGTGTATTGTCAGTATTTCTGGAGCAGTTTTGCAGGATCCCCAGTAGCTCAGCACTATTGCCCTCAGTGTCCCTTCTCTTCTCTTCTCTAAGACACAGGAAGGCTCTGAATTGGGAGCTGGACCTGAGCCTCCCATGGCTGCAGAGCTGAGATCATACCCCCAGCCTAGCCTGGCTCCCAGGGCTCAGGGTCCTCCAGGCAGAGTCCTCCAGGCAATTCACAGCTTCTTTCCACATGGCTCCTTCCCTTCTGGAAAGCTTGGCTCTGCTCCTCAACCCTGAGATCCAAGCACCTGTGTCCTTCAAGGGGCCCTGAAAGTTCTTAGCTGGGTGGGAGAGGTGGGGTGATCAATGACCAGTGGGGCTTTGACCAAAATCATGGCCAAGGAGATGTCCCATGCTGCAGAGACCAGGAGTTGGGAATCCCACCCCTCATGCCAATACCCCAAGCTCTCACCGTTGTGGGTTCATGTCACAAAGAGTGACAGATGGGAAGAGCTTTTTCTCCGAGTGAATAGACACTGCCATGATGACTGGATAGTGCCAGTACTGTTCCAGTAGGAGCCCGAGCTGCCAGTAGAGCACCCCTAGAGTCCCCAGAAGCAGCAGGCCCCAGGACACCTTCTTGAGCTGGTTTGGGCTGGAGCAGACCAAACGGATGGTGCCGTGGATGGTGGTATTGGTGCAGAAGAAGGTGAGCAGCTCCCCAAAGGAGGTGTGAATCTCCACCAGCTTCTCCCTGTGACCCTGCTCCAGGGGTGGCATAGGTGGCTGGCCCCAGGGGGTCTCCAAGGTTGCAGACCCTGTGCTGGCTGCTTGGGCCATGGTTCCAACCTGTATCCAAGGAGCAAACCTTAACAGGGCCCTGCCTGCCACCCAGCCCGGCCTGTACCCCCAGTGAGGGCTCCCCACCTGGGGCCTGGCATCCTTCTCTGTGCCTGCATACACTTGGGACACTTGGATGAGGCCCCATCATAAGCTGGGCCTCACTGAGACCAACCCTGCACTCTTCTTCCCAGGATACCCCCACCAGGGTGATCGTGGCCCAGAGCTGAGCTTGGGTGGTGGGCAGCAAACTACAGCAGACTTGTGCTTGTAGGAGGTTGAGGCCATGAGTCTGTGCTGTGGGGAGGGACAGACCCAGGTGACCTCCATGAGAAGGGCTATGACCCTGGTTGCATGGTCTTGGCCCCTGGGGAAGACTGTCTCCTGGTCTCAGTGGACTCTGACAATCTACAGCTGCCAGGGTGGCTGTTTTGATTAGAACTAGTACTGTCGGGCTTGTCTGGCCAAGTGTGGGTTAAGGTCAGGCTGAAATATTGTTCAGCACTAAGGGTCCAGAGTGGGGTACTGTCTTGGTAGATGAGTGTCTAGGAAAGACCTCAGGTGGGCTCAGGAGCCAGTGGGCCAGTGGGCTAGCCAGTTCTGGGGATCTGGGGGCTCAGGGAGGTTGAGTTGCTGTTGGGGCTGGCTTGACTGCCTCACTCCAACTTTGTCCTGGGCTCCAGTGTCCTGGGACATGCCCAGGGCCCAGTTTTCCCAGCATGGATAACTGGGTCCCTGGGTACCCTGGGCCTGACAGTCTTTGAGTCAGGGAACAAGATCCATGAAGACATTCTGTATAGTCCCCATCCTGATCTGAATCAGGAAGTCTTTGGGTGCCCAGGTACAGCCTGCAGGGCTCCTGCCCCACCCCACTGCCCACCCCTGGGTAGGCATCTGCTGTCACCCAGCCAGCCGGTGCCCATCAAGTATGCTCGAGCAGGCTGCTCAGTGTGCTTGGGGACACAGAGCAGAGCAAGCTATCCAGCTTCAGGGGCTCTTGGATGCACAGGTGGGGTGGATCCAAGGCCTCTTCCCTCAGGTTTATGGCCTTCATATTCCCTGAAGCAGCCTGGTTAAGAGCTCATGCCTGCACATGCAACAGAGCTCTGCTCACACATGTGCCACATCATATCAAGCCCCACAGG
Source organism: Hydrochoerus hydrochaeris (assembly GCA_004027455.1). Lineage (NCBI taxonomy): Eukaryota > Metazoa > Chordata > Mammalia > Rodentia > Hydrochaeridae > Hydrochoerus > Hydrochoerus hydrochaeris. The sequence continues at coordinate 134,200 of PVLA01001554.1, read as the reverse complement.
CAAGGTAGGATGGTCAGCTGCATGTTATGGGAGGCAAAAGTAGAGGGACCAGAGAAGGGAGAAATCCAGAAAGTGGTCTTATAGGAGCAGCAGGAGACTCCAGGGCTGCTTGGTGATTGGGCAGGGCTCAGATCCCTGAGACAGAACTTGAGTCATGGGCTAACCTGGGCATCAGAACTGTCCTCCAGGACCCAAAAGCCTCAGACACAACAGGCCACTCACATGGGTGCATACAAGCACATGCACTAGAACATACACATGCACACACTTAGGTACACTCAGGAACACTGGGAGCCTTCCCAGAACACACCAAACCCTCACTCAGGGGGCCACGTGACAGTAGGAGCCATAACCCAGCCTGTGTGTGCTCCCTAGACCTCCTACCCTCTTCCTGCAGAGATAAGACCACACCAGCCTCTTCCCTGGCTGGCTCCACACATATGTGGTGTGATCAACACATGTGGCACCCAAGGGCTGCCGCCACAATCTCTGGAATGTTCTTGGGGACTCTGTCCAATATATGCCCACCAAGCACCACCAGGTGGGATGCCGCCCTGCACTTCTGGCCAGGCAGATCCAAGAGGTCATCTATTCTCATTGACACAGCTCCCTCCAGGAACCAAGCATGGGGATAGAGCCTATACCAAGCACCCTTGGTACCTCAAGGCTGGGTCTTTCTTGTGCAAGTAGCTCCATCCTCATCAGTGGTATTGCGCTCAACCAGCTGGTGTCAGCTCCCGCAGGTAACACAGCTGGATGTGGCTGGGCATCCTGTTTTATAACTGGCCACTGGGTGTGGGGTGGGTGGCAGGGGAGGGCCCAGCTGCAGGGCAGCCACACCCACTCTGGGCTGGGAGGTGAGTTCTTAGGAAGGCTGAGATGCAGGGTCCTTTGACTGGGTGGAGAAGAGGCCCAGCTCCCTGACCCCAGCTGGGTGTGGAACAGCAGGCCCCATAGGAGAAGGGAGTGACCCAGCTCAGACTCCTAGCAAGCCTGGTTTGCCCTGGACCCTGCCACCCTGCCACTCTTCTCATGCAGGCCTAGAGGGATGGCAGTCTGTTACCAGCTGTCCAGCTGACACCCCCACTCTGACCACAGGTGTGTGTGGCTAAGGGACACCAGGTGGGGATCTCCACTGCAAGAACCAAGGTATTTCCTGGGGCAGTCACACAACTAAAGGATGAGTGTCAATTGTGAGAACAGCCTGGGACTGGGTGTGCAGGTAGCACCTGATGACCTGAGGGGGTAGGGACCTCCCCATTGAGGTCTTCTCCAGTGGCACCTGAGATGACTCTTTGCTTGCTAGGACTACATAACACACTCTAAAAGCACTGCTTGAGCTAAAGCCACAGCACACATGATGGCTACACACAGGTCAAGGCCTCGCCCCACATCAGGTGCAAATCCCTGCCCCAGGACCTCCCACCACCCCTGTCTCTACTGGGGACCCTACAAAATGTCTCCAGCTTGGCCGAGGTATGGGGTGGACTCAACCCTCTGTGCTCTCGCCAGGATGGGCTTTGTGCTTTTGACACCCTCTGCAGTTGTGGATCTGACTGGGTGAGGGAGGGAGCCACCAGCCCACCTGGGCCTCAGCTCTGAGGAGCTGTGAGGTCATCAGCCCAGTGGTTCCGGAAGGAGGCAGTTGCTTCTGGTGACGTCCTGAAAGAGGGAAGTTACACTGGGGAAGAACTGGACTTGCCCCTACCAGGCACGAATTACATCTCTGTCACCCACTGGCAGTGTGACTGTGCCCAAGTTACTCAACCTCTCAGCCTGTTTCCTGAGTCATCCTGACTTTTCCTGACTCTTCATGTTTGAGGCTCGTGGATGGGGTGAGCTGGTGTGGCTGATGTTGGGACCCCAGACTCAGCACATGCCCGGAGTGCCAGCCCCACATCTGAGCCATGTTCCTTTAGAGGGGCTGGGCCTGTGTGCTGGACCACACTGTGGCGCAGTTGCAGAAGAGAAAGGCCCAGGCACTCGCTGGGGTGCAGGCACTGGGGCAAACATACTCTGGACTGAGGGCTGCAGAGAGGGCACTGGGAGGGGAGCAGTATAGGGCCTAACCCTAAGGCTAGGCCTCCTCAGAGCCTTAGTCACAGCACACAGGGCAGCAGCACGTGGACCTGGCTCAGCCTCATCTCAGGAAACCCCTCTGGGAAATGCCAAGGACCAAGGGAAAGGGAAGTATGTATGACCTGTGCCCTGTGTCTGCATGCTTGTATGCAGCATATTGTTGGATCTTGCTTCTTGATCCATTTTGCCAGTCTATGTCTTTTGATTGGTGAATTGAGACCATTAACATGATGGTTATACTTTATGTGTATTGATTTGTCCTTGTCATGTTATTTTTCTGTTGTTGGCTCCCCATTTCCCCACCCCATTTGTTTGCCTTGCCTGGTGGATTCCTTCTGTTGGGGTTCATGCAGTTGTAGTCTTTGTTGTCTCTTTCTAGGATGTCCTTCAAAACATTTTGGAGTGCATCTGTGTGCTGAGTGGGGGCAGTTCTGGAGTACATGTCCAGTGCCAGCAAGGCTGGAAGGTCCTCTTCTCATTTGGCCCAGCCCTCACCTGCCTCCCCAGACCCCACTACCCCTCACACAAGAGATGTAGGCTGGAGGTGCACAAAGGTGTCCCCAGCTCCCAGTCACAGTGACCTTTGGAGTCATTAAATAACTGTATGTTGAAGCCCAGCATGGTGGTATGTGCCTGTATTCCCAGCTGTCTTGGAGACTGAGGCAGGGGGATCACAAGCTTAAGCCCAAAATGGATACCTCAGTGACTTAACAAGACTGTCTCAAAGATAATAAATAAGACCTGAGGCTATAGCTCAGTGTGAAAGACAAGGGTTCATTCCTTGGTATTAAAAAAAAAAAAGCTGAGTGTGGTCATGCACATCTGTAATCCCAGTACTCTGGGAGATGGAGGCAGCAGAATTGCCAAATTTGAGCCTAGCTGGGCAACTGAGAGAGACCCTAATCTCAAAACTTTAGAACAATTAGGGCTGGGGATTTAGCTCAGCAGCATAAGTGCCTGCCTGGCAAGCACAAGGTTGTGAGTTCAATCCCCAGTGCCAAAAAAAAAAAAAATACCCAGATCAAAATTTTAGGACAGTTCAGTCTAAAGGGCACTGGATTCAATTCCCAGTGGTGAAAAAAACCTGAAAAGACAAAATAACAATGAAAAACCCACACAAGATCAACAACATTATGTTGAAAGATGTGAAAGATGTGAGAGGGAGAAGACTAGTGGACATCCCTGCTCCTTGGACCAGGACTTCTGTCATTTTGCTGGAAGGATACTGCTGCCAACATTCTGAGCATGTAGACACTTGTCACTGGCCTTTGAGAGCCTGGCCTCAGGGAACAGGCCCAGGTAGTGTCCCTCTAGCACAGGGCTGCCGTGGACATTGTGGGTGCTGGGTGTTTTTGGGTTTCCAGGCTGGATGTCCTGCTCCAGGCTCAGTGTCCTTCCCTGTGGCATCCTCATCCTCAGGGGAAGCCCAGAGTGGCCCTGGGAGGGCACTCTGTGCACAGATGTGAAAAGGAGGTTGGGGTTCCTGGGTAAGCCAGGTGCTGTTCCTCTTGGGCTAGGGGCTAGGGTCTCTGGCCCCAGGTGGAAGAGGGGCCTCCTGTAGATACCCACTTACTAACAACACAACTGGTGGGGCTCAGCCATCATAGCACAACACTGAGGCACCACTAGCTGCTGGCCTAGGTGCCAGTTTCTGGGTTGCAAAGGGTGAGGGTGTGGAGTTTGGGGTCTAGCCAGAGGCCTCCTGCCAGGAGAAGGGACTGTTGTGTGCAAGTGGGTGTCCTACTGGATTGCCTTCAGGCACTCTCTTGGAACTCCCCCCACCAGCTCTGGGAAGACAATCCCTTCTGCTCCCACTGGGGCACATTTTTAAACTCTGACCCTTCTTGGTCTCCTGACAGCTATTACCACACCAACGATGGCCCTGGCACAAGGTGATGAGGCATGGCATGCTGTCCCCTTTCTCCCAGTCACTCATAGTGTTGGCTGGCAGGAAGTCCCTCCTGCTGTAGAAGGGTGGTTTAGGGGTCAGAGAACACCCAGCTGCCAGCCTAGCTGCCCATTTCCTTTTTTTTTTTTTGAGACAAGTTCTCGCTATGCAGTTCAGTTTGGCCTTGAGCTCACTTTGTAGCCCAGATTGGTCTCGAACACTCAACGATCCTCATGCCCCAGCCTCCCAAATTCTGGGATTACAGGCGTGTGCTGCCACACCCAGCTCTAGATACCTACTCCCTACCTGGGTTTCTAAATTTTAGAGATAGAAAGTCACAGGTATGTGAGTAGGGGTTGAGCTATGGGGGTCTCTGCAGGATCTACTGATCACAACTGCTCCTCACGGGTCTCCAGGTGTGCTCAGTGAGCAGGAGGTTTAGGGATCATGTTAGGGATCATGTTGGGGGCTCTGAGCTGAACCTCCCTTGTAGCCTCTCTATCTCTGTGGTCACACTACCCAGGTTGGTGCCTCCATCTCCTGTGAGGACAGTCAGTTAGGAGAGAGCCTGTTGTGCCAGCAGCTGCAAACTGAGGTCTGGTCTGGCTGCTGTCTCTGCAGATTGCCTGGTGTGTCCAAGACAACTGGGCTTGTACCCTTCCTCCTTACCCAACTTTCTACCCTCTAAGCAACACACAGCCTACCCTCTGGTGTGCTGGAGGGCAGGTCCCAGGGCTGACAGGAGCAGAAATGGGGTGGATTCTAACGACTAACTTCCCATGTTGAACGGACGGATGTCTGGACGCTCTAGGTTCTGACACAGGGCCCAGGGATCAGCTCTGCCACAGCAACCCACACTATACAAATGTGCCCAGGTGGTCCAGACTTGGATGAGCGTGGTGGCCTTCACCAGCTGGCACTGATGGACAGCAGGTATTGGTTTCAGCTGTCAGCCATCCTGGTGGCCATGGTTGATCCTGAGGGGCTGTCAGGTTCAGGGTGAAGCATGTGGAGTGGGGTTCACATCTTACAGAGGCTGATGACTGCCCCTGCTGCACAGCGTAGCCTGCCTGCACAGTATCCCCACTTAGCCCAGTCCTCAGCTGCCTCCTGAGAAGTGGTGGGCTGTAGACTCATCCCAGCTGTCTGGGGGTCCTCCTGTTCAGACACCATTGCCCCACCACTTCCTGTTGTCCACTTTCCTGTCTCTCTTCATGCTGAACCCAGAAGGCAGTGTGCACTCCTCACCCATGCACGTCACTATGCATGTGACAGCTGTGCCCAGTGTGAGCACATCCTTGAGCACCTCTGGAACTGCAGGGTTGGGGCAGGACTGTGTTCCCCCAGTTCTCCTCTCCCTGGGGGCAGGGAGCGGCCGTGGGAGAAGTCTAGCAGACATCCATGGAATAATGACCCCATTCATGCTGGGAGGAAAGCTCTCCTGGGAAACACTGCAACTATTTTTATGAGGACAGCTGAGATGTCCAGCACGGGGGCCGCTGCATTGGCCAGGCCTGTGTTGCCCAGGGACCATTGGGCAGGGTCTTTGGGGTAGACCGTGGCTCATGCCCTACATTAAAAGGAGACAAAAGCCGGCCCTGGTGGCTCACACCTGTGATCCCAGCCCTATGGAGGCTGAAGCAGGAGGATTACAGTGAGTTCAAGGCCAGCCTGATTTACATAGCAAGACCCTGTGTCAGGAAAAAACAAACAAGCAAAAAAAGCAAAGCAGCGGGAGAAGACAAAAATCTGGAGCTGTGAATATGGGGTCACTCTAGATCTGGGCCTGGCTCCCCGGGACTCTGAGGGAATCAGGGAAGCTTACTAGAGAGCGATGTGGTCAGCGAGGCCCAGAAGGGCCGGTGTGAAGCACAGCGATGATCACCAGTGCGCATGCGCCGGCCGTACCCGTGCGAGGGCACAGTGCAACCTAGCTGGGATGATCGGCGACATAGAGACATTAGCACGGCTTTCCGAGATGCCTAGAGTGGCCGCCACCGCACATCGCGCACCGGAAACGGAAGCGGCCCAAGGGCCGCCTCTCGACGGCCATCTTGGAAGTTGAGACGGTGGTGGGGGAGGCGGTGGCGGTGCTGCGGCGGGTGCGGTGGGCTGATTCCCGGCGCAGTGTGGCTCTTTGGTACGAGCCACTTTTCCGCACCCTGCTCCGGCCTCGACCGCGGCGAGCCTGAGCGCGGCGGCGGCCCACCTGCGGAGACAGGGAGAGGTGAGCACACGCGGTTTGCGACGGGGCCTCGGTTCTCTAGCCAGCCCTGCCGGGCCACCGCGGGGGACGCTGGGGACACTGCACGCTGCCCCGTTCGCGCCGAGCTGCGCCCGCGGCCGTCCTCAGGGCAGTTGCGGGGGACACCCAGGGCCTCGGGCCGGGGACTGGGACTCGGCGGCACGGCAGGATCTCCCCGACTAAACCGCACTCGTCGGGACTTTTGGAGACACTTTCAGGAGGAGCCCGTATTCATCTTGATTTGTGAGGACGTAACGGGGAGTGCGTGTTGGCGGCGCTGCCGTGGAGATCGCTGTTGCTTCACTCCTGAACAGTTAGAATCCCAAACTGCTTCCCAACTCCCAACAGAAACGACCGTGCTTAGGATTGCGCCCGGGTGATATAACAAAAGGACCTCACCGGTCCTTGTACTAGTTGCACGACCACATCTGTTTATTCCCTGCACCATCCCAGTTAATGACCTATGGCCTCCTTTTCATTGAATTCTGGTTAGGTGTTTAACTCAAATCCAGTTCGTCACATTTTGTCAGACCCATGAAAAAGATAGTTAAAGCAGCCCGTTAGGGAGTCAGCTATTGAGTGTATGAAGAAAGCATACTTCTTTATAGCAGTTCCATTCAGGTGAGTGAAACTTGGTGTAATTGGGCTACAAAAGAAAGAAACTTAATCGTTTCATTTAGTTAAAACGTCCCGTTCAGAAACACCAGGCATGGGGTGCCTAGCACTTGAAATCAGTAATTTGCACAGCTTGACACAGGTGACTTCTGTGGTAACTGCATTCTCAGGCTGAGCATTCTCAGTGTGAGCATGGTGATGGGGCTGCCCCTCTTAGCCCTAGACTTCCTTCCAGTTGTGGAGCAATCCCGAGAGACTTCTAAGGAAGTCCTGAGCCTGGGTGTGTCACATGCCCATCTGATCAGTCAGGCTAAGATCTCATGCCACTACATCACCTGAGTTATATGCACTGGTGTGAGAGAGGTGTCCAAGGAGGAAGGAATGGGGAAAATGGATGAAAACCCACCACCTTGGCATGGTGATGTTGGAGAGACCTCTGGCCTTCATGGTGATGCAGACTGCTTTGAGTCAGTTTCCCTGTGTTAACTTTTTTTTCCATGTCTTAACTTTTATCTGTGCCATGTCTGTAGGTTTTTTTTCCCCCCTCCCTGTATACACTTTTTCCTTAGAACATATGTATTATTTATTCCTTGTCTGTAGGGACTTGATTGGGAGCGAACGTGAGGGACATGTGCTTCTCATTGTTTGACATTTTGATTCCTACAAGGTTTTTGCTCTTGTCTTTCCTTCTGTCACATTTGTTAGGGAGAATTGAGAGAAACAGTCCCCCTTGTAGGTTCTGAGTGAGGCAAAGTAGCAGTCGTTGGGGAAATTGAGTAGTTGAATTATAGATATGACCTAAAAGATTGTGTATCAAAGAACAAGTATGGTTCTCGAGGCATATCTCAGTGGTACAGTGCTTGCCTTGCCTGTCTGAGGTCCTGGGTTCCATCCTCAGCACTGCAAAAAAAAAAAAAAAATTAATGTGATTGAGACGTTTGCCTTGTGACTGACTAGACAGGATTTATTTTACTTGTTTTATGTGGTTGTCCACTAACTTTCGTTAAGAAACTGACCTGGCCACTTCCACTTAGCTTAGTCCAAACACAGTTGTATTTAAATCATCCAGTGAACTGTTTTGCACATGATTAGTGCACTGTAGGAGTGAGCATTTAAAGAGAACTAGTTTTTGTTTTTTTGGTATCAGAGATTGAACTTTTGACCTTGTGCTTGCCAGGCAGGCACTTATGCCACTGAGCTAAATCCCTGGCCCAGTTTTTTTTTTTTTTTTTTTTTGAGACAGGGTCTTGCTATGTAGTCCAGGCTGGCTCATGGTAATTCTCCTCCCTCAGCATCCTGAGTGCTGGGATTACAGATGTATCACCGTGTCTGGCTGAGAAAGAACTGGTTTTGTGGGATGGTTTGGCTTATGGGATCTTCAGATGTCTTGTGGTTTTTAGTAGGTATTAGCATGAATTGAGCTCTCTGGCCTACATCACTTACCACACCAAGAGTTTGGGGGCAGTGCTGTATGGAAGCACTCTCTTTCCAGTGGCAAGATTGTAACTCTTTTGTATAGGTACTTTTGGGGTGGGCCAGCCAAAAGAGTCTGTCTTTTCCTCAGTTGAGGCCTGAAAGGCTCTTATGTGGTGTGGTGTTAGGTTGCATGGGTGGTGAAGAACAAAGAGAGCATTTAACTGGGGACATTGAGTGGTTTCTGAGGGATGTGGCCCAAGCTAGGTAGGGAAGGGCATGTGAATGCACTCTGACTGGGCTGGGAAGTATGGTAGCCAAGAGAAAGGATAGGTGGGCTGGACTGTGTAAGGGACTTAGAAACCAGGGGCCGGCTGGGGCTACTTTGAGGGCTTGGCTGATAGGGAAGCCTTGGATGTTACCTGCTTGGCTGTGGGATGATCCTGACAGGGTTTTGAGGGGAGTAGATGATCAAACTGCATTAAATGTCCAACATAGGCTGAAATGAGAAGAGCCCAGAAGCTGTTGTGGTTGACAGGGAAAGCATGAGGTCCAGCATTAGGGTAGTGTGATCAGAATGGGAAGGAAGTAGATAGGGATCTCAAGGATCAGGGTCTTCCATTGTGAAGCAGGAGTGGGCCTGGTGCTGAGGCCATGACTATTGGGGACCACAGTACATGGCCCTGCTGAGTCCCTTCACAGATTCTGGGATACAGTGAGCACAGCCAAGGCCTGGTCTTCAGTAGGCACCAACACTGGTTGGGGAAGCAGACAGCAGTCTTTGCAGATGGTGCTCTGTGGAAAAATAAACCAGAGCAAAGGGGTTGAGTCTGGAGACCTCCCAGATGTGATGATTCATCTGTGACTGTGTGGCTCTGCAGGAAACCATGTGTAGAGGCCCCAAGACTGGGGTGGGTTGACTTTAGGTTTGCACTGATGCTAGGTCAGGGTGGAGATCATTGGCTGTCACTCATTTGTTTTTTTGTGGGTTTTGTTTTTGTTTTAAGACAGAGTCTCACTGTGTACTCTAGGCTTAAAACTTGCTAGGTAACCCAGACTGGCTTCACAACTGTCCTCCTGCCTCAGCTTCCTGAGTGCTGGAATTGCAGATGTGTGACACCATGCCCAGTTTTTAAATTTTACTTTTTTTAATCGGTACCAGGGATTGAACTCATAACCACGCACTTGCAAGGCAGGCGCTTATGCTGCTGAGCTAAATCCCCAGCTCTCCAGTTTTTAAATTTTGAGATGGGATCTTCCTAAGTTGCCCAGACTCAAATTTGTGATCTTCCTGCCTAAAGCATTTGGCCTAAGAGTACTGGGTGAGATGCTTTGGAGGCAGAGTGGCAGAATGTTGGAGGCAGAAGGAAGAGCCTTCTGTGAACAGGTTTGAGTCGAGGGTTTCACAGGATGTAGCCATCTCTCCGTGACTGCCCAAGACCTGCTTTCTGTGTTCTGGCCAAGCTCTTTTGTTCTTCCTCTCCTCTCTGTCTTGTGTGTTCTGTCTCCTTTGTCTATCTTTTTTTTTTTTTTTTGTCTTTTTGAGACAGGGTCTCACTATGCAGTTCGGACTGGCCTTGAGCTCACTTTGTAGCCCAGGCTGGTCTCGAACTCACAATGATCCTCCTTGCCTCAGCCTCCCTGAGTGCTGGGATTACAGGAGTGAGCCACCACGCCCGGCCACAGTCTATCATGTTTTAAGACCAGTGTTTTTCACACTTTATTTTTAGCTGCAGAACTTTTTTTTTTATGTTTCTTAAATTATGAGAAATTCTGGTGGGAGAGAAACAAGTTGGAGCTGTTCCAATATCTGTGTCAGAAGATATCTGTGACCGCATTCATTACCCCTCCTCAGCCTCTGGAGTATGACTGAAGGGTCCCAGGGTCCCCTATTCAGACTCTTCTTCTCTCTTTTTTCCTTTTCAGACTCTTCTCTTGAATGACAGTGTGATCTCATCCCTTACACAAAGTCCTTGGTGCTATACTATGTGTCCTATGCAAGTCTAAGGATCTTGTTTTTTCTTTTTTAGTTTTTTTTTTTGAGCCAGAGTCTTACTCTGTAATTCAGACTGGCCTTGAACTCATGTGTAGCCCAGACTAGCCTGGAGGCGATCCTCCTGTCTCAGCCTCCTGAGTGCTGGGATTATAGGTGTGAACAGGGCAGGGTGATTTTCCTAACAGAAGGCCTAATCTGCCTGGATGTTGGATCCTCAAGCACTTCTGGGTACTGTTGGCAGCATGCTCTGTCTCTCACCTTTGTCTGTGCTTGGGCTTCTGAGATGGTCACTAGCACTGTTCCTGAGGCATGTCTTTTCTTTGTTGCCCAGTGAGTGTCTTGGGGTCTTTTGAGGGTCCCCATCTCCATCCGTAGGACTTCTCTTGTCCCCTGCTGCTGTCACTGGTGACTAGTGGTACATGTTGAGAGATGGTAGAAACAGGACTTGTCTGTGAAGCTTGCCAGTTTCTGTGGTATCCCAGCAAGTTTGTAGGAGTTGTTCATGGTTGCTCTTTGGGGCAAGTCCAGGCTGGCTTCAGCATACCTACAACCCATTACATTAGTTGTGTTGATCCATGTAAGTCCTTTGAGGACAGGAGTGAAGCTTTGCTTATTTTCATCTTTGCATTTGCCTTAGGTGTTGAATAGCACAGCATAAACGAGGGTGGGGGTAGATGGAAAAAGAGAGAGACAGACCTAGGTGGATCCTAAGCAGTAGTGAGGGAGGCAGAGGCACCAAACTGCCAGCCTTGGCTGTGGGTAAGAAAAGGGATGTGTGTGCATTCTTTGATCTTTGTAAACAGAAATGCTTGTTTTTCATAGATGAGCAGCAACAGCAACAAGAGAGCTCCTACAACAGCAACCCAGAGGCTGAAGCAGGACTACCTTCGGATTAAGAAAGACCCAGTGCCTTACATCTGTGCTGAACCCCTCCCTTCAAACATCCTTGAATGGTGAGGCTCTATCCACTGCTTCCTCCTGCACCTGCTCTTGCAATGCCGACCTGGTGTGGTGGTCCTGGTCCTGATACTGGGGGCAGTCATGCAGCTCCTCAGTTGTGGGTTGGCACTGAGAGCCCAGTGATCCTCACAGTGGCACCCTTGGGACACCACAGAGTCCTGCTTGACCTAGGCTGGGACTAGGAAGATACTTCTTCCTGGGGATCCTTAGAGTAGTTTTGGGGTGACAGGGCTCATGGCTACTGTGGACATGTATTTTGTAGGGTGTACATTTTGTGGGTCAGTATGATACTCTGCATATCTAAGCTCCTCTGCACTTTGCTTCTGGACACTGGGCATTGCCCTATCTTGCCTGAGAATACAGACTCTTGGATTGCAGGTGTGGCATGGCCCTAACTCTGGGATCCATAGCAAGAAGGCTTGGTAGCTTTTGTTGTGTTAAAGTGTGGTGGTGCAAGCCTGCAGTGCCAGTACTTGGAAGGTTGATGCAGGAGAACCACCATTAGTTCACGGCCAGCCTGAGCTACATAGTGCATTCAAGGCAGCCTGAATTACATGGTGCGACTCTGTCTCACACAAGAAAAGGGAGAAATGCGTTGCACACCCAAGATCAGAAGCTGATGTCTTGGTACCAAGCATGAACCTGAGAAAATGAATCCTTTAAGGTGATGCTGATTAATGAGCTGAATGAGCGAGAGGTCCAGCTTGGGGTGGTAGAAAATGTATGCTGGCATTCTGAGGACAAGGACAGTGCCTGGGTCATTCTGGGAGGACTTCCTTATGAGCTGACTGAAGGGGATATCATCCATGTGTTCTCATAATATGAGGAGATTAACATTAATTTTATGTGACACAATACTGGGAAATCCAAAGGATTCTGTCTCCTCTGCTATGAAGACTAGGGGGCATAATTCTGACCTTTGAGACTCATAATGGAATTAAGATCAAAGGAAGCACCATCCACATGGATCATGTGTCTTTAACTATAAGGCTCCTACCAATGAAATGGATGATGTGATCAGAGTTTCAGGGTAAGGACTGTGGCACAGACACCCTCCCACTGAGTTCATTTGAGGGTTCTAAAGGTGACACATCCACAGAAAAGCACAAGAAAGACAGGAAAAAAAGAAAACAGAAGCATGACCAGGCGGATCTACCTCCTCCTACCCAGAAGCAAGTTGGTAAAAGAAAAGGATGACCCTGGTTCTAACAAGCATAGCAACAGGAACTCAGAGAGGGCTCAGAAACCCTAGTTGAGAGTGGGAAGGAAGCACTACCCAGGCTTCCGAAAGGTCAGGACTTCCTGCTGTGGTAGAGCAAAGGACCTCGAGACGAGATGGAGAAACTCAAGCCTGGTCACAGATGCTCAAGGGGAGGAAGTGAGAGAAGGCAAGAGCAGGTATCAGACAGCAAAGCTCAGATGACACATTCTAGCTGGCACAGTGGGCATTCTGAAGCATGGAGTCCTGGGAGCAGGTGCTGAGACAAATCCCATGGGCATAAGTCCTGGGAGTCACTAAAGTCTCTTCTACCTGCCCAGTTGATTTGAAAATGAACTGTGTTTTTAAAATGTAGTCAGATGAAGTTGTGTTAATATTTCTGTAAAAGAAAGTCTCTGGGGCTGGATTCATTGAGAGAGCTATAGTTTCAACAGCCAGCTATCCTAGTAATTTATTTTATATTATTTTTTATCCTAATAATGTGGCGTAAGCCATTTGTCCCTGGGAGTTTCCATGGAACTTCAGGATATATATCCTAAATCTTGGTTCATAAAAATGGCCTTAGAATCCATAACCCCAGTTTGAGATGAGATTGCCAGGAAAAGGAAAACACTAGGTAACTAGAATTCTGGTTTTTGCGTTGGGTATTCAGAGCCCAGCATGTGGGGCCTGTCCATGTGGCGAGTAAGGCTGCTGAGAAGTGTGGCTTGCTGAGTTCGGACCATTTCAAGTGGGTGTGTGAGGTCTTAAAGGCCAAGCCAGATGTGCACTGCCAGGCATGGGCCACACGCTTGTGATCCCAGCGCTGCAGAGACTGAGTTCATGGCCAACCTGTGCTGTGTCTTAGTGAGTTCAAGGCCAGCCTGAACTGCCTAGCCAGCCTGTCTTTAAAAAAAAAAAAAAAAAGCGATCAAAAAGGCCAATTCCCTCCCCAATCGCCTTGAAAAGAATTTTTAAATGTGTGGTGTATTTGTGTATGTTTGTGTTTGGTTGTTATTTATTTATTTATTTATTTATGGTTTATATTGTTTTTAGTTGATGCATCTGCATTTTTCCTTTTGGTATATTTATTATTGACATGGAATTATCCAATTTATAAAAATAACTATTTCAAGCAAAATAAAGTATAGAATTAAAAAAGTACCCATACCTCTTTGGAAATGCTGTGCAGATGATTTTATGCAGAATGAATTACAAGGCTGAGATACTCAAAAGTGTCTTCTCTAATAAATGTTTTATTTTGATCTAGAAAGAGGAGTGAAATCAGCAGGGTAAGCGGTGTATGGTGCTGACTCCACAGGAGGCAGACACAGACTTCCAGATCCCTTGTGCTGGGCACTCACATAGGGGCACACTGAACTCCTAGTAACAACTTGGGATAAAGAGTGAACTGTCCACCAGAGACCTGGCCCAGGCTTTCACTGGCAGGGAACCTGATGTGTTGGGAGGGGCTGGTTATGGAGGCAGCTCTCTGCCTGGCCTCTGCCGGAATTCTAGTCTCACAAGAAGAGTGTGGTACAGCGGGAACCATAGTGTCTCTGCCTGCTTGCTGGTCAGGGTGCTGGAGCTGGGCCGGGGCAAGCTGTGCTAGATGTGTGGGAACTCTCCCGCTTGTGGGGCATCCCCTGTGGCTGAGGGGAGAATGGAGCTGTATTGGACAGGAGCTGTGGGGAGCTAGAGGCTGTAGACCATCTGGCTTCTGGTGCATCGAGCCTGTGTCTGTGGCCTGGGCTGCTGTGTCAGGAGGGGCTGTGTTTCCCTGTCCCCTCCTGGTTTTCTCAGGTTGGACGACAGTGACTGGAGCAGGAACAGATGGGGCTATGTTCTGCTGTGCCTTATGCACGCTCTAAGCTACATGGTTGTCCATGGTCTTCTGACACACATAGGACAACGATATTTTTAGTACAGCTGGCCCTCTTATCTGTCAGTTCTTGGGTTCAACTAACAACAGATTGAAAATAGATGAAAAAGAAGTGTCTCTATTCAACACATACAGGCTTTTTTTCTATGATTTTTCCCTAAACTACACACAACACTTCACATGTTGTTTTCAGTGAGTTAGGTATGTAAGTAGTCTTAGAGATGCTGCAAGTGTGTGAGAACATGTTTGTGGGTTCTGTGCAAACACCACTCCATTTTATATGAGGACTTGAGTGAGCATCCATGGGTTTTGATAGCCCTGACCTATAGGCTCACTGGTTCTGGGACCAGTTCTTCTTGATAATGAATGGGTGGCTTGGCTGGTAGTGTAGGTTTCACAATTCCTTTTCTATCAAAACCACATACATATGTGTCCTGGTGGGAGAAGGTCTTTGGAAGGGTGACATCAGGCATTTGCAGTTGCTGGCATTTCTGCCAAGTCTTACCTGCTTTGTGCTCTTGTGTTTTGTCTGAGAGCTTATAAAGCCCAAGCCCCTTTCTGCTTTCCTGAAGCTTCTACCTCATTTATTACATGGGGTGTATATAGTCTCTTTGCTCCTGCTGCTGCTCTGTAGTGGAGTTTTGTGTGAGGACGTTGGCTTTGGGGATAGTTAATCACAGTTGTCCCTGTTCTTCTATTCTGAAAGTATTTGTTTTTTGCTCATATGAACATCCACATGGCAGGAGGTGACACACAGGGGCAACTTCACAGCTATTCATTGTCTAACTTGTGTGCATGATACAAAAAAAATAGAAGGTATACTTTTTGTTTTTTGGTACTGGATATTGAACTTAGGACCTTGTACTTGTCAGGCAGGTGCTTGTGGTATGGAGCCATATCCTCGGCCCTGCATTTTTACAGATAAGTGTTAAAGCACATCTGGATATATCTTGAAATTTTTAAGAAAGTGTATGTTAATGGTTAAAGGTGAACTTCTCATGTGCTATGTTGTGGGAGCAGAAGTACTTTGGGGCAGTGTGGACATACATTTCACACTTCTGTGATGCTGCTGCTAAGTGCCCCATGTCTGCAGCACAGGAACCCGAGGCTAGCGCTGCTCTTCAGCACATGACCTGCAGCTCTTCACTTGCTATGAGTATGGTCCTAGCTGCTCTGGCAAACTCCAGTCTGGGAGTGATTCTGGTTTTGGAGAATTTACAGTACCCAAATTCAAGAAATTTTCTTCTCTCCATCAGGCACTATGTTGTCCGAGGCCCTGAGATGACCCCTTATGACGGTGAGTAGAGCATACTCTATAGAGACTTCACTGTTAAACATTTGTAAATAATACCCTCCTATTTCACACATGCAATGGTTAAATTGAACTTACTTGGAACTCACAGTGCAGTTTGGTTTTACTGGTGTGTCTAAATGTGCAAATACCTGTAAGTATCTGTGTTCTTCTGGCATCAGTTGGAGCCAGGAAAACAATTGCAATAACAGTAAAATGTAGCTGTATTCTTCCCCTGATTGTAAGACTAGTGGGAATATCTCTGTGATGCCCTCATCAGTGCTGGGTACTTTCAGGGTCTGGTGATCCTCAGAGCAGTCTGTGCCAAGGCAAGGCCCCTAATGCGGATGGAGAACGCAGGTCTCTTTACTGCTGCCAGGACTGATCTGGTGGCCTGACCCTGGCCCCTCAAGTTGCTAGATACCATCTAGGCTTCTTGATGTCTTTTGCAAGATTGGCCTCAGTAGCCAGCAAGTCTCTAGGCAGCTGTAGCTACACGAGCACTAGCCTCAGGACCAAGTCAGTGATGCACCCATAGTCACTGACCTAAGGCCACCCCAGGGCAGAGTGCTGGCCAGGTGGGTAGCGTGTTGGCTCCCCAAACACCAGGCCTGAGTATGGACGACCAGAATAGCAGGCTTTTGTGTGCCCATGGATGAAGTTTTTGTGTAAGACTTTTATCAGGAAGCTGGGTGTAGTAGTGCATATCTGCAGTTTTGATGTACAGAAGGCTGAAGCAGGAGGAATGTGAGTTTAAAGCCATTCTGGGCTATGTGGTGAAACTTTTGTCTAGAGGGAAAAAAAAAAAAAAGACTTGAGTGAAAGAGTTTTGCCCCAGAATAAATAACTACGGTTATGGTAGTGGTCTAACGTGGTGGAAGGCCCAAGTGGGACCGCTTACCCCTTCCTGCTTTTTCCTCAGCCTTAATTGCAGCTCCTCTTCCTGTTTGTGCGCAAAGAAAATTCCAGTCAGCTTCTCGTGCATCATCAATGCCCGCCCTAAGTGCCACCCCTGGTCAGAGATTATATATATATCCTATACCCTATGTTCCAGTCAGAGAATGCCTATAGTCATGGACTTCTCTCCACATCCTTGGAATAAAGGCTACTTTTTACTTTATATTTTCTTTCTTATTGTGCTGGAAAAACTAACGTTGAGTAGTAAAGGTGCTTTAGTTTGGGAACCATTGCATTGGTTGAGCAGTTCAGTGATGAGGCCCTGGGTTTGATTTTTCTTCTTCTTTTTTGTCTTTTTGAGACAGGGTCTCTCTATGCAGTTCGGGCAGGCCTTGAGCTCATTTTGTAGCTCAGGCTGGTCTCGAACTTGCAAGGATCCTCCTGCCTCAGCTTCCCAAGTGCTGGGATTACAGGGTGTGGACAGGGACAGGGGATGGGTGGGAACCTTGGAATGTGAGTAGCACAGGCCAGAGGGAAGGAGTGACAGGGCTGGGGGCCACTTCCAGGGCCCCAACCTGCACGCCCCCTTGGGGCTGCCCTCTCTCCTCCCTGCTCTGGCTGGTCCTATGGTCCTAAATGGGACAGCCACACACCCGGCTATGGGTTAGATTTCTAGCACAAAAGAAAGGGTGGGACTGGAAAGGAGAGAAGGAAGGAAACCACTGCTCAAGATAGTCAAGGGAGAATTGTGAGTGATTAAGAGTAAAGCAGCTGGGGCTGGGGGTTTAGCTCAGTGGCATAAGTGCCTGCCTGGCAAGCCCGAGGTCGTGAGTTCGATCCCTGGTACTGTTAAAAAAAGTAAAGCAGCTGCACTGTCTTGGATAGTTTGGGTGGTGTTTACTGGCCATACTAGAGATGCTCCTTGGCCCAGGTTTCCTGGCTTTGGGCTGATCTGTCCTGGAGGCAGATCTTCAGAAGAACATCCCCAGGGTGGAGTGTTAGGGTGACATGAGGGAAGTGTGTACAGTCCCTGTGTCAGGAGGAGTCCAGTGGTTGAGTTCCTAGAGATGTGGTACAGGACAGACTTCAGAGTATTTGGTGCAAAAAACTTGTAAATCCTGACTAAATTTGCATAATTTTTACCAAGCTTGATGAATATATGCCAAAAATGAGTAGTAGTAGTAGTAGTAGTAGTAGTAGTAGTGGTCTCTTGGATTATACTTTTTGGGTTTTTTTTCATTGTATTTTTCAAATTAATAGTGTGCATTTATTTTGTGACAAGACACCACCTCCTTCCATAGGACCAGCCAGAGCAGGGAGGAGAGAGGGCAGCCCCAAGAGGGTGTGCAAATTGGGGCTCTAGAAGTGGCCCCCAGCCCTGTCATTCCTCCTTCCGTCTGGCCTGTGCTACCCACATTCCAAGGTTCCCACCCATCCCCTGTCCCTGTCCACACCTTGTGTAGTTTCTGTTGTCCTGTGCCTTAGGCCACTGGTGTGTACAGTCTTTGTTCCTCTCTTTGCCACCTCTCCTAGGTGCCCTTTGGCAGCTCCATCCTCTCTCTCCTCTTACACCACTTCCAGGAGACCCCGTGAGGCTGTTCTCAGTGCTGTTTCTGGATCCTGCTGTCTTGACATTATTGACAACTACCTACCTGAAATTCTACTTTGACTCTGGATGTTCTGACCCACCTCCCTTTCTGATGGCTCTTCTCTGGCCCTGCACCCATGCACTCCTGTCCTAAAGTGTTCAGGACCCCTGTCCTGACAACCCCACACTGACCTTTACTCTAAATTTAATCTGAAAAGGCAAAGGATTTAGAATAGCTAAAGGTAATTTCTTAAAGGAAGAATAAGCCAGGCATGGTGGCGCATGCCTGTAATCCCAATACTCAGGGGGCTGAGGCAGCAGAATCATGAGTTCAAGGCCAGCCTGAACTGCATAGTAAGACCCTGTCTCAAGACCCCCCAAAAAAAGTTACATGAAAGAGCTGGTAGTTTCCAGATTTAGTATAATTCCAGTGGTGGTGATACAGGAGTATATTAGTCACTTTGCTGTCACTGGGACAAAATACCCAACACTGAAAAATTTAAGGAGAGGTTTATTTGGCTTGTGGTTTCCCAGGGTTTCAGTCCATGGTCATTTGGCTCCAGGGCAGAAGCAGCATGGTGGGTGGCATGGATGAGGAACTCCAGTTCAACCCATGGCAGCCAGGAAGCCAAGAGGGTGGGGTTTGGCAAGAACACAGCCTTTTGGGTTGTACCCCAGTGACCTGCAGTAGGTCCCTCCTCCTATAGTACATGCAGCTCCAAGGTGGCCCATAATCATGAAGCTTCCCAGAGCCCCAGCTTTGGATGCCTGAGGCTTTTGAGGGAGGTTTTTGGTCTAAACTGTAACAAGGAGATCTAGGTGGAACAGGGTGGAGAGCACAGAAAACAGCCAGCTGCTGCTGACCCAGATGTGGAGCCCATCATGAGAAGTCTAGAGCCCTGGGCAATCGTGACACTGTCAGGGTCCTGAGCAGGTAGCTTGCTGTGGGTTCCTTTGTTATTTTTTGTTATTTGGAGTTTTTTTGAGACATGGTGTTGCTGTGTAGTTCAGGCTGACTTTGAACTTTGTAGCCCAGGCTGGTCTTGAACTCAAGGCTATCCTCCTACTTCAGCCTCTAGTCCGGAGATTACCAGGTGTGCGCACCACACCCATCTCTGTGACTTTGTTCTCCAGGTTGTGGCAGGGCTGTGCTGGGGCAGAGTCACAATCTATTTTTTTTTGCTCCTGAGAATCCTGGGCAGTAAAGGAGCATTTGTGAACCTGAGTTGTGTGCCTGGCAGGGACCCTGCTTTGACTTCGGGGAGAGCATCTGGCTTCCTAGGGCCTAATGCAGGTGCTCCGCTTGCTCCTCCTCACTCTTGAGATGAGGCCTCCTGGGACTCCTTTGAATGCTGAGAGTTTGATTCCCATAGTCTAAAATATCTGTTGGCTGGGCATGTGGTGTGTGGCTATAATCCCAGCACTTGGCAGACTGAAGTAGAACAGTCAAGAATTCAGGGACAGCCTGGGCTACATAGTGAGATCATGTCTATTTCACTTTCAAATGCAATAAAAATGAAAGGCATGTCTTTATAACAGTGGCGTACTTCTGTGTTTTTAAGTATAAGTAACTCAGTGTGTGTGTTGACCACAGCCTGCTAGGGGTTTTTTTTTAGTTTAGTTTCTACTACGTTATGTGTCATTTATTCCTGCTCCCCCTGTCCATTCATCTGAATGCCTTGCTTTGAAAGGCAAGTGGATGTCCATGTTTCACCTACAGAGACAGTGGCGGGTGCCGGGAACATCAGTGTTGTGTGGTCCTCAGTGCCCTTGGTGACAGCAAGGCATGAGGGTGCCCCTGGCAGGAACATGTACACAGTGAAGCAGGAGGCACCTCCTCTCCAGTGCCCTCTGCTAGGCCGCAAATGGCCTGTGTCTTGCTGGTTAAGTTACGCTGGTTCCTGGTCAGCACTGAGCTGAGAGTACTTCAAATGAGTGTTGAATGTTTGTGTTTCATCTTTGCAAAAGTGTTTGTTTATAGTGTTTGCTGATTTTCTGTCTTGGCTTTTCTTCAGGGTCTTTTGCATGTGTGTGGCACCTCTTTTCCATTGAGTCACACCATTGACTACACTGTGTCCTTGATCGCTGTTCCTGTGGCAGAGGAAAACCTGTGCTTGGGAGCTTGTCCCTAGCCCTAACCCTAAGTAGGCCCTCAGGGTGGGGCTACTGATACAGTGTGGTAATTCTGGGACCAAGGGTTTCAGACAGTCCATGCCCTGGGTGCTTGGGGCAAAGAGGGAGCCAAGATGGGGGGACAGGGCAGTGTACATGCACACTGCATGTGCACTGCTGTACCCATGCAGAGCTGGGGAATTCTGTCCAGTGTTGTATTCTGCTCCGTTCTACCTTTCCAGCTGATTCCTTGGTGCAGCCTTAGCAGCCAGAATGCAAGATCTGGAGCAGGGCAGGGCTGCTCTGACATCCCTCTGGGGGAGAGGTCTCAGACAGGCCTTAGGGCTGGTCTGGCCAACACAGTTGCCAAGTGGGTGTGGTAGGGATTGCATGGGGCCTCCCAGGTTTTAGTCTGAAGGACTGAGAGGGGATGCTTAGAAAATGACAGGAATTCCATCCTGGATGTATGTGACTAGGGCAGTGTGGTGTGAGTGGTCAGTGTATTGATCTAGAGTTTGAAAGGTGGGATCCCAAGGCCTGAGGTTGAAGTGCTGGTTGGGGAACCATCCTGGGACCCTTGTAGGCAGCCACAGATGGGTGTGGGCTCTGTGAGGAAGGACTTCCTGGTGAGGCCACGCTGCTGAGGTGTGGTAAGAGCCCAGTAGAGGACATGTGGGTGGTGTCAAGGTCAGGCTTGGACTGTGGATGTAGTATGTAGTAGGGGCCCAAAACTAAATAGGTAGACTTGGGTTGTGGAGGCTGGGACCTTGGAGAGACCCATTGTGGATAGAGCTCCATGGACTTTGCAGGAGGTGAAGGAATGGCTGGCAAAAGTTGGAGGAATGTGGGGTCTGGACTGGCGTGACTTTGTTTTAGGTGTGAGGTGTGCTGGCCTCAGTACAGTTAAGAAATGGGCACTGTGGGAGCCGGGGAGTCCCTGAGGGAAGGGAAGTGAGCTCAGCTGCACGAAGTTCATGAGGCCCAGCAGTGTTGGCTTTTGGAGCACCTGCAGGTTTTGTTCTGATATATTCTGAATGTGATGGTCCAGAAAAGAGGGAAGGGTGTATTGTGGCAGGGTAGTCTTGAACTTCTATGGTGTTTGGGGACATCAGGAGATGGGCAGCACCAGAGAGTGGGCCAGTGGTGGATAGAGCAGGCTGTGGAGCTGTGGTGGGGGAAGCCAGTTGGAGAGGGTTGGGAGGAGAGGGTTGAGATCTCAAGCTATGCTGTTTCATGGTGGGTGGTAGCAACTTTTCTTTCTGTTTTGGTGTAGGTGGCTATTACCATGGAAAGCTGATTTTTCCCAGAGAATTTCCTTTTAAGCCTCCTAGTATTTACATGATAACGCCCAATGGAAGGTTTAAGTGCAACACAAGGTAAGCTTCCTGGTGCCCTGGTGCTCTCCCAGCTTCACCCATGGGGTACGCACTCCTGCTCACCAAACCCTCCTCCTGCAGGCTGTGTCTCTCCATCACGGACTTCCATCCTGACACGTGGAACCCAGCCTGGTCTGTCTCCACTATCCTGACCGGACTGCTTAGCTTCATGGTGGAAAAGGGCCCCACCCTGGGCAGTATAGAGACATCGGACTTTACGGTGAGGGTAGCAACACTTCAGCTGGCTTCCCATACACCCTGGCCTTTGGCCTTATGTCTGAGGCTGGCTGTGTTCCCCAGATGCTTGGCTGCCTCTTTCCTCGACAGGCAGGGACTGCATGGGCTTCCACTGGTCAGTGTTGCTGCCCCTTGTGAAGCCTGCTCTGCTCCAGGATGCCTGCTGCTGCTGCACTGTCTGCCCCTGCCTCTAGACCATGTTTGTTTTGTTTTCTTAGTGCTGGGCATGGAAGCCAGGGCCATGTGCACGGTGGGAGAATGCTCGTTCTCTGAGCTTTATCCTTAGCATCCTCCTACACACACTTTTTTGTTTTGTTTTTTTGAGACAGGGTCTTGCTAAGTTGTCCCAGAGTGGCTTCAAAGTTCCTCAGGTGGCTGGGATTACTTGCATGTGTCATGTACCATACTCACCTTAGACTTTGCATTTAGCCACGTGAAGCCTGGCTCACAGCCTGAGAGTCTCCCTCAGGGAACTCCCTCAGGGAGTGGGGGCACATGTATCCATTCTTGCAAGTTTGATTTATTTCTGTTTTAAAAATAGGAGTCAAGTTTAATGTTACTGATAATGAAAAGATAAATAAGCCTTCGTAAGACTGGTGTGTTGTGAAGGACAAGTTAATTATTTGCTTTTTACAGCATGAAGACAGTCTATTTTTAGAATTTTAAGAAATTAAAATTAGCTTTATGGCTGATATTTCCCTTCTCTTTCTTTCTAGAAAAGACAACTGGCAGCACAG
Organism: Hydrochoerus hydrochaeris; assembly: GCA_004027455.1. Classification (NCBI taxonomy): domain Eukaryota; kingdom Metazoa; phylum Chordata; class Mammalia; order Rodentia; family Hydrochaeridae; genus Hydrochoerus; species Hydrochoerus hydrochaeris. The sequence continues at coordinate 111,686 of PVLA01001554.1, read as the reverse complement.
AGTTTAGCATTTAATTTAAAAGATAAAGTTTTTTGTGAATTATTTCCTGAAGTTGTGGAGGTAAGAAAGTAAAAGAGTTGGAACTCAGTTCTAGCTTCCTTTACATTAAAAACATTTTCAGGTTCCATTTTTTGCAAAGAGAAGACCTGTGTGAGTCCCTCTTGGGGCATCGGGGCATACAGGGGCATCTGTGCCCCATGGGGCCAAGCGCTCCCTGGTCCTGGTGTTGGAGCTGAGAATGTGGCTGTGGCTATAGGGGTGGGGGCCTCTGTGGCACCAAATCATTCCACCCTGGCTGACTCACATGGGGTGGTGATTTTGTCAGCTTGCTTGGTTCCTTTTCTGTGGATTGGGGTCAGGAGCTGTGCCCACTTTGGGGTGTCAGGACTTGGCACCTTGCAACCAAGAGCTTCAGTTTTATGACAACCCTGGAACCCAGAACCTGGAGTGCAACTCCTAGTGCAACTGGTTTGTTCAAACCGATCTTGGTTTCTTGTGTTTTTTTTCCTTAGGAAATTAAACAAAAACAGAAAGCACAAGACGAACTCAGTAGCAGGCCGCAGATTCTCCCCCTGCCAGACGTGGTTCCCGATGGGGAAACGCACCACGGCCAGAACGGGATCCAGCTTCTCAACGGGCACGCGCCTGGTGCCGGCCCGAACCTGGCCGGGCTTCAGCAGGCCAACCGGCACCATGGACTCCTGGGTGGTGCCCTGGCGAACTTGTTTGTTATAGTTGGGTTTGCAGCCTTTGCCTACACGGTCAAGTATGTGCTGAGAAGCATAGCACAAGAGTGAGCCGTGGCCCAGTCACTATGGGGACGAAGGTGCCAGAGTTTGACTTGGGCCAGCAGGATGTACTGCCGAGCTGGGGCAGGCCCACCAGACTCCTGGGTTTCACTTTTTAAAAACCTTAAAAGGAAAGCAAAAACCAAAACGTGTGATTTGGAGGAAACTCAAGATTCTCAGCTTCTTTTCTCACCCAGTGAAGTGTCTACCAGGGGCTGGCATCGCCGAGGGTGGCTCATGCTTTGATTTTATAGCTTATGTCCTGTATTGTCTTTTGGACCTGTTTAGTAAACCCGTTTTTCATTTTATTAGATTTGGTCTCTTAAAAATACAAAATTCAATGCCTGTCTAGTACCCTGTGTGCATTCTTAGTAGAGCTCTTGACTCCCTGCAGGCTGGAGCGGGGGGCTGATAGGGCCAGCACTGTGGACACTGTCCCGGTGGCAGGGGCCATGTTGGTTGGCTGGTGACAGCCATGGACAGGAGGTCCAGGAGAGGTGGTTTGGACTCATCATAAAAGTGTGCTAGTGGTCGTTTAGAATGACACAGATTCTTTATAAAGCTGCTCGTTTGTTTCTTTGGCATGATACTCTGACTGCTGTTGCTCTGGCCACAAGGAGTCGCCCTTCACTTAGAGGCACTGTGGCGCATCCTAGGCAGGGTAGCTGTTAGGGCCTGCCATGTGTCCCTCAGCCTCTCTAGTATGCTTCCTTATGGCTTCTTGGGTGCTGTGGGGCTGCAGGTCCTGGGTCCTGCAGAGCCTTTCCTCTGAATTCTCACGCCCAGCTGGCCCAAGCCTGTCCTCCTCTTGTACTGGAGGCAGGTGGAAACCTGAGGCCTGTGGGCTGGTGCTGTGTGCATGGAGGCCTCCCTCCTGCTGGTCCTAGTTCTGTGGTGGCCCACACTGCCAGATCCCAGAAGGGGACCTGCCCTGGAGGCACTCTGGGCAGCCAGGTCTCGGCCAGGGGTCTGGAACTCCATATGTGCCATGGCCCTCATCTCCTTTTTCAGCCTTGTGTTTAGCGATAACCATCTGCAGTGCACATACTTTGGGAAAATACATCACAGAAAACCAACACCTGTGCGCCACCAGATGGGGGTAATGCTGCTGCATCCAAGGCTGGACTCAGCCCAAGTCACCATTGGCGCCCACCTCGTTCCAGCACCGAGCAGTGGAGCTGGAGCTCAGCCTGTGTACTCATCTCTGCTTTGTTTTCTGGTCACCCTGTCATTTACCATGTGTTACATGCTTGACCCACTTGTGAAAAACCTTTTATTGTCCCTTTGTTCCTCCACCCCACACTGCGCTGTTAGTGCAGACTCGAGTCGTGGAGCCGAGCACCTGTGGCAAGGCCTCACCTCCCAGCAGGTCTTGGATCCCATGTCTGTGCTGCCTGCCTAGCCTGGAGCTGCCAGCTCCAAGGTGCCTGTGTGTGGCCAAGGCCCACACGGCCTCCTGAGCTGGGTGCCAGTCACTTGAGCACATGTCTGTGGCCATAGATGCCAGTTTCCTGAGCTCTTGGGACAGAGTGCTAGCAGACTTAAGAGTGTACCTGACACATTCTCTATGTGTGATCTCAGCTTTTAACAGCTCCTGGTCAGTGGTGATGGACCCTGTGGTGGCCACAGTGTGTTGCTTGCACTGATCCAAATAAAAGGTGACCTTTGTCCTGTTGGACCAAGTGTGTGTGGTGTTTTTTCTGTGTTGCTTTCTCCAGGAGGGAGCATGGCTCTGGAGTCATTGAAGAATACACTGGGTACCCTGTGTGCCTCCCTCTTGGGCAGAAGGAAAAATGCTCCAAGAACTTATACTTTGTGGATGCAGGGAGCGGTGCCCACCCAGCTCCAGCAGCCTCCTGCTGCACCTCTAGGAAAACACCTCCAGGCTTGCCTTTGGGGTTTCATAATGGTTCTGGAAGTAGCATAGTTTATGTCCTTTGTGCTGGGACGGGGCTGGACTCTGGAGTGCTCAGGGCCTAGTGCACGACTTGGGAAACAGTCTGTGGGTCACTGAGGCTGAGAACTGGTAGCTTCTGTGGAGCCCACCCTTGTAGGACAGAGTCAGAGTCCTCTGGCAGTGCTCTGCAGTCAGGCCTCAGAAGGGTTAAGCCACCTGGATCAGGTGGCCCAGGAAAAGGAAGCCTCCGTGTATGACAAGGGCCTGCATCCCTGAGCAAGGAAGGGTCTCCTTGTGGAGGCCCTTAACGAGCTGCCCCTGCCCTGAGTCACACTCACAGGGTGCACCTCACATCTAGAATGAGTCACCACATGGGGTACACTGAGTTTGTAGCATACTTCACCTTCATCCCATCATCTGTATCTAGCCCACTGTCGCTGTCCCCTCCAGGCATCCTCTCTCACCCCAGCTTTGTCCTGGATAGTTCTGCCTGTGGCTGTGGTATAGGATGGGGTCTCCGGTCTGGCTACCTGCCCCTCTGGGTCTAGGAGTTGGGGTGGGTCAGGAGCTTTGTAGTCCACCAAAGCCCAGGCTGCTGTGGCCAGGTTGCTCATCTTCCTAACTACTACTTGTAGGCTGCTACAGCCACTGGCCATCCTTAGCTTCAACTTGTACTAATTGGGGGACAGCTCCCTGAGAGCCCCCAAATCCATTGCCACTGAGTCAGTAGGGCCCACAGGGTTCCCTGGTCAGCTGACCTACTGTGCGCAGCCCGGGAGTGCTTAGGAATGTGGGAGCCCTCTGAGGACTGGCCTCTATCCCACCCATTTGGTGAGGGAAAAATCCTGCTGGCCAGTCTGGAGGATGCCACTCCACAGTGTCTGCTCAGTGGGTCCCAGGTGTTTGCTGACCTCCCTGGGGAGGTCTGAGGTTCTTTCTGTCAGGGTGGAGACAAGCTGGGCCACCTTCTTCCTGACACCTGCCCCTTCTGGATGGCCTTGCTTCTCCCTGTTGGTGGCTGGCAGGGGTCTGCAGGGGCCTACCTTGGGGTGCTGTATGGGGCAGGTAAGTGGGCGGGCTGGGGGCTCTGTGCACTGCTCCTGGGTTGTGTCCTAGGGTTGAGTGTGAATTGCCTGGGGGACCTTTGTGAGGAGAGTCTGGGGGCGTGGTGGACAGGAGGGGTGGGGCAGCCCCTGGTGCTGGCTAGTGTCCTGGAAGGGCAGAAGGCGGTGGTCAGTGGAGTCCCGCCCCTGTCCCGCCCCGAGGAGGGGCACGGGCGGGTGGGCAATGTGAGTCCTCCCCTGGGCTCATTTGGTTGCGCACGCCTGGGCGAGGGCTCTGCAAGGAAATCCTGGGACTGGAGTGCATCCTCGCATCGCCGTCGCCGGCAGAGCAGACATGCACTGGCGGCGGCTGGGTGCGCCCCTGGGCCTGCCTCCCTTGCGGGGTCTCTGAGGCCACCACCCCCATGAGCACAGCCGGGCACTGAGCCGCGCGAGCCATGCAGTACTGGGCCGCAGCTGCGGCAGTGGCCCTCCTCTGGCCACAGCTCATGCTGTTTAGCGGTGGTGGTGTCTGGGCACGGCGGGAGCCTAAGAGGCCGCGCCCTCTGGACCAGCATACAGAGTCCCCCAACACCACTGTATCCAACATCGAGGGGCTACCAGGCTCCGCCAAGGTATGCATGGGCCGGGCGTATGTGGTTTGGGCCCTGTCTCCAGGCTGTACTCCCAGTGGTAACTGCTGTGCCTGTGGTGGTTGGACCTGCCTCAGGGAAGCCCCTGTACCTGATAACCAGTTCCTGCCTGGGTGGGTCTGGAAGGGGCTGGAAAGGAGAGGCCTGCCCAAGGGGCTGCAGTCCTGCCTTCGAAGCCCCAGGGCCTGTGCTTTGGGCAAACATCTGACTGCTAATTTGGGGGGACCTGGAGGGGCTGCATGCCAGGTGGATCACCCACCAGAACCTGTGTAGGGAGCAGGGCACCAACTCTTGAGGCTGGAGCTGGCACAATGAGCCTGTCCCCATGCTTCCTAGAGACCACAGACCTGGCTTTATTCTTGGGCAGTGGGTTTCAGAGCACTGGCCACAGGGTGTCCTGCTGCTGCCAGTGCCCCTGCCCTGGCAGCACCCCCAGTCCCACACTTTGATCCTGGCTTCTGTCTTTCCAAGGGCGGCTCCAGGGCAGCCAGCCTGGGTACCTCTCAGCCCACGCAGACCCCCAGAGCCAGGGGCCATTTTCCACAAGGGCAAGCAGGGGAAAGCAAGGGAGAGTGGGCTGTGAGCTGGCTCCAGGATGTGGGGGATGCCAGCAGGGGTAAGGTCTAGAGCAGCCCAGTCACTGTCCATGGAGGAAGGAGGTGTCCACCTGACATTGGCAGCAGCTTGCCTGTCTGCCCAGGGGCAGTGCCGCAAAGGAGGGAGCCTTCTGTGTGGCCTCTGTGTCATTTTCCTTCCTGCTGGAGGGTCCAGTGGGCATTGAGGGATGGTGTTGGCTGAGAGACAGGCAGAGACAGAATTGGGAGGCACAGGGGTATGCACAAATGCTCTCACTTCTCTTTCCCTGCCTGCTCCTTTGGCTCCAACCGGATAGGGTGGAAGCCTGTCTGGTTCCCTGAAAGGGTGGCCAGACAGGACGCTGTTCCTAGCTCCCAGAGCAGCTGTCGGGGCCAGCGCCTATCTCAGGACCTGACCCTTCTTGGCAAGGTGAGGGCCTCTGGAGTGGCCAAGCTCTCCCTGTCAGCCTGCTTCTGTCCCTTCCAGGCACCTCCTGCCAGTCACTTGATCCTCCGACACAGGCTTGGTCCTCCACCAGCCACACTCCCCAGCCCACTCCCCTTTGTTCCCTTGCCTCACCCAGGGTCAAACCCATTGTTGGGGACACATTAGACTGGCAGGAAGCCACAGCCCCCTGTGCATCCAGGCATGCCCTTCTGCGTGGGAATGTGGCTAGTGGTCATACCCATGCCTGCGCAGGCTCAGGGTGCCCAGGGGTCATGCCCTGGCTCCACAAGAGGTCCAAGTCCATCTCTTCCCAGTGCCCTTACCACCAACATGTCTGAGTTCTGTGCCCAGGGTGTCCAGCCCGGGTCCTCTGGGTTGCAGGAGTCCTGTGTCCTCTTTCTGTGAGCCTGAGCATCCCTAGTGATCTGAGGTCCCAGCTCTCTCTGGGGCACAGGAGGCAGGGGTTAGCAGGCCTTATGGTCACTGCACTAACCCTGTCCCCTGGCCCTCTAGCCGCTGGAGGCCTTAGGACCTGAGTTCTCAGATGCCCACATGACATGGCTGAACTTTGTCCGTCGGCCAGATGATGGGGCTTCCAAGCGACGGTGCCGGTGCCGGGACAAGAAGTTGGTGAGTTCCTAGCCACTGCAAAGCTGGCCCACAGGAGCCTTTCAGGTGTCTGAGCCCAGGGCAGCAGGCGGCTGTGACTTGTACCAGCTGCTTCATCATCTCTTCCTGTCTCCTCACAGCGAGGCCTCTTGGGCCCCCCGGGCCCCCCTGGGCCCCCTGGGCCCCCAGGCCCCCCTGGTGCTGAAGTCACCCCAGAGTCCCTTCTGCAGGAGTTTCAGGAGATGCTGAGAGGTAAGGCTGCCAGCTGTTCCTGCCAGGTCCCAAGGCCCCATCAGGCTGGGAGGGGCCTGACCTCAATCACTTTCTTCCACATAGAGGCCATGGAGCTACGGTTCTCAGCACTGCTGGACACGTGGCTGCCCCAGGTGGGTGGCCAGCAACTGGTGGTCGAGGCTTTCCACTGCCAGCTGAAGGGTCCCATGCTGGTGGATCAGACGACCCTGGTGGAGCTGCGGGGCTTCCAGGCTGTGAGTGGGACAAGCCAAGGGCTCAGGCTGGGCAACCCAAGAAGAGTCCCACAGTACACCAGAGTGGGGTGGGGCATGGTGGTAGGGGCAGGGAGGTTCTCTTCTCCAGGGTCTCTTGGCACCATCCACCCTTGGGACTGAGGTCCCACGTGGGTATGGCCAACTGGACCCACCTTTCCTGTGAGACGGGGCCCTGCAAGAGCCAGCCACTTACCTGCTGCCCCACAGCCTACTGCCCAGGGTGCCTTCCTGAGGGGGTCCGGACTGAGCCTGGCCTCTGGCCGATTCACAGCCCCCATCTCTGCCATCTTCCAGTTCTCTGCCAGCCTGCACTTGGGTGAGCCAGGCAGCCGTGTGTGGAGTGGGAGGCAGGGGTGGGCTGGCCCCTGGTGGCTGCAGACTGCTCCCTGGGATCCCTGGGCCTCAGACCACCCTCCCGGACCCTGCAACCCCCTCTGGACCTGTCCTGAAGCCATTGTCTCCACAGACCACGGTGCACTGCAGGGCAGGGCCCGGCTGCGAGCCCGGGACACTGTGCGTGTCCTCATCTGCATAGAGTCCTTGTGCCATCGCCACATGTGAGTGTGCTCACCTTGGGCTCAGGGCTAGGTAGTGGGTGGCATCCTGGTGTCTTTGCTGACTCTGCAGTGCTGTGCCCAGGTCCCTGGAGGCCATCTCAGGTCTGGAGGGCAACAGCCGGGTCTTCACAGCACAGGTGCAAGGGCTGCTGCAGCTGCAGGTAAGGGCCAGGCAAGGTCTCCCCGCAGGCTCCTGGGACTCTGTGCATTCTCTCTGTGGGTGGGCAGGTGCCAAGCTGGGGCTGCATGGTTGCTGATGGCTGGACAATGCCTGCAGGCTGGACAGTACGTCTCTGTGTTTGTGGACAATGGCTCTGGAGTGGCCCTCACCATTCAGGATGGCTCCACCTTCTCTGGGCTGCTCCTGGGCATGTGAGGGTGCCAGGAAGGAACTGCCAGCCACCTCAGGGAGAAGGTGAAGAGGATTGCCATGGTGGCCCCTGTGGTCACAACAATAAAGAGCCCCAGCCCTCCCTGTGCCTGTGGGTGCTGCCTGGTCATTGTGTTGTGGAGGTGGGAGCTGGGTGGCTGACATCCAGGATGGGATTGGGGAGCAGAATGGATATCCACATGTGACTCCATGGGGCATGAGATGGAGGGACATGGCTGATGCCCCACACAGGTGGGGAGTAGCTAAGTGTCAGGTAGCGCTTGACCCTAGCTGTGTTTACCAGGAGGATAAGGATAGATGTCCTTGTAGGACCCTGCCTACCTATTCAGTCTTGGAGAGAGCAGGCTGGTTCCCCAAGACCCATTGTCCTCCAGCTGGAGGCAGGATGCTGGGATGTGGGGGACTCAGGCAAGCAAGGGGGCACCCAGGGCTGCATCCTGGTAGGGGCAAAAGGGATCCAGGCATGCATACTCATGCTGGCCACAGGCATGAGCTAACATTCCAAGCTAGAGGGCATTTGTGAGCTCAGAGGTTCCTAGTGCCCAGGCTTAGTGGTGGACACTGCCAGCAGATGCCCACATCTTGCCACTTTTCCCCGTGATTGCTGTGATCTGTGGGACATGGGCCAAGTAATCCATTTACTATGGCCCTGGTGCCATAGCCAAGGCCCTAGCTTCATGTCCTATGGGCTTCACCCCTTTGGGCCCTAACCTATCCTGTTTTGTCTTTATCAAACCTAGACTAAAGAATGTAAATTCAGGGCCAGAGATTTAGCTCAGCAGCATAAGTGCCTGCCTTGCAAGCACATGGTCGCATGGTTATGAGTTTGATTCCTGGTACAAAAAAAAAAAAAAAAAGAATGTAAATTCTTCTTAGGCTGTTCTGGCCTGCACCGGCCTGCTGAGGTACCATCTTCACTGTTACCCACACCCTCACTGGTGGCAGTGGGCTTCAGTGGTGCCAGGTGGGTTCTGACCTGTGCCCAGAAGGCTTGCCCACTGGCCATCCCACCTCTCCCTGATAACCTTGGTGGTGTGAGGGCTGGGACCATCTGGAGGGCTCTGTGCTCCACTGCAGCTACTGCCACTATGAGAAGGGCTGAGCAGGCTGCAAGACTGGCGTGGACCACCTCTGGGGTCCCAAGGGGCAAACTCATGACAGATTCCCTGCCCTTGCTCCTGCTTCTCTTGTATTGCAACCCTGGTGCCCAGGCCAGAGGCAAAGATCAGGCTGGGGACCCCCTTCCCTAGTACCCTTGCCAGGCATGGCCAGCCTGTAGGCCTGGGTCCTGTGGGCATATTGCTCAGTGCTCACCACAGAGGGCAAAAGGTCACTACTCACTGAGGTGGGGGGTAACAAAGGACTTTCCAAGGCCTGTCCTGAAGATACTGAGGGGCCAGGATAGGGGAGGGGAGGGTAGCAGCACATCAGAACCCTGGAGTCACCAGGCCTTCTCTGCCTGCTCCTCAGTAGTGGTTCCTTTCTCATGGGCTAGGGCTGGGGTCCAGCGCCCACTATGGCCTATAGCCATGAGGTCTCCTGACTCTCCATGGCAGCCAGCCCTCTACCCCTCCTCTGGTTGAGACAACAGAGATACAAATGATAGGATGGATAGGGGGCCCCAGAGCCCCACAAGGAGATGAGAGATGGGAGACATGACAGGCAGGACCCACTCAGAATTGGGCTTGGGTCAGTGGCCAGGACTGGGGTGGGCCCTGTGTCTTGGCGCCTGACTACCTGTATCCTCTGTCTCCTCTTCCCCCATTCCTGCCCCTCATTGGGGGTCATTAGCCACTTAGCTGCAGTTCCCCTGGAATGTGGCTGGAGGCCCAGCAACACAGAGTCGGCTGCCAGGCAGCATGGGAGCCAGAGACAAGAGGGTCCAGGCCACAGGCCCAGAGCACACAGGCGCCCAACCTCCTGCTGCACCCAGCTAGACTGTGTTGCTTTTGTGTCCTGTCAGTACCCAACCTGAACAGCAGGCCTGTGGGCTGCAGGTGTCTGTATTGTGGCTGCTGGGGGTGGGGGCTGGCTGGGTCCCATGGTTCGAGGAACCCAAGGAAAGGCAGTTTTTCTTTCCTCCTGGGCTCTTCCATTTTGGGGCTATACTTAAGGGGCCCAGGCATGTGACCACTTCCCAGCCTCAGCTGGGACCAGATCCAGAGCAGCTGGCCCTGTGTGGTGTTGGATGGCCTCAGTTTGATCCCTGACCTTGAACCTGCCCTAGAGCTGCAGGAGGCACTGGCTGGCCTTGCCGGTCTACTGCCAGGCCGACTTCCAAGAACCTCAGTCAGACCCTGCCACCTGCCAGGCTAGGGCTGGGGGTGATGAGAGCCAACACCATGGCTCCTGGTTAACCCGAAGGAGTGATTATGCTCCAACCTGGCCTTGCAGAGGGGTGGGCCAAGGCTTCCTGAGCCTGGGGTACCAGGCTATGCTGAATTCAGTCTCAGGTCAGCATTTGTTATTGTTTTCCCCCCTCCCCTCATGCCCTTGGTGCACTGTCCTGGGTTTGGACACAAACAGGAATGTGGACATCATATTTCGGATGGGGCTATGCAGGAGGCAAGAATGGGAAAGCTGGGAGGGCCGAGGCTACTGGCCATGCCCAGAGGCCAGGCTGTAGCTTGGGCCACCTGTTGGGTGTAGGTGGCTTTGCTGGTGCCAGACAGTAATTCTGTCTGCTGTGGTCCCAAGGTACAAAGGGAGCTAGTCTGGTCTGTGCAGCCAGGTCAGGCTGGGGGTTCCCTCCCAGCTCTCGAGGAAGCTCCGTGTCTCATCCATGAGTTCCAGATTCAGACCCTTTCCTGACTCATGTTGCCTACTGAGGACCAAGAGCATCCTGGTGTGGGGGTGCTTTGGAGGCCTCTCCCCATCTCCGTTCCTGGGTCCCTGTACTGACAGGTGAATGTCCAAAGGGTGACACCAGGAGCCAGTGTCCTGGAAATCCTCTGTGTCTGGGGTGGGAGGCAGCATGTTTGTGTAAGGGGGTGCTTTCTGCCCAGGGACCAGGGCTGCTTTAAGGAGCCAGAACCACCAGGCCCCTGCAGAGCAGTCACAGGGTAGTGTGCAGGGCCAGAGCCTGTGCACATCAGTCACCCAGCTTAGAGGACTGGGGCAAAGCTAGGCTCAGTGGCACACACCTGCAGACCTGCTGCTTGGGAGGTAAAAAGAGGATGGCTTGAGCTCAGGAGTTCCTGACCAGCCTGAGCAAAATGAGTGAGATGCCCCTGTCAAAAAACACAAAATAAACATAAAGGATTCTTTGTGACTAGTTAGGGAGGAAAAAAAATTTTTTTTTTAAAAAAGAAGTGACTGTGGTCATGGCCCTTGGTATCAGGGAGGCCCAGTGGTGTTTGCTATACTGGGCAAAGTCAGCTGGCAGGCCAGGGTCTTGAGCTGGCTCCCTGTGATGGCCGTGACCCCGGGTGAGGGTGCTGGGTGGAGATTTCAGGAGCTCCTGGGCCATGTTCTAGGAGCAGTTCCCAGGGGCCAGTGGGGCCTTCTGTGTGTGGGGTCCATGCTGGCCTCACATGAGAATGCGGCCAGGAGCTAGGCAATGTGCAGAGTGTGGAGTCTGATCCAGCTGTCCACCAGTGGACACAGGCGGCCAGCCTCTGAGCTCTGTTCAGACCACTCGAGTTCTGTGACCTCAGGTTCTGCTTGGCAGAACCTCATGGCCTGGGGCCTCCTGCAACCTGAGGGCTCTCTAGCCTGGTCTTGGAGCTAGGTCTGGGTAGAGTGGGGGACAGACTTGGGGCATTGGCATCTCTACCTGCCTGCAAATCTGACAGTTGCTGTGGTGCAGAAGGTGGGCCAACAAAGGGTCTTTGTTTGGGAAAATGTGGGGTGCAGCCTGCTCTGGGGTAGTGACTCATGGGTTGCTCAGCTGTGATAACATCAGTTTCGAAACAGGCGTGTCACACATGTGGCCTGGCAGGCTCCTGCCCTTACCTGAGCCCACAGCCCTGAGACTGCCCCACTGGGGCTGGAACATGCGAGGTCACAGTGGGACGCTGCGTGTTTGAGGCTGAGCAAACTGCATTTCTGCAGCAAAAGATCTCCACAAGCAGGGTTCCACCCAGTTCCCCTAAACTGCCTCGGCTTCCCCCCTTCTGCGGGCCCAGCCCCACTAGCTGAGAGGGCTGTCCCTGACACTGTCCCAGGTACATATAGGATACCCCTGAGGCTCAAGGAGCCTTCCAGGCAACAGTGTGTGATTCTGACTCAGGCTGGGTACTGTTGGGAGGCAAGGGAGACACGGCAGCCCTTCTGACGCCACCTGGAAACTGAGCTGGCACTGGCCATCCATCATTCCCCTAGGGATCAGAAGTGGGTGGCTAGGGGGCTGTCGGGCCCCTCGGGGGAGGCTGGGCCAGCTGAGACCCTCAGACGCCACTGGAAGGAGAGGCCAGGCTTGAGTTTCCTTCTCCTCGGGCTGCAGGGCCAGGTCAGGCCCTGGGTCAGCAGGAGTAGAGCTAGACGCAGGTCCACAGGCCAGTGGCCATGCAGGGGGTGTTCACTCCGGAAGATGACACTGACAGCTGTCCAGGCTCCTGTACCCTTGTCTGTGCCCTTCCTTCTCAGCTTCAAGCAGCATCCAATCCAGCTCCAAGGCCAGCTGGCAGGTATGGAACAACTGTGCCCCTGCCCCAGCCCCTGAGCCACACCGAGGCCCCATTGCAGTTTCACTGGTAACCAGAACAAGTGCAGGGGTGTGCAGCTGCCGAGAAGGGAGACAGGAGGCTCAGGTCCCCTGCATCACCTCAGTGTTGCCTAGATACCAGTTCCCCTCCTCCAGCCACCCTGCCTTACATGGGGAGGCCTGAGAATCCTGGAGGAAGGGCGAGGTGGGCTCCCCATGGGAACCCCACAGGATAGGGTGGGAAAGGTTGTGTGTTAGTAGAGTAGGAACACCGTGGGTGGCTCCAAAGAATGGGGTTGGGTCTCATAGACATCCAAGAAGGTAGAGGGCCCAAGAGCAGGGCTGGTTGGCCCCAAGGTGCCCTGGAGCCCAGAGTTGGGCCAGCCCTATGGTGACCACACAGGCAAAAGTGGCCTCAGGGTGCAGGCAGGCCTGTCACCTGCTCCCTGGGCACTGTGGAAATGCCAACTCACCTGAACCTCTAAGAGGAAAATGGGAGAGAAGGCCAAGCCCTTTCTCAGGCAAGCACCAAAGAGCACATCAAGCTTGACTGGAAAACAGTCACATGGCTAACTAAGCAACCCAGGTTGCAGCAGGGCTTCAAATATCAGCCACCTCTCTGTTGCTCTCAGCTCTGCTCTGGCAACCTAGTGTCTGGCCAGCTGCTCCTGGACCTCGAGGTCTGGGAGGCCCCTCCATGTCTCTGTCCCTTGCCCATGTGGCACTTGGAGTGTTCTGGTTTCTGGGAGTAAAGCACCACATGCCTTGTGATTTAAGGGTCCCTGAAAGACCCAAGTCATGACCTCAGCCAGCTACTTACTGAGGCCACAGGTGGACTCCTCTGCTGCCCCAGGTGGTTCTGTCACTTCAAGACTCCTTGGTGTAGGGAACTGGCCAATCGTAGTCTCTCTGCTACCTGTCTCTGCTTCCTGTAAGGTCCAGTCCTACTGGATCAAGGACCTAGTCTTAACAAATCTCAACTAATATTTCTAAATAAAGTTCCCTTCACCACAATGAGGGTAAGGGCTTAAGCACATCTTTGCGGGGCACAGTTCAGTCCCAACAGGAGCTTAAGAACCCAGGCCACAGCTCACCCTGTGAGGGTGAGTGGAGATGGAGACCTGGACACTCCATCAGGTGCCCAGGGCTCCTTTCCCCAGGGTCTTCCCTGAGGGGTGAGGGGTAGGATGGGGGCCTAAGGCACCCAGATTCAGTCTGTTTTCAGGTGGCCTTTGAGACCACAGCCTTGTCTCAAGCTGTTCTGGTGTCTCCACCCAACCATGAGGAAGACAGGCCACAGTCACCAGGAGGGGGGCAGCAGCTTGTGCACCTTGGGGTGGTGTTCACCATTAGTACTCTGCCACCACATTCCATGTCCAGTGGTACAGCAGATGGGGGCCATCTTAGGACCACTTTAGGAGAGACACTGGTCTGACCTAGGAAGAGCAAACTGTTTAGTGCCCCAAGCATCCTATAAAAGTGACCTTGGGCATCCAACTTGCATCTCCCAGGGACCTGCTGGCATCTGGGGTCAAACAGCCTGGGCCAAGCTGTGGGTTCCAGGAGAGGTATGAGTACCCTGGCCAGCACCCCAGCAGGAAAACTCTTTTGCAGGGCATATTTGAGGTGTCAGACAGGAGGGGGCCCAGAAGCAGAGGCCAGCAGAAGGTAGGCTGGGTTCCTTGAGGTCCACTGCTTGTAGCCAGTCCACTGGCTCCAGGGTTGTGGACAGCAGGTGGCCTCAGGCCACTGCAAAGGACCAGGCTCCTCAAATCCTTACTACTCTTGACTGTAGCATGGATGAGGGTCAGTAAGGGTGGCTCTGTTCTGCTTTTTTTTTCTTTTTGAGACAGGGTCTATGCAGTTCATGCTGGCCTTGAGTTCACTTTGTAGCCCAGGCTGGTCTCAAACTCACAACAATCTTCCTGCTTCTGCCTCCCAAGTGCTGGAATTACAGGCATGAGCCACCACACCTGGTATTGGCTCTGTTCTGCTTTAAAACTTAATGCTTCAGATTGAACAGTAAGTAGCTTCCATTTTTTGCGGGAGTTGGGGGGGGTGACAAGGTCTTGTTATGTAATTCAGGCTGGCCTTGAACTTACTATGCAGCCCAGGCTGGTCTTGAAATTATGGTGCTCCTCCAGCCTCAGCTTCCCAAGTTGCTGCCATCACAGGCATGTACCATGCCTGAATGAAACTTATTTTGGTACCAGAAATCAAACTCAGGACCTTGCATTTGCCAGGCAGGGACTGTACCACTGAGCTATGTCTCTGGCCCTGAAACTGCTATTTCCTTAGGTCAAAACTGTTGCATATGGTACTACTGTATGGTTCTGGATCCTCACAGGGCCAGGCTTCATGGATCTTCTCATTGCATATCGAATGTTTTCATAGAACGTTGCTGTTCTGGCCACATCTAGATGTCCCCCTAAAGCCTCATGTGGTCATAGGTGGGGCTTTTCAGAGGTGGCTGGATCTAGAATACGTGACACTGGGATTGATTCATAGTGCAATGCTAGAATCAAGGGCACTAGGACTAAGGGTGTGAGTGCTACTCAAATTAAGTAACCTGGATGAAAAGGGCAGAAAAAAATAAGGTCCTTGGTTGCTTTGCTACCTTCTGCCTGCTATGAACTGTTTCTACTCTGCAGTGCCCCCTGCCACACCACCCTGCCTTGGAGCCAACCCATTGGACTGAAACCTCTATTGTGGGCCAAATAAACCTTTCTCCTTTAACACTGGGTGTCAGGCATTTTGTTTCGGCTATGAGAAAAACATAACTAAGACAACTGGCAAACTTGGGCATTATTTACACTTCCTTGCAAGGCCAACTTGGACATCTGTACTGTGTGCATGGTATGGACTGAAGCACACACGAGATCTGGGAGTCTAATCCCCAGCTCATGTCCAGCTCTGCTTCAGCTGCATTGTCTACTGACCTCCAGCCTCCTCTTCGTGTGCCTCTTCCTCATCTGTAGAATGGAGATATACCAACTTCTCAAATGACTGTAAGGGTCAAATGAGATGGCTGGCACAAATATGGTCTTTTCATTACCAATACCCCCAGCCTGGTTCTTTCTCCTGGACATGCAGGACAGCTCATCCTGGTTTCAAGGGGCAGTTAGGAAGCCCACTGGCACCCACCTCTGAATGGTGCAGGCCTCAGCACTTTTCTGGTCCCATCGACCTTCTGAGGACAGAAGGGCAGGGCAGGCCCCTGATCACAAGACCTCCTTTTAAGTCCACTGCTGGGTATTCCCCCTTCAGGAAAGTAAACTCACAGCCCAAGACCCCAAAAGCAAGGTGATAAAAGGCAGTGGTATCCTCTCCCCACTTGCATTCCTAAAGGGGGACCACATAGCCCAGGTAACTAGACAAGATCTCGTCAGACCAGGAACACGTATGGTGATGTGCAAAGCTGCAGCTGAGGCCAGCACAGGGCCATCTGCTTGTCCTCAAGAAGGCTTCTCCCAAGACCAGACTTCCCTTTTCATATTAAATGGGAGCAAAATTTAAAAAAAGAAAGAAAAAAAAGAATGTGCTAGCTGTGTTAAGGTCTGTGTGGTCTGGTGCCGGCCAGAAAGTCATTTTCTCAAGACAGAATCTGGGAAGCCTTGTCAACACAACAAGGGCCAATTCCTGGAACTTGGGCTGATCTAAGTAACCGGGACTCAGAACGCCTGTGTGGAGGCCTTAAAAGGAAAGTCTGTTCAGAAAGAGACAAAGGGACTGACTTGTGTGTAAACTTAAAAGAGAAATGGACAGTGGGAAAATTCTTCTTTTTTAAACACACAGCAGCAGGGTCAGACAAGCTGTTGGAGGATTAACTCACATATTCCAAATTCTGATAGTAAAGTCTCTTTTTAAATAATTTTAAAAAATACCTGGGCACTCCCAACTTAAAGCTTACTTACACAAATTTCAGTATTTATAAATAGGACTCGGGCAAATACTAAGTTATATTTACCATAAAGTCACTCTAGGAAACAGACCACAATGCCATCAAAGCTAATCAATGTGAAACCGATTCAGTTTTCAGTCTTAAACATGACTAATGACATCGACTAGAGACACAAAGAATAATCTGTCCAGAAGCTAGTGGGCAGTTTTGGCGAAAGCCCCTTGTGTGGCTACATGTGCAAGTTCAGTGCAGGAGCCTGTGGGTGGCTGTGCCCTAGGTAGTCCAGGAGGGCAGTGTGCCCTGGAACACACACAGTCACTGGGGCAGGTAGTGGGGGATGCCCGGAGTCGCGCGGCAGAGAAGTACCACAGGTCTGGCTCCTGCTGGTTACATCAGGGGCCAGCCCTGATATGCACAACCACAAGGTGTACCTGGGCTGAAGCAGATTCCCAGCCAGGGCCTCGAAGCTGTCTAGGTCGCTTGAATCCACCCCAGCCATGTCAGATTTCCTCTAGCACGGTCAGGGGATGCCCTCCTTCCGCTGGCAACACTGCGAGGGCGGTGCGGACCAGTCGTACTCGTAGGAGAGGCGCAGCTGTACTTCGCGTGCGCACAGCCGGCCATCGCGCAGCAACGAGCGCTGCTTCTCCAGCATGTCCTCCGGGCTCTGCTTATGTGTCACCAGGTACTTGTTGTTGCAGCCGCGGGACTTGTACTCGGTGTCGAAGCGCGGGTCGTGCTCGCGCTGCACGTCCACAGGTGCCAACCAGGCGCCCAGAGATACGTCCTCGCTGTGCCACTCGCGCAAGTACTCGCGACTGCGGTGCAGGTAGTGCACCAGGTCGGCCGAAAGCACATAGCCGCCGCCCAGCGCATAGGGCAGGTAGTAGTCGCACAGCTGCCAGGAGGCTTCGCGCCAGCGCCCCACCGGCTTCACGCGACCGCGGCCTGAAAAGAAGCCCCAGTAGAGGCGGCGGCGGCGCGCGGGTTCGCGAGCACGCAGTTCGTCCAGCAGCGCGTCCAGCCGCGCGAAGGTGTCGTCGTCGGCCTTGAGCACGAACTCGAAGGCCACGTGCTCGTCCAGCCAGGCAAGCATGGCTAGCACCTTGGCCGTGAGGTTCTCGTAGGCGTCGCGCAGCGAGGGCAGCAGCAACAGATCACCGTGCTGAGCCTGCTCGCGCTCCAGGGCGCGGCGCTCCTCGGCGCCCAAGCTGCCTGTGCCCACGGCGAAGCGCGCCCACACGTCGCCCGGGCCGCCACGCCTCGCCGCCGCCAGCCACGTGCTTCGGACCGCGTTGCGGCGTTCGACGGCGCGGGGCGCACTGGCCACCAGCACGGCCAGGAGGGCGGCGGCGCGGGGCGCGGCGGCGGCGGCAGCGGGAGCGGTAGGTTGTGATGCGCAACGCGCTAAATACAGCAGCGCAGCACCTCCAAGCGCGAGGCCGCCCAGGCCAAGAACCGTTCGGCGCCGCCACGCGCGCCGAAGCAGCTTCATCGTGGGCGTGCGCGCTCCGAGTGCGCAGGCGCGGCGCCGACAGGGCGGTGCGTGCGCATGCCTTGTGCGCAGGACTGCGTTGGGGAAGCTTACTGCCTGGTGGCGAGTGGAGCCAGAGGCAGCGAACCAGTGGCGCTGTAATCCGGCGGGGGACCGGCGGCGGTAAGGCTGGGGCTGGCCGTCACGTGCCCGCGCGCGCCCTTCTCACTGGTTGTCTTGGGGCCGCCGCGCGGGCGCTTCCGCCCAGAGAAAGTATGGCGGCGCCGGTGTCCGTTAGGGAGACCGCCCCCGTTCGTCCCGCCCCCGGCTGAAAAAAAGATGGCAGCGGCCTGAGCTGAGCTGCTGCTGGCGTAGCGGACTGTCCGCTACGCTTTCCGGACCCGGCTGCGGAAGGCCGGTGAGTGAGGGTATCTGCTACCACCTTGCACTGCAGTCCGGGGCCTCGCGGCGCCACCTCCAGGGGCGGACCTGGAGGCCGAGGTGGCTGCCTCCCTGGGTCGGGCCGGGTCCGCGGATTTGGTCTCTTTCCTCACCCGGTGTCTTCCTGCCAGAACCCACGTTGCCGCACGAAACTGAGGCTGGAGGGGTGGAGGCTAAGGTCCCGACCAGCAAGTGGCCGGGGCTCAGCGTCTCTGCTTCGGTTTCACCGTCGGTAAAATGTGCTTGGCCTCCGCGACTGGTCTAGCAGGCGCTTATTTTAGGGCTTTCTCTAAACCGTCAGAGCTCTGAAACAGTCGTTTTTGCCAGAACTGAGCCCATGGATGGTGAAATACCGAAGTCCCTCGATTCCTATGGGGCCCGGAGCCTCACGTAGTCGGGAGCCCCACCTGGGCTGTGTTTTCCCGTACATAATAGTGGCAAAGCTTGTCTTATAAGTTAGGGTGAGGAAGAGATCAGCAAAAATAGCGAATACTAAAACAGAACGGTTGTGGTGACAGACTTAATAAAGTAACTATATGTGCTCTAGGTAAATATTAAAGTCTAGGTAAATATTAATATTCTTGGAATGCAATTGACTGCAGATGCAGTGGAGAGGCGATGATGTGGCCCCACTGAAGGTGGTTTCAGCTTGTTTGTTGAGGATTCATTGACTGCTTGTTAGAAACTGGCCACACCTGCTCCTTGAAATCTTATCTTGTGGGATAGGATACTGTCAAGTGAGCAGCTGTCCGCTAGTTCAGTCCTGCTGTTACTGTAACCATAAAGGTAAAAAAAGACTGCTGTGAGAGGAGGGGCCCAGGTTTCACTCCTCATCCCTAGCATTTGTTATTTAGGGTTACATTTTACATATAACAGGTTGTAACTAACTATTCTGTGTAATTCATCAAGATAAGTAGGATTGAGAACTGTCTGTTCTTTTAAGGAATAAAGTGCAAGGCAGATAAAGTGAAGCACACCTATAAATCCAGCTAGGATGCTGAGGCAAGAGAATTGGAAGTTTGAGTCTAGGCTGGGAACCTTAGTGAAAAACCTGTCTCAAAATTTAAAAAAAAATGTCTTGAGATGTAGCACAGTGCTCCTTGGGTTCAATCCTCAGAACTGGGGGAGGGGATGTCTGGGGGTTGGGGGGAACAAAGTATAGTCTGTTGCACCTAGCTTGTTTTTTATGGCGGTGGTTAGTGAGTTAACACCAGGAAGAGGTTGTCTTGGTTCTTCCTCATTGCTTCCCTGGCCAGGAGAGCTGGGACAGAGAAGAAAGAGTCACACCTGTGACAGGAAGCGACAGCTCTCAGCAGCTCTGTGAACATTCAACAGTACATACTTTGGAGTTCCCTTCCATGGAGGACCTCAGGCTCTTCTGGCTCCTGGCAGGCTACAATTCTTCCTGGGTCTATCATAAGGGAGCCCCTGACATCATCTTGGGCCTGTTTGATATACCCAGAGGCAGCATTTGTTGAGTGTCTTCTTTTGTGTATAGCCAGGTCAGTGATATAAGGATACAGAAGGTGAGTGAGACAGGATCCTTGCTTGTCCAGATCTGCAAGTTGTAGGACAGGAAATAGCTGCAACACACACTGGGCACCAGCTGTACCTGGGGGAGGACTGGTAGGTGTGCTTGCCACTTGGATAGACTACAAACAAAGCAGGAGTCCCTCTGTACCAAGACAGACTTCCTAGGTACTTGAGGCTTCCTGGTATTTCTCTGGGAATGTGAGTGAGGACATGTGTCGGTACATGGATGTGTGGGACAGTGCTCAGTCCTTTCAAGGTCTTGGGTAGAGGCCAAGGAGTGTCCAGATTCTTAGTGAGAAACTAGGACCAGTATGGCTAGGTGACATAGCCCTCACAATGCTAAGGTTGGGCCCTGGAGAGTAAGTGACTATAGTCTTATGGTAAGTTCCATGACAAGGGAAGAAGAGTTGCACAGTGATTGCAGTGCAGGCTGCACTCGCTGGTGTCCCATCAGTCCCTGGAGGTGGTGTCAGCTCTGAGGAGACAGAGCTGGAAACCCAGTATTTTGTTTATTTGTTTGTTCTGTGGTTCCTGTGAATTGAACTGCTGGCCTTTGCACTGAGCTAAATTCCCAGCCCTACCCTCTTTTTGTGATAAGGTCTACTAAGTTGCTGAGTTGCTCATGTTATGTCCAAAGTTTTGATTCTCCTGGCACCCAATATTTTTAAAAAAGAGAAAAATGAGCCAGCCATGATGGTGCACACTTGTAACCCCAGCACCCTGGGAGACTGAGGCAGGAGGATTGAAACCATGAGCCTAGTTTGGAAACTTAACAATTTAGTGAGACCCTGTGTCAAAGTAAAAATTTTAAAAAGGGAGTTGGAAGTGTAAGTCAGTGTGAAGGCTCTGGGTTCCATCTCTGTACTAGAGGAAAGAAGTGTGTGGTCTTATCCTTTAAGGCCGTTTGTCTCAGGTTATAAGATAAGCACATTTCCTGAAGTGTTTGTACTAAGTGATGAGTCTTTGCTTTTATCCTAGGCTTCTAACTGCTTGCTGGGGTCTCAATCCACCTGCAGCTCTCTGCTGCCGTGGCTGTGCTGGCCCTCAGAGCCCTTGGCAGTGCCCAAGGCTTGGATTTAATCTGTGATCTCCCTCAGAACTCTGCTGCTCCTAGCCCCACTCCTGGCCCACACCTTGCTCACTGCTCCACAGCCTTGCCCCATGGCGATGGCTTCTGGGCAGGCCCCTCTCTGTGGCCTGGCTGTACACTGCTTCTGGCTCCTGGGCTTCATCCTTTTGATGGAGGTGTCTGCACGGCCGGCCAATCACTCATCCACTCGAGAGAGAGCAGCAAACAGGGAGGAAAAGGAGCTCCTGCCCCCAGACCACCTGAATGGGGTGAAGCTTGAGATGGACGGACACCTCAACAAGGATTTCCACCAGGAGGTCTTCCTGGGGAAAGACGTGGGTGGCTTTGATGAGGATGCAGAGCCACGTAGGAGCCGGAGGAAGCTGATGGTCATCTTCTCCAAGTAGGTGCTATGCTTGGGCTATGTTTATCTCCCATGAGGGAACATGGGGCTGCTGCAGGACATGCTCTGACTGGGTGCAGCCTGAGCAGAAGGTCAAGCTGGCATATGACTCTGCCAACACCCTGGGTGAGCAGGGGCCTGGAGAGTCAGGGCTGGGCAGTGCCTAGTGCCTTGTAGCCCAGTGTCTGCCATGGCCAGTTGTGGTCTGTCATGAGAGAGAGGTCATAGCAGCTTACAGTACCAGTGGCCAAGGACTGCCTGGAGACAGCCTCTGCAGTCACAGTGACTCCCAGGGCTCCTCTGACTGCCTGTCCCATATGTTGGGGAATTCCTTTTGTCTGACTCCTGGGTCTCCTCCCTTCTTAGACAGTGTTAGGTCCCTGAAGGGGCTTCGCCCTGAATCCTGAAACCGTGTACAAGGCGTGATCGAGTGATACAGGATGTTGAGAACATGTTTGGAAACCATGGTTGGAGGGGTGGGTTCAGTGATGATTCTGCCTGTGGTGCTTTGAGGGGCAGCTACAGACTGAACTACCCACCTCCTCACTGTACCTGAAGCCGCTGCTGTCCTCCAAGTCCCCCAGTGAGTCCCCAGGCCTCCTGGATTTCTGTGTCCCTGCCAAGTGGAGTGTATCACTACTTGTGGCTGGGTTGCAGCTACCTGGTTTGGCCAGGGGCCTGCAGTGCCCATCTTTCTGTCATGGGTCCTGGGAGCCTTGTCTGACCTCTGCTGCCATCTGCCTATCTAGAGTGGACGTGAACACAGACAGGAAGATCAGTGCTAAGGAGATGCAGCGCTGGATCATGGAGAAGACAGCCGAACACTTCCAGGAGGCTGTGAAGGAGAACAAGATGCACTTCCGGGCTGTGGACCCTGATGGCGACGGTATAGGGCCTGGCCCACCAAGTGGCACAGGAGGCTTCACAGTGGCAGCAGTGTGCCTGGCCTTGGTGGGAGAGGCCTACTGGACAGGGCACTGGGCTGGAGGACAGGGAGTGCAGGAAACGGGAGGGGCAGCCCTAAGCATAGGCTGGGGGGCCAGTCTTCACCAGTGTTGGTTCTTCATGCAGGTTAACATTTATAGGATACACAACAAGGACTCAGTTGTTTCAACTAAAAATTACATAGCTTGTTGCTAGTTTAGAGCTCCTTCCTGGTGCTGTTCCCACCATGTGCAGCCAGCCTGCACCTCTATCGGCCCTGAGGGATGGAGGTCCCTGGTGGCTCTGCAAGTTGAAAAGTGGGTGCCAGGCACTGGGAAGGACTGGGAGTTTGGCTCTGGCCTCTCCACCCTGAGACCACTGCCCTGGCAGGGCACTCGGGGCAGGTCACCTGTGTCCTATGGCTGCCCATGGCTCAGGAATTTTAAACATGCTGACAAGTGTCATCTGCCCTTTTAGGCCACGTGTCCTGGGACGAATATAAAGTGAAGTTTTTGGCAAGCAAAGGCCACAGTGAGAAAGAGGTTGCTGATGCGATCAGGAACCATGAGGAGCTGAAGGTGGATGAAGAGAGTGAGTGTCAGGGTCGCTGTGCTGGGCAGACGGGTGGCCCAGAGTGGTGGAGGGACTTTTAGCTAGGCGGGTTGAGGTTGTCAGGTTATGTGAGGATGTGTGGGTCATACCATTGTGGGGCTGTGTGATGTCAGCTGTCAGAAAGAAGTGGGCAGCCAGCACTGATGACGCTCTGGCCTGAGTGCTCCCAGGGTTTGGCAGAGCAATGTCCATCTGGCCCCTCTTGGCATCCCACTCATCTGGTAGAGCTCCTTTATGACTGATCACATGTGTTAGGTTGGTTAGGCCCTAAGGAGGACTCCAGGGCTGTAAGGCATAGGACAGGACCTTGCCTTGGCTGGAGGCTCGAGGCCTGGAGCTTTGCTTTAGAGGGAACAGGGACTCAGTGGGGAGATTCTATGGAGAGGATACAGCTTGTGTGGAGCCATGAGATGGGGTAAAGGGAGGAGGAGGCCTAGCAGAGACAGTGGAAGAGCAGTGATAGAGGCAGGAGCAGACAGAGCCTTGGGGCCCTCTGAGTGACCCTACCTCACTTAGGGCCCTCAGGAAACCCTCACCTGGCATGTCAGACTGGTGAGAGAGGGTGGTCACAGTTAAGGCCTTGGCTGTCAACTGTCGCTACTTCTGCCTCCCCCGCCAGTCATACCTGCGAGTCCCCCAGCCCTGTCTGGTGTGGCTTGGGTCAGGGGCAGGACCTGTTGTGCTCTCTTCTGCTTAGTTACTTGTGGTCTGTCCTCACATTGTTGTCCCATGGGCCTGGCCATACAGGGTGTGTCTGGCACTATGTTCTGTGTCCTTGGTCTTTGGTGTGCAGCTTACTTGAGCAGAACGGAAGCAGAACCTTTTCCCAGGAGCACCAAGACCTCCTGTGGTCGCTAGTTCCCTTGGTGTTCTCTGTGTTATTCTAGTTTTTCTCAGGTGAGGTCTTGCCACGTTTCCCAGGTTAACCTTGAACTCCTGAGCTTCAACTGTCCTTCCGTCTCAGCCTCCTGAGTCACAAGGACGACAGGCATGGGCCACCATGCCAGGTACTCACTTCCTTTAGGTTGTCACGGGCTAGGCTGCAGGTCAGCATTAACACACAGTGGCCACTTGATATCTGTTGTGACCAGAGAATGACAGGTCTGGAGCTAAGCTAGCTGCTTCTCAGAGGCCTGAATGCCAGGACTTGGTCACTGGCCACCATGGGTCCCAGGTTGATGGGGATGTTGTTTGTGCCCAGGGCCCAGTGGGAGCTCTGTGTGTGGTGTCAGTCATTTCTAGAAATGGGGTTTTTGCTGCACCATCCTCTGTGCAGCACTGCACATGAAAGAGGTAGAAGGACAAAACAGACACCTTTGTTCCTACAGTCATTGCCAAGGGTGACTTAGCCTTGCCCAGTTTCCATTTTTGCCAGGAACAAACAGCCAGGGGTATACCCAGAAAGGTGGGGGTCTGAGCTGTGTCTGGAAGGGTTCTTGGCTCTCGAAAATGTCCTAGGCTATGTCAGGGTTCTGGGCCATGCGGGGGGATTTTTGGCCATGCCCAGGAGTCTGGGCTGTGTCTTGGGGTTCTGAGTCATGTCTTGGGAGAGCAGTGGTAGCAGGGGTCAGAGCTGTGTCAAGGGGGCCTGTGTGTCCCCTTCTGGGGCCAGGCTCTCTTGGTAGGCTTTCCCACATGTGGGCTTCCTGAGCTCAGCACCATGGAACCTCCTAGTTGTGTGTGCTGGAGTGGGCATGCTGGGATGCCCACAGGCATGCCTCTCTCAGCACAGGAAGTCCTTGAGAACCTCAAAGACCGCTGGTATCAGGCAGACAATCCCCCTGCGGACCTGCTGCTGACTGAGGATGAGTTCCTGTCTTTCCTTCACCCTGAGCACAGCCGGGGCATGCTCAAGTTCATGGTCAAGGAGATCGTCCGGGACTTGGGTAAGGCTGTGCCCATGCCAGGCTGTCATCCCACAGGTTCCAGGCTAGAGAGGGTGGGCCAGGCCTGTCCAGATCTCCAAGCAAGCACTCAAGAGGCAGCTGTGGGCATTAGGCCAGAATCTAACAAGTCAAATGTGGCAGCTGCCCCACAGGTGTCTCCTGTGAGGCCCTTGCAAGTTGTCCCCTCCCTACTATGTCCATAGACCAGGACGGCGACAAGCAGCTTTCTCTCCCCGAGTTTATCTCCCTGCCGGTGGGCACAGTCGAGAACCAGCAGGGTCAGGACATGGATGACAGCTGGGTCAGAGACAGGAAGAAAGAGTTTGAAGAGCTGATTGACTCCAACCACGATGGAATTGTGACCATGGAAGAGCTAGAGGTAAGTGAGGGCCTGTTGCTGAGACAAAATACCCAGTGCCCAAAGTTAAAGGAGGAAGGGTTTATTGTAGATTACAGTGTGTAGAGACTTAACTTCATAGTTGGCTGGTTCCAAAGAAGGGTAGCATGGGAAAGAGGCATCACAGAAGAGAAACAATTAATGGTGGGCAGGAGGCAGGAAGGCAACAAAGCAGCAAAGTAGCTGTTAGTAAGCAGCAGCTATTCTATCCAGGCTGCATCCCTTGAGGCAGGTGCCGTTTACACCCATGGTATGTCTCTACACCCAAAACTGTGGCAAACCAATCAGTGGACTAATTTAGTGATCATGCACTCTTAGTCCCAGCATCACACACTCTGGTCCAACCACTTCCGAAAAGCCCCACTGAGGGCCACATGAAGCTTTGAGGGATATCTAGACACAGGCTGTAACAGGGCCTGCTTGTGTTCTGAGAATGGCCTAGCCCTGTGCCTTCAGCTGGATGCCTATGCCAAGAACAGGGAGCTGGTGCAGGGTGGCTGTGGAGGAGGCTGCCAGGGGCTTAGATTCTTGTTTGGCAGCCTCTAAGCTTTGTGGTCCCGAGGGACCTGGGCTGTGTTGGGCTGGTGTTTGTGCTCAACAGGTTGGTAGGTGAGAGCCCAGCAAGCTCCCGGTCCCTGATGCTTGGCCTCTCAGCTGGAAAGCATCACTGCCTGTGGGAGGCGTTACAGAGTTCTTTTCCCTTTTGTTTTTTGGTGCTGGGGATGGAACTTAAGGCCTATATGTACCATGCAAGCCCTCTGCCCCTGAGCTGCACCCCAGCCTTACGCCTTGTCAGCCCCTATTCTTCTTTTTTGGGGAGTGGTCGTGAATTGAACCCAGGACCTTACGCTTGCCACATCAGCCCCAATTCTTGAGTGGCCATGGGGCTGGCTACAACTCTGAGGACCCGGACCTTAGGGGAGGGCTACCTTCTGCCATGTGGGTTGAAGCCCCCACCCCTTCCTCCTAACTGTTTCCACTGAGCTCCTGCGTGGGTGCTGCCTGGGCTTGTTTTTGCTGCTATTGGGTGAGTCATTTGGGTCTGTAACAGTCCGCTCTTGACTCTAGCCAGGTCAGATACAGCAGGGGTTGGAAGTCTCAGGAGCACTAGGGTCTTGGCAGACAGCTGAGCTTTCCCTGCAAGTCACTCTGCTCTGAGCTTCTTGGAGGCCCAGGCAGGCATCCTCATCCTTCCAGAACATTCCAGAACATGTTCACAGTCCAACCAAGGGCAGTATTTTAAACCAAGACCTGCTTCTGTGGGTGGTCACTGTGCAGAGCCAGGTCACCTCTCCCTAGAAGCAGAAAGTGCTGTCTTTCACCCTGGAGTGGTGTTGGTGGTGGTGTTTCGAGACTCTGTCCCCCAGTGACAGGGAAGCCTGGGCTGGATCCATTGAGCTATGTGGTTATGACATGCTAGGAAGGGGCTGTTGATTGTGCCTGGCTCCACTGCAGAACTACATGGACCCCATGAACGAGTACAATGCCCTCAATGAAGCCAAGCAGATGATCGCCATTGCTGACGAGAATCAGAACCATCACCTGGAGCCCGAGGAGATCCTCAAGTACAGCGAGTTCTTCACAGGCAGCAAGCTGATGGACTACGCCCGCAACGTGCACGAAGAGTTCTGAGCGCCTCACCTCCAGGGGCCCCGGGCCAGTGCAGCAGGGGCCAGCACCTGTCCTCTGCCCAGGGCCATCCCAGAGCCTCCCTTTCACTGCTGCCCCTGACTGTGTGCTCAGGCTCAGCTGGACTGTGCAGTGGCCTAGGGTTATTAAAGTTGTGCTTAGCAGGCTGTGTTCCGCTGTGGTACCTGTCCCCATGGGCCACCTCCCGCTCAGTCACCTGGCATTGTCTCTGTCCTCCTGTGCCCTGACTGCTGCTTCTGCTTCTGAGAACTGCTGAGCCCTGCTAAAGGCGCTGATCACGTCAGGGTGTGGAACTCTGTGGCCACCACCGTGGGAAATCACACAGCTCCTGCCGTTTCCTTAAAAACTGAAAGATTAAGATGAAACTAGACGCACTTTGCTGGAAATGAGTAGCCAGGCAGCGCGGAAGGCTCCTCCTCCTCCTTCCTGGGCTGGGTCCAGGGTGTGTGGGGTGGGGTCCTCCTCAGCTTACAGTCTCAGAGAAAGAAATTTGTCATGGGAATCATTAGTTTACTTTAAAATACAGTTGCCTTTTTCTCACTGCTGTATTCTTTTGGTGAAAAAAAATTTTGCGGCCAGGTGGCTTCCACTAGAAGCCTTTGAGGTGGGCAATTTGGTGACAGAGGGGTTTCTAGCTTTTGGTGAATGTTTTGATTCTCCCAGAGACAGAAGTGAGGCTGCGACGCCTGAGGCCTGTGGGAGACAGAAGTGGGCTACACAGGGTGGAGAGGTTCCTGCCAGTTCCAGCAGAGTCAGATTTGGGGTTTGCACAGGCCTGGGCCACCGTCTTAGTGCAGGTCCAGCCCAGAATTGTGCACCCACACAGAACACTGCCATTGCATGCCAGGCATCCATCCCCTGCTTGGTGGCCACACCCTTCCAGTTCTGTCCTTAGCTGCAGTGTTGCCCTGCCCAAGGGTCTTGCTGTGCATCAGGAGGGGAGCTGCTGGCCCTGGAGCTGAGCTGGCACCTAGGCTGGTTTCCAGACAAATGACTTCAGAGGCCAGGCTGGGCACGGTGGCAAGAAGGCAGCACTTACATATTGGGTGCAGGCTGCCCTGCAGCCATTGCCGCATGCCCCTCTGTTTGGTTGTGGCCTTGCGCCAGGAGATTCACAGTCCTTGGGTGTCTTGGCATCCAGAATCCTGCCCCAGGGAAATGTGGACCCAGGGATACAAGTCTAGTGGCAGCCTGTCTGGCCCTTCAGAGGCTGTTTACCTCTATTCTGGTTGGTGCCTGAGGGGCAGCAGTTTGTGGGGCTGTGTGAGCCTTCTGTGCCCCAACCATGCTGAAGAGAAGCGTGAGGCCCTTCCCTGCTCCCTGATGTTCTGTCTTCCCTGCAATCTGGGGATCTTGGGTGGGCACTCCAGAGTCACGCTGGAAGGCCAGTGCCCCACACAGACCCTTGGAGGGTGGATTGGGGTGCACCACAGGTTAGCTGTGGGCAGATGTTGGCCACTCGGTGTGTAATGTCGGGCTGCAGGGACCAGGGTAGCAGCAAGGGAAGGAGGGGGGTGCCTCGGGGTCCGGGCTGTATACTAGGACCCCAGGTCCCAGAAGGACCCTTCGAAAGAGGAAGGCCTCTTCCTTCGAAAGAGGAAGGCCTCTTCCCGTGTGGGAGGTGGGGTATGAGAACTGAGTGGCCCTTCCTCAAGGGCCTGTGGGGTGGGACTGAAGTGCACTGCCATGTGGCTCCTGCCATCAGGGGCTTGGGGAGAGTAACTGTAGGGTGGCCCCTCTACCCCCAGTCAGCATGGCACATTTGGGAATTTCCCCTAGGTGGGCCAAGGCCTCTGCTCTCACCTGTGCCCCTGGGGGCGGGGGATTTCCAACCTCTCCCTGCTGCTCGTCCTGGGAGGGGGACTGGGGTCCCCACGACAACTGGCAGCGTTAACTTGGGGATAGATGATCTCATCAGGGCACAATTTAATACATAAAGGGACACAGAGGCCCCACCAGCCTCTTCCTCTGGCTTGGGGATCCTTCAAGGCAGTGTGGTATTAGGTGTCTGCATGTAAGAAAGTGCAAGGGTGAGAATGTTCCCCATCCTGGGCATGTGTGTGCATGAGTGATTCTCTCTAGATTCCTGTGCACCCCATCCTTGCCAAGTGGTCATGGGACTGTCCAGGCCATACCAAGGACAGGAATGCCCAGGAGTGCCATCTTTCTATTCCTGCAGGAGTTTCCTAAACTGAACTGTTTTAGCAGTGGTCTCATCATGGTCCTGTTCCCTGGGTGGCCGGGGACCAGAGTTTTCTAGGAGACAGCCAGGCCATTGAGGGGACACGTGTACATGTCCCAGTGTGGTGTGTGTGGGGGAGGGAGCAGACTCACATGTTCGTACACCAGTACAGCCTGAGCGTGCTCACGCACTGTCCTCCCGCCCCACCCCGCCCTTCCCCCAGAGCCCTTATAGCCACATCCTGCAAGGAAAAACCCCAGACTCCTGTGAACACGGCTGAGGATGTGCGTGGGGGCCTGTGCCCTTTTGCTTCTGGGGCTGGTGCTTGGCGCCATGGCTGGGCACAACTGTGTCGGGGACACTTATTATAATGGCCACATGTGCTGTCATGAATGCCAGCCAGGTGAGTGGCCTGGCCTCAGGCTGGGGACATGGTGGTGACACAGGTTCCGTGTCCTGGGGTGAGTGGACTTGGGCCTGCCAGGAAGGGCGGGACAAGAGGTGGGGCCAGCAGCTGAGCCTCTGCAGGCCCAGGCTGGGCCATGTATGCCTGACTTGGCTCTGCCGCAGGTAACAGGATGGTGAGCCGCTGCAAAGGCACCGTGGACAGTGTGTGCCTCCCGTGTGAGCCTGGTTTCTACAATGAAGGTGTCAACTACGAGGCCTGCAAGCCATGCACGCGCTGCAACTGGAGTGAGCCCCCCACTACACCCTGCCCCTTAGTCCAGCAAGGGCTTGGGTGCACTAAGCACCCACCTTCCAGGAGCCCACAGAAGCAGAACCAGGCTTCCTCAGGCTGCCCTCCCTCGGGTCCCTGGGGCAATGAGGGCTCTCCCAAACAACACTCCTCTTGCTGGGTCTGTCCTGAGCTGGGTGAGGCAGAGTAGGGCCCTTGGGGTTCCTGACTCAGCTGCTATGGGCAGCTGACTGGTAGAGGGAGGCTGGGGCCATCCCTGGGGTCATGTGATCAGGAGAGACACAGGACAGGAGAGGGTTTTTCGAGGGAAGGGTGGGGAGCCCAGGGCCTCCCTCAAGACCTGCAGAGGGTCCTGGGTGAGGCTGCACCTGCATTGATGGGAGGCAAGCTCGTGCTCCTGGGCCATGTCCAAGCCCCCACCTAATCCCCCAGGAAGTGGGAGTGAAATCAAGCAGAATTGCACAGCTACACAGGACACTGTCTGCCACTGCAGGCCTGGCACCCAGCCCTTGGACGGCTTCAAGCATGGAGTTGGTGAGCCTCAGGGCGGCCTGGTGGGGCAGCCTGTGTTTGCAGGGCTGCAAGTGTCCATGGACCCTGGTTCTTCATGTAAATGGGCCATGTCCCCACTTCACACACTGCCACTGGCCCCAGCAGGCTGGGCCAGGACTGGGCCCTTGTTGGCTCTCTGGCCAGGCCCAATGCTCAAGCGTGGGCAGGGAGGGGTCACTCTCTGTCTTCCACTCCCCATGGGGTGAGCACCCAGCCCTGTGGGCCCCACCTCAGCAGCTGCAGTGTCCAGGCTCCTGGCACCATCAGGCAGCTGAGTTTGGTGTCTGCTGCAGACTGCAAGCCCTGCCCTCCTGGCTATTTCTCCCTGGGCAGCAATCAGGCCTGCAAGCCCTGGACCAAGTGAGTATCAATGGAGAGAAAGGTACTGGGAGGACCCAGGGACCTGGGAGAGATCAGGAACTGGGTACGGGACCTGGTTATGCAGTGGGCCGGGTCTGAGACCAGAGAGCTGGTGATCAGGGGGTTCCTGGGGTCTGTCCTCTGACATTGACCTTGCAGAAGTTCCTGTGGGTGCAGTGTGCATGTGTGTGTGAGGCACCTGGCAGGGCCAGAGGTGTGAGTGTGAGACCCCAGCCCTCACCCCAGGAGTGTGCCAGGCCCTGTCACCCAATGTAGAATGTTCGTCTTCTTTAGGCCACCCCAGTAGATTGGCAGAACTGCCTGGTAGTTTGGGAATACTGAGGCCCAGCTGAGCAGCATGGGCTGGGGTGATGTGGTGAGCCATAAAGGGGAGGCTGAGGCCTGGACAGGGGTCCTTGGCTGCCTCTGGCCAGAGTGTGAGTCTCCCTGTGGTGACCAATGTGGACTCCATCACTGTCTCAGCCTAATCACCTCTCCCCACCCCCAGCTGTGCCTCAGCTAGGAAACAGACCCTGAAGCAAGGCAGCAGCAGTTCAGATGCCATCTGTGAAGACAGGAGTCCCCTGGCCACTCTGCTCTGGAAGACTCAGGGTCCCACGGCTAGGCCTGCGAAGGCCAGGCCCACCATGAGCCATCCAACCATGGCCCAGTCCACCACATCCAGGCCCACCACAGCCTGGGCCAGGACCTCTCAGGGACCCTTCATGCCGCCCTCGGAGGCTCCCAGGGGTGAGGGCCTGCCCAGGAGGGGAGGAGGGAGAGGACAGAAGGCTGAAAGCTGCCTGCTGGCCTCCTGGACTACTCAGCTGGCCCCTCCTTGCAGGCCCGATGCTGGCTGCCATCCTGGGCCTAGGCCTGGGCCTGAGCCTGCTGGTCCCTATGGCCGCACTGCTGGTCCTGTTCCTATACCGAAGGACCTGGATGCCTCCTGGTGCCCCCAAACCCCCTGGTGAGCAGCAGCCATGGGCCTGTCCCGTCTCCTAGAGAGTAACCAACCCCCACTGCAACCTCTCACTCTCTCCTCCTCACCAGGGGGAAAAAGCTTCCGGAAGCCCATCCAAGAAGAGCAGGCTGATGCACATTCTACTTTGGCCAAGATCTGAGCAGTGTGGGGGACTTCATGGGTGGGGTGCCCCAGGTGCAGGCTGCCCGCCTGCGCCCTCTGCGCCGTTCTAGGTGCTGGGCTGGCTCTGGGTACTTCTACGTATGTTGTGCATACTACCTCCCTGGACGGTGCCCCAGTAAACATGCTGGCAACCTTGAGTCTGCAGTTGGCTTCACCCTCCTTGGCTGGGGCAGGGTCTCAGATCAGGGTAGGGGTGGAGTCTACTCGGAGTGGGGGATGCAGTGCAAGGGCCCTGACGACACCAATGAAAAAATGCTGGGGGCCCAAACCTGGCACCACTTGAGAGTCCAGAACCTCTATTTCAGGAGACCCTAAAGCCTGGGCCTCTTGGGAGAGGACTTGGCCAGGAGCTGACCAAAACAAGGAGGCACCTGAGTACCCTGCTTACCAGGGGCCCCTCCTGGCCTCTGCGACTGTTGGAGAGAATCCAGTGCTGTTCTTTCTCTTTAGCCCCCAGCCCTACCCCTCTATACCTGGTAAGGGGCAGCCCAAGACCCCTTGGGCCCCACCCTGGGAGTCCCTGGTAGTGATGGCCACTGTCCCCATGTCTTTGAGGGTGGGAGAATTCCAAGAATCAGGCACTTTGGAAAACAGAAGACTTGTGTTTGAGGCCCAACTCTTGTGTTTTTTGTTTTGTTTTGTTTTTTGAGACAGGGTCTCACTGTGTGGTTTAGGCTGGTCTTGAACTTAACTGTGTGGCCCAGGCTGGCCTCAAACTCATGGTGAGCCTCCTGTTTCAGCCTCTTGAGTGCTAGGATTGTAGTCATACAACACTATGCTTGGCTGCTTGAGCCAAACTTTGTTCCTTGAGTCCTGTGGCATGAACAAGTATCCACAGCAGTTTTGAGGTAGGAACCCAGATGTCCATCAAAAGCAGATTAGACATATGAACTACAGTAAATTCAAGCAGCTTTTACTCTGAAGTCCCAGGGCCCCAGAGCTACCTTTGGCCTTATGGGGACCTCCAGCATCTGGGAGTCAGAGCACCTGTCAGGATGAGTGCCTGGCAGACCGCATGTAGGAAGCATTATCCATTTGGAAGTAGCAGCAGGGGGCCGGGGATTTAGTTCAGTGGCATAAGCACCTGCCTGGCAAGCTCGAGGTGATAAGTTCCATCCCCGGTACCGCAAAAAAAAAAAAAAAAAAAAGGAAGTAGCAGCAGGGGTGGGACCAACCAGGTCAGCAAAACCACAGGGCACTGGCAGGACCAGGTCTTCAATGCATGTCCTATCTTAGGCGCTGTCATGCACAAGTCAGAAATACCTGGGTGCTGCGTGATGCTGGGTGCACCGTGAGGGTCCTTCAGAGTCACAGCCTGATGTCATGCAGGGCGAGGGGCATCCTGTCAGCTGCATCCCAAGTCAGCTGCATCCCAAGGCATGGGACTGGTACAGAGAAGCCAGACAACCTGGCCCTGGCCCTGGTTGCTCAGACACCTCCTCTCACCCCTTGGCTTTCTCTGCCCCACCCCTTCTCTAATAACCTCAAGTCCCCTCTCCCAAGGGAAGCAGCCATCCAGGGTCAGTCCAGCCCCCTTAATGAGCTCCCAGAAGGGGTCCAGGGTGCCCCAGGCTAGCAGGACAATTCCAGTGGGACCCAGAGCGGGGAAGGTGGAATGGGAGGAGAGGCTGGGTGCGGCAGAGATGGCCACTGGATGCGAATGCCTGGGGCCTGGAAGGTGGGTGTAAGGGCAGCCTTTGCCTTTGTATCACTGAGGGCTGGGAGGGGGGCTGTTCCCATTTGCCAAAGAGCTTCCCAGGCTCCTCAGGAGTGGGTGAAGAAAAGGGCTAGGGTGTGGAGACTGAGGGGTGAATGGGTTTATCCCACCACTCCCTCTCTCAATGCAGAAGTCCTTAAAAGCCCAGAGGAACACCCTGTGAGGTGCCTCCAGGAAGCCAAGGTGTGTGTGTGGGGGGCGGGTGTTTGTGCAGAGGGCTGGAGGTGGCTAGGAGGAGGGTCTGGGCGGGGCTAAGCGATCAGGCACTGAACCTCCAGCACACCCAGTCTAAGTACCATGGGGCTGCGGGTGTCCCTGTATGGGCTTGTGCTGCTCAGCGTGCTCAGCCTTGGTCGCTGTCTTACCAAGGGCCCCTGTGGCCCAGGCCGCTTCCTGAATGGGACAGGGACCAACTTGAGGTGCTGCAGCCTGGATGCTCTGGGTGAGGCCGGTGCGTGGAGCTGGGGATTGGTGGGCTTATGGTAGTCCAAGAGGGTGGGCACTGGGTGGTTGGCTGGTGGGCAAAGTGGGATCCCAAAGGGAGGCAGAAGTACCACCAGGCCAGTGGCCTGAGGGCCTGGTGGGGGCAGGATAGCACCTCCACAGAGGGACCTGGGGTCTTCCCGCGAGGGCCACTCCCTGCTCAGCTTGGGATCCCAGCACCCCGTTCTACCCTGCTTACTGCCTCTGACCTACAGCCACGGATGAGGGGCCGTCTGGGGAGGAAGATCACAGGAAACGGCTCTGTCTGCCACCCGACAGTTGGGAGAGTGGCTCCAGCTGTGCAGAACCTCTGAGGTGTCCCTGGGCCTGGGAGGGGGCTGGTGCAGGAGTCACAGGGCTTGTGGGGCCCAGATCCGGGGTTACCAGGAAGCCCCCGATGATGGCTCTGTCCAGCAGGTATGTGTAACATTGTATGTACCCTGGGAGCATCTCAGAGAAACGATGGTCAGGCCAGGTGTACAGAGGAGTTGGATCAAGGCCAGAAGAGGTCCTGGAGAGGGTGGGGGCTCACCCAGCTGCTGAGCACCTGATCTATCCCTACCCAGACAAGGCACACACTACAAGGGACTGTGAGTGTGTCCAGCCAGAGTACCACTGCGCTGACCCTGAGTGCGGGACCTGCAAATACCACCCTTGTCCACCTGGCACAGAGGTGCAGCCTGAAGGTGAGGGCAGACCAGGGGTTTCACTCAGAGTCCATCCAGTGGCTAGGAGCCAGGTGTTCTCCAGACAGGGCACCAGCACCCTCAGTGCCTCTCAGGTGCCTATCGTTGTTTAGCTGTGCAGGAGTTCTTTGGCCTCTTAGTCTGGGTTTTCCCTGCTGTGAAAGCAGGGGAGGGCAGGGCCTGCTGCTCTCAAACCCCTCACTCTGCAGTCCAGGCCCTGCCACCCTGCTGTCCATTGACATAGGGATAGGTGGGTATGCCAGCCCTGGGATGGGCATTCATGGATACTGACTGTCCAGGATGCCAGTTCTTCAGGCATCAGAGACCTCTGCTGGATGATGACTTGTGGGGTCAGACCCCTCTGCACTCACCCCATCAACCCAGAGGCCTGTATGTCTGTCTGCTCCCAGGGAAGCTCAAATATGGCTTCACGTGTGTCAGCTGTGCTGTGGGGACCTTCTCCCAGGACCGTCAGGGCCGCTGCAAACCCTGGGCAGAGTGAGTCCCAAGTGGGCACAGCCAGGCAGCCCAGTCCTACATGAGGGAGCCTCTCCTGTCCCTCCCAGTGGGGCTTCTCCAAGGGCTGAGGATGACACCTTCTGTCTTTGTGTCCCAGCTGTGGCCAGTTTGGGTTTCTCACTATGTTCCCTGGAAACAAGACTCACAACGCAGTGTGCCTCCCAGGGCCACTGCCTGCGGAGCTGCACAGCCAGCTGACCACTGTCCTCCTTGCTGTGGCCTCCTGCATCCTTGTCCTGACCACTGTCCAGCTGGGCTTGCACATCTGGCAACTGAGGCAGCAGCCCTTGTGGCCCCGAGGTCAGTTGTGTCCTGGGGAAGAGGGAAGGAGCTGCCCCTCCCACTCCTGCTGACCACAGCCCCCTGCAGAGACCCAGCCACTCCTGGAGGTGCTACCACCACCTGCTGAGGACACCTACAGCTGCCAGTTCCCTGAGGAAGAGCGGGGGGAGCAGCTGGAGGAGAAGGGCCGGCCAGGGGAACAGTGGGTGTGAGACCTAGCCATCCCCAGGAGGAGCTGCACCTGATCTGGGCCCTCTGGAGCCTGGCCCTGCTCCCTGTGATGGTGGAAGTGGGTGGGTGATGGGACCAGTGCTGAGACCCCAGCTACACAGAAGAGGGGCTCTGTGGCAGGGACGGTGCCACAGCTGCCTCCTCCCTCTATAGGGTGGCCCTCTGGGCTACAGTGTCTATGGACAGACCTGGCCACATCCCTATTCTCAATAAACACATGTGCAGTGGCCAAGTGGACATGTATAAGGCGTAGGAGGAAGGGTAGAGAGCAAGGGACCTTGTCCATCCAAGCTCAGGTCCCCTCCCCATGACACAAAGGTTCCAGGGGGCCCAGAAGGCTTTCTGGTGGCTGGTCTGTGCTGGCTACCTTGTCTCTTAGCTTATCAACCCCTCCTGACCTGACTGCCTGTGCTGGGCAGCTGTGTCCACTGCCCCTCTGCACACCCATAGAGGCTGGTTTCTGTCTATGTCCTGGGCTGTCACTTTACTTTACTCTGCCATCAACCCAGGGCCTGTCCAGTGTCTACCCCAGGGGCCCCCAACCCCCCTGGTGTAAGGTGGCCTCTAAGTTTACTCCTTCCCATCCAGCTCTCTGGGGCTTAGCTCCAAGTCTCTTCCAGCCCAGGTGCTCCTGGAGAGATCCAATAGTAAGATCTTGGTGCAGCTGTTCCAGAAGCACAGGCCAGTAGAGACCAGTCTCAGCAGTGCCCTTGAGGCCTCCACATGCCTGGTGTGGTCCCCTAGGGTGCCCCAGCACCCTCCCCCCAGCGAAGGCCTTTTGGTCTCACCTGCCCTCAGCCTCCATTAGCTCTTGATGCTATGAGCTGTGACGGCCCAGCCTGCAGTAGGCAGATGGAGTGGGGGACCTCCACTGTCCTAGGGGGTGGCAGTCACAGCCCCCACCCTCCACACAGACTTGGGAGAATGAAGGAGGCTCATTCAGTCCAATGGGAGTGGAGGACACTGGGACCCAGAACATGAGGAGCTCAAGGGCCACTGGACACCTGGACATGTGCTGGACAGTGGATACTTGCTTGGCAAATACTCTGGAGTTGCCATGGACCCCCTCATTGTGGTGCTAAGGAGTCAGGCCTGCACTGCCAGCCGGAAGGGGCTTGAGCCACTTGTTCCCCACAGGATACAACAAGGCGTCCCCAGAAAGCACCGAGGCCCGCTGACGGTGCTGGAAACTCCTCAGGACGTCACCATGGGGCAGACAGTGACCAAAGCTGGTGGGGGATTCCACAGGCAGTCTGGCACTTCTGTGCCCTGGGACTGCCCAGCCCCCACCCCATAGGT
Organism: Hydrochoerus hydrochaeris; assembly: GCA_004027455.1. Lineage (NCBI taxonomy): Eukaryota > Metazoa > Chordata > Mammalia > Rodentia > Hydrochaeridae > Hydrochoerus > Hydrochoerus hydrochaeris. Next base: position 75,126 of record PVLA01001554.1, on the reverse strand, counting down.
CTCCCTGCTTGCCAGCTAGGTAGAGCCCTGAGGCAAGGACTGGGCTGGAGGGCAATTGGGGTGATGGGGAAGTTCCCAGGGATGCAGCCCCAGGTGCTGGTGCAGGAAGATGCTACCTCTGTGGCTACCCGCCAGAGCCACCACTTCCTGAGGAGCAGCTTGTGCTCTCTTGCAAATCCTGGCTGCCAGGGGCACTGCCAGTGGCACTGTGGTAGTGGTGAGACTCTGGGCAGCCCAGACCAACTCAGGCTCTCACAGTAGCCCCTGGGACCCCCCCCTCCAATCCCCAGGAGCAGTTCTCCAGCTCTTCCGGAAACTGCAATCCCCTCCCCCCAGTTCTGTGTTCAGCCTGAGATAAGGACTTAGAGGCCACCTCTACTCCCAGAAGTGCTTCCGGCCACAGCTGGCTGCCCACCCAGCATCCACCCTCTTCCAGCTGGAACGGACCCCTCCCTTCATGCAGTCTGACTTGGGACCTGTAATGGGGGTAGAAGAAACCCTTCCTAGACAGAACTGGACACCTCTGTCTCAGGACACCTGCAGAGGACTGTTGAGGACAGGGGGCTGTCTTGGCCTCAGCTTGGGATGAGTTCCCCGGAGCAGGTGACCAGCTGTCACTTCTGTTCCCTCCACCCACTGACCTCTGACAACAGAGCAGGATCTCATTCCTGAGGGGCTACTCTGGCTAGCATGGGAGGGCATGAGGTGGGGGGCAGCAGCTGTGTGGGTAGGGCAGGCGGCAGACTCCATCCTTACTTGTTCCATCTTTCCAGGGCCTTCAGGGATGGGGCCTCTCCAGAGACAGTAGCTGGGGGGGATGTTTTGCCCTCCTTTCTGAAGACAGGTTTCTAGCAGAGAGGAGTTGGGGATGTGGAGAGCCCTGTGGCTTTTTGGCATGGTGCTCAGCAGACCCCAGGCCCTGGATAACAGAGGCACAGTGTTGGCCCGGTGACATTCTTCTGGTTGACTCCAAGACAGAGGGTGCAGGGGTGGGGGCAGGGATCCCTAATCAGAGCTGGGGGCAGCCTGACCCTGTCCTGCTAGTGAGGACACCACTTGAATCCCTTGTCCAACAGGCAACCAACCCCTGGGTTCAACCCTAGAAGATGTGGAGGAGAGGCAGAGGGTGGAAGGGAAGAGGACCGGAGAATGGAAAGGGGGACAAGGATGAGAGGAGGGGCGAAGACACTTTCACCTGGAGTGTCCCTTGAGGCCAGGCCTGGCCCTGCTGCTGCTGCCTGCTCCTCAGGCCCTGGCCCACCATGTTGCTTGAGAAAATGTTGGACAACATCCTGTACCTGCCAATTGCCCAGGGGCCCTGCAGCCCTCCCCTTCCTGGGTTCCATGCCATCCAGGTTTCTTGGAGCCTACACGTGGGCTGAGAGGGCTAAGGTGGATCGGGAAGGTGTCAGGATGGGGTAAATAAGCACAGAGGATCTCCAGAAACTTTATTGACATGTCAGCTCCAGGTGCTGCCAGGGATGTGGGTATACCAGACATAGTCCAGGCCTTGGGAATCCTGGGCTGGGTGGGGTCTCCCAAGCACAGGGCAGGACACTACCATCAGGCACTTTTCATCACATCTCCACATGGAGACTCCATGTCCCCAGAGCAACAAGGAAATCTTGATCACTTCTGCTGACATCTCAATGCCCCTGAACCTGTGGCCATAGCCCCATGTGGTAAATGGGGAGAGCCACGGGGGCCAGCAGGGCACAGGGCCAGCAGAGCAGGGCCAGCAGAAAGGGGGCAGAGGCCTGTGTGGCACAGAAGCCCAGGTCTCAAGATGGCAAAGGCAGAGGGTAATGAGGGTGATGTGGCTGGGCAGCAGCCCGGGGTACTGACAGGTGGTGACTCTGATCCCACGGGTGGGCATGCTGCCCCAGTCCCAGTGCAGGTCATTACCTCTCCCTGCCTCCTGGACAGGCAACATGGGTGTCTGGAAGGGCTATGGTGGTGGAGCATGGACCATGGGGCCACTGACTCTGAGCCTCAGTTCCCTGTCTGTCCATGCCTTCCGCGGGCGACCCGCCACCATGGTGGGTGGTGCCCTCTGCTGGTGCCAGGTTCTCACATGCTGGGAATGGACCCACCCTGTCTCAAGCCAATCTTCTTCCAAGAACAAAGAGCGGGAATGGGGTCTGCCGGCTCCTCCCAGGTGGGGATTGGGTCTGATGTCTGGGGCTAGTGGGAGGGTGGGTAGGGCAAAAGAGGTTGTTTTCCACTTGACCCTGGCTTCGAGAGCGCGCAGATACTGGGGTGGGCAGCTGGAAGCTAGGGTGGGGACAGTCAAGGGGCAAGAGGGTGCAGGGCCGCTCAGGGAGCCTTGGACACTTAGGGTCCTGGGACGTCCCTGCCTAGGGGCTCAGCACAACTTTTCAGGGACGGTTCTGTCCTGATTGTGCCGCTCACCCCCACCAAGGTTCTAGGCAAAGGAACCCTGGGACGGGGAGAGGCCGTTTCTGACATGCCAGGCAGGGTGGCACTAGCCCTGTGCGCCCTGAGGAGCAATCTAGAGAGGCTCCCAGGGCCTATGAGGACGCGACTGATGCCCTCAGGAGGCCGCGCAGGCGGGTCCTGAAGGCTGAGAGGGCGAGGACAGAGCGCTGGGAGGGCTGGGACCTGGGGGCTACACCAGCCTCCCCTGCTCTGTTAAGGTCCGCAGTGGGGCAGAGGGAAGCCTAGGGTCCCCAGGCTCTGAGGAGGACGCATTGTCACAAAGTAGCCTTTTATGGTGCCGGGATACACGGCCACTAGGAGCCCGGGTGGCCAGCGCCCCTCCGCTCCGCGCGCGGTTCCCCGGGGGCGGGGCCTGGAGGGCGGGGGCTAGCGCACGCGTGAGGAAGGGGCTCTGGCGGGCGGGGCCGTGCGCCCGAGGCCCCCGGGCGCGGGCGTGGGAGCGGGAACGGGTCGATCTCGCCGTTGTGCAGGAGCGCGAAGTGGCGCTGTGCGCGCAAGGGCAGCATCTTCTGGCCGCGCAGGCTCTTCTGGGCTGTCTCGAGCGCCAAATCTGGAGGAGGGGAATGAGTGGACCTCGGCTGACGGTGCAAGGCCTGCAGCGGTTTGAGGCGAGCAGGCCGGCCCCGGGGGTGAGGAGAACCAGCCTCATGGGGTGGGGGTGCAGGCAGCACGGAGCAGGCAGGAAGGCGGGGGCTCACCCAAGGTCTCCATGACCACGCCGGGGATCACCTTCTTTAGGACCTCACAGTTGGTGTGCAGGGCAGGGTTGGAGTTCATCTCTAGCAGCCACACCTACGGGGACGCTGGTCGGTACCCAACGCCCACCCAGTCAGCACCCCAGTCGGCTGGGACCCTGGCCCCCATAAAGCCCTGTGTTCCCATGACCTCATTTCCCTAGTTTGCTGAGGCCTTGAGGGCTGTCCAAGGAAGATGTGTAGACCTTCCCCAGGTGCAGCTGGAGTGAGGGGCCTCATGGGCACACTCACTCCAAACTAGGTGCAAGCAGGGTGGGTCTAACAGCATCACCCACCTGTGGGTCTGCTTTTATGGTCAGGGAATACAGATGGCCCCTGCTACCCAGACCTCATCCACCCAGGACAGCACCTTGAAGTTCTCATCAATCAGGAAGTCACAGCCAATGAGGTCGAAGTAACCCAGCTTGCACTCAAGCTTGGACTTGACTGACAGGAAGCAGTGGGACATGATCTGCTGCATCCGCTTCTGTGGGTGAGGTGGGCAAGGGTCCTGGCTGTCACCTAGAGGCCCCTGGGTACACCTACCAGGCCTGAATATCAGTTACACCTGTCATCTGTACCCTCACCTGCTCGGACACATCTGCCTACACTCCCCTTCCCTCAGAGTCGTGGTAATTGCACAGCTTTGTGAATATACTAGAAACTACCAAACTGTATCCTTCAAAATGGTGAATTTTATGGCATAACGATTACTAGGGGGGAGTAGTTGGAGACACTTCAAAGTGACTGACTTTCATAACCCACAGCTACATTCCGTTCCACCTCACTGCCTAGTGGCTCCACTGCCAGTAGAAAATGTCCCTGAGAAATGAGGACGCCCACCCTAAATGACCCCAAACAGGGAAACCCTGTGACAGGACTGCTCTCTGCTCCCTCAGGTCCTGCTGAGCTGGAAGGTTCACAAATCATAAAACTCCTGAACTTTCAAACTGGTTGTGTTGTGGGTGGTGAGGCTAATCTCAAGAGGCCCTTTTAGGTGCCTGCCTCCCTCACTGCTGGGGCTCCTGGATAGTAACAGTGACTTCCAGCTCATTAACCTCAAGGAAAATGTTGTTCAGACCACACATGCTGGGGACATGAGTCAGTGGTCAAATACTTTCCTAAGGCGCATGAAGCCCAGGTTCCGTCCCCAGCACTACAAAATAGGATAAAAAACACATACACCGAGACCTAGCTTCAGTGCAGGTACATATATGCTCCAAGGACGTGCAGGAGTCTTGTCCCCAAGCCAGCCCAGATGGACACATGCAGATCTTGACCCTTGGGGCCCCAGCCTCAGTGTCCCCACCCTGCCCCCCATGCTGGCTGGGTACAGCAGGGACATACTGTGAAGGTGGTGAAGACCCAGTCCTGGGGGAGGCCCTTGGTCCTCTGGAACTTGTCATTGACATAGCGGTTGAGGTGGTCCATGCTCCACACTGTGTCCTCCTTCAGCAGCATGTACAGGGGGCTCTGCTTCTGCATGAACTGGGGGAGAGCAGGACCTGGCATTACTCCTCACAGCAGGCCTTGCAGAGCCCTGCCTGAGAGACCCCTCAACCAAAAGCCACCCAGACTCTCACAGGGCCCTTCTCTGGGACTCTCCCACGGCAACCCTTCTTCAGCACACTGGGTGGAATCCAGGCTGGAGGCTGCAGGGCTCTGAGCCTTCTCACCAGGGTGCCTGGGTCCCTGCCACGGCCTCTAAGGCTGGGCCTCCTTGGGCTTGGGAGACATCCACAGCTGGATCATCCTCAGTATCTCCAAGCAGTGAGAGCCTTTGTCTAATCTCATTTCACATCTTCAGAGAAGCCCTTGCCCAGGAAGTCTCCCTACCTGGTTGGTTAAATGGCTACTGAGGTCACTGGAGTGGGGATCATAGAGGCTGAGGGTGAGGCGAGCGTAGCCGTGGCCAAAGAAGACCATGTAGGGCACAGCACAGGCGATGAGCAGGTAGGAACGCACATCGAACTTCTTCCCATTCAGCAGCAGTGGGTTCTGGATGTACCTGGGGCACCACAGAGGCTGCTGGGGCTGAGCCACCTGGGCCCTGACTTGGCTCCTTCCCCACCTGGGCCATTGTCTCTGCACCCCTGGCTGGGCAGGCACCACATCCACCATCAGGTTCTTTCTGAACCTGAATAGGTCTGAGGAATTGAGAAGGGCCTGGTGTCAGGTCTCAGTTCACCACAGGTGTCTGGCCCTGCCTGGCTGTAATCTTCAACCTGCACCTAGAAGAGTGGGCACAGGTTGGGCCCTGGGGCAGGGAGGGTGAGGGAACTGGAGAAGAAGGGAGGGGACGAGTCCAGTGGGTCCTGGAGACCAGAGGCCGGGAGCTGTGGCTTGGGAGGGTTGAATGGGAGGAAGACGAGGGCTATGGCCCAAGTGAGGTCCGTACTGTGTCTCAGCCTGGAGTGAGGCCGAGGTCTAGACCCTGCCTGGAGGGTAGGGAAGTCTGTCAGCTCTGGCTGGTTAGGCTGGGGAGGAGTGGGGCAGCTGCAAGTGGGGAGACAGAGGAACAGACTTAGAAGAGCCTGTGTCCCTAGAGGCACAATGTGACACCTTCCCTCCTGTGGCCCCAGGGCCCAGCTGTAGGTGGCCCAACACTGCTGGCTACCCAATCACCCGCCCAGGCCAGGCTTTTCCAGAGTCACTGACACCTCTGCACCACCCGTGCCTGAGGCCCCCGGAAGGGCATCTTGCAGTGAAGGGGACTGTTGTCCAAGCTTTGTATCTTGGCCTGCAGGGTGGCGAGCTCCTCCTGGCTTCTGATCAGAAAGATGCCCTTGCCCTGGTTGGAGGCTGTGGGCTTGCAGATCCATATCTGGGTTTCTGCAGGGAGCACCTCCACTGAGCCTCCCACCCCACCACGACCACACTGACCTCTGCCCTGCCCATCCCTGGTACCCCCTCCCCATGGCCACACCTTCCTCACAGCCCATCTGTGACTTCAGGGGTGGATTATCCCTGGATCTGACCTCTCTCAGGTCAAACCTGGGTCCTGGTCCTACCACCTCTGCCCCACTACTCCTACCCTCCATCCATGACCACGCTTCCCCTCCTAGCCCCACCCCACCCTGACACCACCCGTAGCTGGCCCCACACCGCAGTCCAGCCACTAGGAGCCTCACTAAAGGCTTAGAGTTGACCCTTTTTTTCTTGCTCCCACCCACAGCCCTTACCACTCCAATCCCCAGCCCTGGCCCTGTTCTGCCCTGCCCCAGCTCTGGGCACAGCTCATGCCTCACCTAGACCTGGCCCACCCAGATGTGCTCTACCCTGGTCCTCCCTCTATCATACCCACACCTGGACCAAGGGCCAAGGCCTTGGGACCTTCACCTCCTCCCCACCCTGCAAACACAGCTTCATCCCTCTGCCTCCCTTGATAACTTCTCCAGGACTACATTCTGGCAAGGACCTGCCCTGCCCTGCCTGTCCTGGGTCCAGCCAGGTTACTCACCATCAAACAGGGTAAAGAAGGCCTGCCTCTCACTGCTGACATCTAGGCGGTAGGTCTCAGGGAAAAAGTCTTCCATTTTCAGCACCCTGGGTGTCCAAGGAGGTGGGGAAGACATGGAGAGATTATTTTTTGCCCCAGGCTTGGCAGGAGTGTCCTCTACAGACCTCCTTGGGTCCAGATGCCTGTCTTGGCACCCTGCATCCCTCCAAGCTGCTTCCCCCACAGGCCTTGGCCTACTCTGTCCCTGCCAGAGCACTTGGGCAGCTCACATCCCTGGTTTCTAAGCACTGCCTGACCAGTCCGGTCCTTCCCCTCTACCCTCAGTTCAGAACAGGGTCCCAGGGCTAGGACAGTGCTGGCATGCAGCAGATGGTTAGCAAGGATTCTGGCTAAATCCTTCATCCCCTCTCCCAAAGCCAGGTCATCCTTCAGTTCAGGTCAGAGTGGCACCCCCCATCTGTGATTAATGCATCTACCTCTCTGATCCAAGGCATCGTTTTTCAGATATGCACCCTGGGGGACATAGGACATGGCCTAAACGGCCACCTCCTGTGCGTGGAGATTGGGTGACGTGGGGGTAGTCATTGGGTAGGCAGGTGGTCTGCTAGACAGACAAAGGGCTTGGAGAACAGTTCTGAGTTGCTGATAGAAGTGGGTGGGAAGAAGGTGGCTGTGCATGCAGATGGGCAGGGGATGGGGCTGCAGGTGGTAGAATGAGTGTGTTTATGGGCAGGTGAAGGGATGAGCCCCTGTGTAGGTGGCTAAGTGATGAATATGCTGAATGGCTGGGGGGCTGTGTGGTGGGGGCGAGAGGGAGAGACTGAAGGACCCATGGGAATAAATAGAGTAGATGTAGTAGGTGTTGATGTGGAGGCAGAGAGGGCAATGTGTTTACAGCTGGGGGTCTTTGAAGAGTGGGTGGGACCCAGAGGCAGGTGTGGGCAGGGCGGGGCTCACCTGGGCTGGGTGCCTGGTGGCATTCGATTCACCTTGCTTAGGGTCCTCTCATGTTCCCGCAGGGCACTAAGCAACCCAATTTTGGTGGTGAGCAGCTTGTTGTTGGGGAGCTGGAACAGCAGCTGCTGGCCTGGTGGGAGAAGGACAAGGGTGGTTTAGGTGGCATCCAGGCCCGGAAGGCCACTCCTGCCCCACCAGGGTGTGCCCCACCTTCCCGGAAACTGTGGTAGTTGTCCTGACACTTGATCTCGCACCACTTCAGCTTGTAGTCTTCCCGGTGGCTGTCCTGGGTGTGCTGCCAGCCCTTGCTCCTGCAGTAGGCGCTGATGCTATGGGAAGGGTACTGGTGACCCACAACTATAGGGAAGAGGGGAGAGGGCTGCAGGCAGCCACTTGAGCCAAGCCCAGGGAAGGGGTGCAGGTGGCCCAGAGCCTGTGGGCCCCCACTCACATGGAGGCTCCATTGCTGCCACCGATGTAGAAAAAGGGACCCTGCCCATTGCTGGGGAAATGCTTGTCTCTGTCCTGCACGAACTCTTTCAGGAGGGCCGCTGGGCACCTGGCAGTGTCTGCACCATCCAGGAAGTCTGTAGACAGGTGGTGGTGGGGATTCAGCACCTCGGGCTCTGGGATCCATAGGGCATTCCCTGCCCGCTCCAGTTCCAATAGCCCACCTGCATCTGAGACCAGTTGACTCAGCTGCTTCTCGCTACTGCTGCCCATCTGTCTCTCATGGGTCCAGCCTAGGGACCATGGGGTGAGGTGCTTCAGTCTATGCCCAACCCATTCCAGCAGCTCTTGAGTGGTCACTTAGTCCTTTGGTTCCCATTACAAGCTCAGCTCAGACCTGGCCAGGGGGCCCTGGACCATTACACCTGAGGGGGACAGCTACACCCTATCAGGGCCAGCCCTCAGGTGGGCAGGATCCAGGTGAATGTGGAGAAGGCACAAGGTCCGGAAGGCAGACCTACCCCACCCTCCTTACCCACAGGGTCGTAGCTCCATGCAGGGCAGGGGTGCGAGCCCCAGCCAGAGCAGGCCTGCAGGGAGTCCCCTGGGGCAGGGGTCACAATGTCCACGATGATGTCACCAGTGACCCAAGGGCCATTGTCAGCCAGGGGAGATGAGGGTGGAATGGTTTGGGTAGGCAGAACCCACTGGCCTGGGAGAGCCAGTCATCCTCTCTGCTCATCAGCACTGCTTGGCGTGGTGTCTCCCAGGACCTGGGCCCTTGTCTGAGATCACCTTCTCTGACTGGGTTGCCTGTCCCTTGAGGTTGGGTGAGGGCAGGACTGTTCCAGGTTGCTGTGCATTCACCTGGCACCTGGACACGGTACCGTTTGGTCCTGGACTGCTTGGGTCTCCTGGAGCAGATGTGGGTCTGTGTGTGCTGACCCCAGTGGTGGACAAACAGGACTCGGCTGCAGATGAACAGCGTGGGGGCCCCACAGCAAGGTCCCCTCTGGGAAAGTGCTGCCCCTATCCTCCTGCGGGGCCTTCGCAGGTTAGACCCATGGGGCCTGCAGGTTAGACCCGCCCTGCCCAGGGAAGGGTGTTTCCTCCTGTCCCCAACTGTGGCTTCTGCTTGGAGCTGGCTCCCGACTTGGCGATTGCTGTGGAGCCTCATAGCTGGAAGGGTCGAGGCCATCTCTGTACCCTGTTCTGCCAAGTGAGTTCTGCACTGTTGGCACTTTCCCAGTGTTGGCTGTAAGGAGGGTGGCCATGAGGCCTGGCGGGGCCCTGGGGGTCGGAAGGCCAGAGAGGCTCTCAGCCCTGAGCTGGATCTCTGGTCTACACTGCAGCCCAGAAGTGTAGCTGACATACTGCTGACACAGTCTCTCCCTCTGGGCCCTGCCCCTGCACTGTCCCACTTTCCCTGTGTTGCCCACTTTGGAATATTTCAGATAAGTATATATGTATTTCCTCAGTACTGAGGATTGAACCCAGGGCTTTCACACAGAGGGTTTTTGTTTTGTTTTGTTTTTTGACACAGGGTCTTCTCACTAAGTTGCTAAGTTATCCAGGCTGGCTGGAAATTTCCATCTTCCTGTCTCTGTCTCTCAGTTTTCTGAAATTACAGGTGTGTGCCAACACACCTAGCTTCAGTTTCAAAGAATTGTTTAGCCAGTTCCTGAACAAGTCATTCTACTTTAGTGTCAAAAAATCCAGCTCTGGGCTGTTAGGAAGGCAGGGCTTCCTAAAAGACACAGTGTGCACAGAAACATATCAGCTTGAGCAGGACACAGATGGCATGGAGGCCTGCATCTAGGAAGGAAACCACAAGTGAGAGGCTCCTTGGGTGGCAGGGGAGCAGGTTATCTCCAGAGAGAAAAACTGCTCTGTGGCTAGACCAACTGGCCAGCCAGCAGTGCCAGTGACAGTAGCCCTGAGACCGCCAGGCAGGCCGGCTTTGTGTCTGCCCCATTCTCCCCTGCTGAAGAGACAAGAGGAAAAGAAAGAACAAACCCATAGATGGAAAACGAGGAAGCCAGGTCACCATAGTCAAGGAGCTAGGTGCGCCCTCGCCCAGCACAGGAGTCTCCTACCTCTGCAGAGAGTCAGCCTCCTCCTGGTTCCAGGGTGTGAGCTGGGCAGGATGGGCAGGTGTGTGCACACACATGTGTATAAGACTGCATGGTCACTGTAGACTTGTCCCCATCCAGCTCTCACAAGACCTACTTGGTGGCTGGCCTGGGAGCCCTGACATTCTCCACTGTCTCAGCCCGAGGGGCCTCTTAGCCCCAGAGGACCCAAGGGAGGCCTCCCACATGTACGATTGAGAGAAATACACAGATACGAGAGAAAGAGGGCAGCAACACAGAAACCTCTCAGCCCACAAACAAGAATGCTCTGGGGTTGGGGAGACCCCAGGCCACCGGTTAGGAGCTGGATGTCTTCAGAATAAGAAAGAGAATGGACATCAGATAGCACAGGGTCAGAACTGAAGTCTGGGAAATGACCCAGGAAAGGGAGCAGGGGGAAGAGCCTAAAGGAAGAATACAAATCACAGACCCACCAGGCCCAGGCCTCTGTTCAGAGGAGGATGCAGGGCTGCTGTGGAGCTTCTGACCTCCATATCCAGCCAACCAGGCAGAGGCAGGCAAGGATGGTTCCCAGAATGAGGGGCCAGGAGAAAGAGGTATCACTGCTGCCTAAAACCTCTGCCTCAATTCTCCTGCATACTGAGTGGGAAGGATGACAAGAGCCAGGTTGGTACTATAAAGATGGAATTTCCACCTGGCACCTCAGGATGGCGCCTACCGCCCATCAAGTATGCACTAGGCTAGGACAGTCATACAAGCGGCCAGGAGGCCCAAGGCATGGGGACAGTTCAGGAAAACAATGTTCAGACTGAGGTGTGACTGCTCAGGGAACGCACCATGGGCAGGGGCCTTGGGGGATACTGTGGGGCTTGGCACTGTGGGACACTCACAGGTGGGTGGGTGCCAGTGTCCTCGTCACCCCTGCAAGTGACAGCAGCATCAGGCACTGTTTAGAAAAGTAGGGCAGTTAGAAAATTCAAACAAAAGCATAGAGAAAAACAGCAGCCCTGAACCACCCTCCCTGGCACCATCCTGACCATCACTGCAGGTGAGACATCCCCAAGGGATGTCTGAATTTTCTAACAGAAAGTGACTTTTGTAACTTTGATACTTGTTATTTTCACAAAGAATTAAATAAGCCACGAGTCGCTATCATTTCTTGTCATTCAGATGGACAAAGACCTTTTAAAGAGCCCCAGCAGGGGTGTGCCAAACTTGGGGTCCTGCATGCACAGATGGGGCTACAGTGCAGGTGTGTCCTCTGGCAGCTGCATGTTCAGGGACTCTAAAGGACAAGACTCTAAATCCAGAAATGAATTTCATATCAGAGGTTTCACAACCGCTCTTTCTAAGAGTGGGGCCAGGAAGTGAGCTGTCCACACTAGTGAGTGGTTGTGGATCCTTTTGATGGGACATTATGGAAAGATGAAGTGAAAACTGGTGAAGGTCAGGCAGAGCATTCATAATTTTATAATAAATTTAAAAATACTCCTTTTACCTGGTCAGATTAAAGACTAGTGGGAAGTCATTCTGGTTGGACAGATGCTTTTAATCCTGAAAAAAACATGTCTACTTGCTGTTGCGGGAACTCACCTCGCAGGCCCTTCCAGGAGACAAACCTGCTGTGGGTGAACTTGTTCTGAGGTTGCCCAGCCCTCCCACAAGGCTGCCTAGTGAGAAGGCTGAGCTCAGCCAAGCCTCCTGGTCTCTCTCCAGTCCCTGCTCCTTTCCTTTGACTCCTGGGTCCCCAGAGGGCCATGGGAGGGTAAGGCCAAGACTCTACTTCAGCCAGGAGGACCCTGCTTTACCACTCTCTCTTACCTGCCCAAGAGGTCTCAGGAGCCCTCTGCTGGGATACGACAGTGGTGACCTGGCAACATCTCCCAGCAACTGTTACCTGGCAACTGTGTCCCAGTAGAACCTGGGTAAACATGGGCTTTAGGTGGCTGGTGAAGGGGCCAAAGCAGGGTGAGGTGTGGTACAGGGTCAAGGGGCAGAGGGTGCTGGGTGATGGGTGGGCTCTGACCCAGGTCTCCAGCCACGTAGGCTCATGCCCTGCTGACCTTCTCTCCTTTTGGGGTACTGCACAGCACTGCTTGCTTGGGGGCTTCCCTGCTTGACCAGAGGTTTGGTGCCCTGGGCTACACCCCATGTGGCTCTTCCCTGAGCTGTCAGGATGGGGTATCTCACAAGACATGACTAGGGTGGAGAGACGCCCACTGTGGAGAACCCCAGGGTTTCCATCCTTACCCTATTTTCTTGGGGATGGGTCAGCTTCCCATTGGTGGCTCCATCTATCTGAGGATCTCTGGACTCAGTCCTGGTGCACCCAGCACCTGTGTTACCCCAGCAGACCCTCTGCTCAGGCAGTTATAGTCAGTCTGGAGGCCAGGGTAGAGGTGGCTCTCACCCTGGCTCTCACCCTGGCTCTTTGCCTGGCTGGAGTGAGAGCCAATCTGGACCATGTACAGGGAATGCTTGTCCTGGCTCTTGGGCTTCCTAACCTGCATCAGGGCCAGGCTTGGGGAGGCAGGGAAGCCTGTCTTCCAGAGTCTTGTGACAGCTTGCCTGGTGGGCATAGGCAGCCCCAGTTCGTGGCCCTCCCCATCCATGGCAGCCTCTCCTCTCATGGGAACACAGCCTTCGAGGCCCTCTCAGTACCATCCGCCAAGGGCTTGTTGCTGGGTTATGGCTTGGGTGTATGCTTCTCTTTCCCAGGCCTGGGGTCAGAGGGCTGTGTCTCAGAAATCTGCTCTGCTGTCCCCATCAGAATCATGCCCTGTCCTTCCTGCTCCTGGTCCCCTTTCTTGGGACCAGAACTGAGTCAGGAAAGGCTCGAGGATGGAGCAGGGGAAGGGGCCCTCTCTCCCAGCAGTGTCACCAAGTCCCACTCAAAGCTCTGGTCACTATTCTGTATAGTTACAAGGAGGCAGAGTCCACTCACTTTCAGGAATTAGTTTTATTCTGTTTTGTTCACAAGGAGCCAGGCAAAGAAAAGGAGGAACCTACACCTTTGGGTGCCTCACCAGGGAGGCCTGGCTTAGAGTCCAGGGCTCTGCTGGGTGGGAGCCACTCTGGGATGGTGAAGTCAGTGGAGTCCCAGGGCTCTTTGTTTATGAGTAGAGTGGCTCTCAAGAGGGACTGGCTTCATTACCACCAAGGGCACAGAGGAGATCTGTGAAGACACAGGATGGCCAGGTGCAGGATTAGCTGGCCACACTGGGGCATGGGCTTTTGGGTCCAGGGCTGAGGTTAGAGGTTCACATGAGTCTGTTAAGGGAATTTCCATGTTCCCCAGTGGCGGGGTCCACTGCAAGCACTCATCACAGCAAACTCCTGTCCCTCACAAACCTATTTAAAGACATTCAGGAGCCTGTGGCTTTGTGCTTCAAATTCTCCTGAGAGAGAAGGGCTTGGGGGAGGGGGTTTGCTGATACAAGCCTGGGGCTGTTCTGTCCCCAATGCTGGGGTATAGGACAGCTCCCCAGGCCTCAGCAGACCAAGCTGGAGGCAGAATGGGGACTAGGGTCAGGGGTTGCACAACTTGCATACCCATTTTCCCTGGTCACTGTTACCTGGCCAGACCCCTGGCATAGAGGTGGGCCCCCCAACCACCTCAGCCCCCGATGTGTGGAGAGAGGTAGCCCCTTTCTCCATCTCCAGGGCCTGCGTCTGGTACCTTCCAAGAGTCTCTGGGTCCTGGTGCTGGCTGGGGTGAGCCACAGGCTGACTTTCCCTTTCCTGCCCATGTGTCCTTTTCCCCCACACTGGTTTTGGGATCATGGGCAGAGGCAGAGCTGCTTCTTCCAGGTCCTTGTTAGCCACCTAGCCATGTGTATGTGAGGGGTACTGAGGGCCAAGGTTCGGGGTGGGGGCCTCCACCTCTGCAGGTGCCAGGTGACTGCCCTTGTAGGCCCTCAGTGTGGGGATCAGGCTGTGCTGTGACAGCCCCATTTGCCTGTACTCCTGAGGGCAGCAAGATGCAGGTGGAACCCTTGGTTACACCAGTACCTCTGTGGCTAACAAAGCCACTGTGGGATTAGAGAGGTGGCAGGGTCCTTGGGCCCCAGGCACCTGTACCAGGTAGACCACAGGACTCAAGCTTTTGCCTGGTGCCCAGTGAGAGCCCTGTGGGGCCAGGGGTTCTGCTCCCTCGGTGACCAGGCCGTGGATGAACGGCATTACCAGACAGTATTAGACAGAGGCATCCAGATCTAACCGTGTCTGGTAAGACGCCCATCGTGGGCGAGCATGGGTTCCGCTGGTCCTGGTACCTGTGGAGGGAAGGTGTCCGGGGAGCCCACCTTCCTGACAGCAGAGCCAGCCCCAAGCCCAGGGCTTCTCTAAGGAAGTCTTGCTGGCCTGGCTTGGCACTGCTCAGGTCTGGGTGTTGGTGTTGTGGATGCCACCAGGGAGTGATCTGGATCAGTGGGGAGGCCAAACGCTCGCTTCCAGCTTTGGTTTCCTGAGTGATTCTAGGTAGCTTAATGAGTAGCAGAAGGTCAGGGCAGACCCCAGCCCATCCCACAACAGGTGAGCTCCCGGCTCAGTGTCCTCACCTCAGATCAGAAAGGTAAAATGGGTCATCCTGCATTGTAATTTTGGGCAAATTTCCTGTTTTCTTTGGCTGGCAAACAGAATACAGACTCCTTGTCCTTGGGCAGGAAACAGTGGGGGGATCGTCCTCAGTTCCCTGTGGATGTACTCAGGCACCTGAACCATACTACTCTCCCTGGTCTCCAGAAGCAGGGCACTAACACAGCCCTGAATGCTGAGCCCCCGCCCCCCACCTAGGGTTGCAGGGCCCCTGCCCCGCCTACCTCTGGATCCAGGAACTTGGAGCAGCACATCTTCGGGTATCTCCAGAGCAGTGGGTCACCTTTGAACATCGTTACCAGACAGTGTTAGAGTCAAGCCAAGAAATCCAGCACTGTCCGGTAAGATGCCCACAGAGGCCCAGGTGCGCCCAGCCTGAGGGCACAGGGACAGATGTGCAGCTTTCTACCACCAGGCGCAGAACCTGGTGACCAGTTCGATGAATGGCCTTAGCTAGATGGGGCCAGCAGCTTGGTGAGGTCCAAGCCACTGTCTGCCTTCCCTGATTTTTCTTAGCCAGGAGACCTTGGGCACCTCCCCATGATGGTACAGGAAAAGGGAGAGGCCCAGCCTGGATGCCCCACCCTGGATCAGCACAGCCTCACCTCTACCTCATGAGGCCTTGTGGGCCCTGCTGAGCTTTTACCCCTGGAGCCCTTTGTTTTAGTCCCCTCAGCCCACACCTGCCAGGTGTGGCAGCAGCACCTGCCAGGGTGCCATGGGTAGGGCCCAGATACCTGAGCGTCCTAATCCCTAGAACACTGGCTGGGGGGCGGAGCAGAGCAGCTGCAGGAAACCTTTTATCTGGGGTCTGGGGGTGCTCATCAGAGAAGCTAGGGGGCTTCCCACAGCCTCCTTCCCAAGGTAGTTTCTGTCCTGCAGCTCCACCCATAAGCCAGTGGACAGGATGGAAGGATGGGTGGGTTGTGGGGACTAGGGGTGGGATGGGAAGGCGTGGGGTGGGGGGCGGCCCCACTGCTGCGTGCAGGGCTCCGCCGTCATCATTACCAGGCAGTATTAGAGACCAGACACCATCCAATGCTGCCCAGTAAGATGGCCACGGCTGCCCGGATTGGTCTAGGGGCCGCCAGCGTGGGGGTCAGGTGGGGTCTGACGATTCTGAGGGGAACTGTGTCCTCTGTAGGCATTGGGGTGGGGAGTAACCCTTTGGGGCAAGGGCTGGGCAGGGTCCCAGGTGTCTGAAGCCTCACAGGGGCTGGGGCCAAAGTGAATCCCCACCTGCTCTCCAGCCCTGCCCTGTGTGGTGCCACTGTGTGGGCCCAGAAGGGTACTCCAGGAGCCAGGGTGTCCTACCCAGAGGCTGGTGGTCTAAGGGACAGAAAAGAGAGCAGAGGTGGGTGGAGCCTCCCTCAGGATGGTCCTAGAAAAAGGCGTGACCCTGGGCCTCCAGTTTGTGCATAGATCTGCACCTCCTATGACTGAGTCTGGCCAGGCCGTACTGCTGGACTCTACAGCTCTACCCCAGGATGTTGTCCAGAGCCTGCTTCCAGCCCAGCCCCTGTCTGCCCTTCTCTAGGGCCCAGGAAGGGCACTGGCTGAGGGACAAGCAGCCCAGCTCCAGAAGCAAGACAGCCCTCCTCTCACTGTTGTTTCCTAGTGGCACTGGGGCCTAGAGTCTAACCCCAAGGCAGATGGGAACAGCAGCCCGAAGCAGAACCTAGAATCCTTTGCTGAGGCACCTATGGAGACAAGGCCACTTAGAAAGGGGTGCTCTTCCGCCCCTGCATGCTTAGGGCCCTGCCTGTAGCCCCTCATAGAGCCAAGCCCAGGGCACTCAGGCCTGGCACCCTGACCCCTTTGAGAGCCTATCACCCATGACAACCTGGGTTTGGAGAGCCAGCTGAGCAATTTGATCCCAGCACCTTCTTCCTGCAGAGGCTGTGGAGGGGTGCAGGCTGAATTGATTCTACTAGGCTGCCAGCCAGCCGCAGGGACCATGGTGACCCAGCCACTGCCCTGTCCTCCCCATGGCCAGTGTTTCTTGGAGGAACTGCCCTGCCCAACTCAGGCCAGCAGGTAGGGCCCACTGCTTTTCAGGCACCTGGACCTCCCAGGGCTATGCCAGCTCTGAGTCCCTGCCCCATAGCCCCAGGTACCATAGAGATAAGTGCCCCTTCCTTCAGGTTCACACATCTGTCCCTCTGATCCTGTTAGATCTGTGCTTTAAGAATGCAGTCTCACTTATTTTCTGAGCTAAAGCTTCCCTTTCAGAGCCCAGTGAAGTTTCAGCTCCACTCCTGGTTGCCAGGCCACAGGGAAAGCTGTGGAGGCTGAGTACGGTGGGGTGTAGGGGTCTAGCATCCAAAACAATCAAACACAGTTCCCAGCACAATGGGCAAACAGGCCTGATGTCACTAATGCCCTTGGCCACTCAGGGTCAGAACTTCCTGGGGAGCCTTGAGGGCTGGGGGCACCCTACAGAGCACACAGCTGGTCTGGCTACAGCCAGAGAGACCAACTAGTGCTGTACACTGCCCACTGAGTGGTCAGAAGCCTCATCTTGCCCAGAAGGTTGAAAGAAGTGTGGATGGGCATGGGCCTGGAGCAGTGGGCAGGAGGATCAGTCCTCCACACTGCAAGGCAGGAGCAGGAGATGGAGCCTCTACCCGCAGCAGCTCAGTAGAGGACCCTGGCTTGTCCTGGCACAGGGGCAGGGGAGGGATGAGACCAGCTTGAGCCTCAGCCATAGGTTGAGAAATCAAAAGTGAAAACAGGTTCTTCTCTGGAACAGCATGGTACCTCCGCACTCCTAAGGCCTGTCTTCCCCAACCTCTTGGTTAATCATCACCTTCCACCAGGCTCCCTTAGGAAAATTGAGGAAAGGCTCAAGGTGGCCCAGAGGCCCCAGGCTGGTCTGCAGAGCAAACACCCCCCAGGGTACCCAGCACACAGCAGGAGGAGGCTGGGGGCCTGGTCAGGAATGCAATCTGGGTGTGAGAAAGCCAGTGGCTGGTTAACCTGCCCAACAAGCCTTAATCAATGGCCAGGCGGCCCAGAGAACAAAGCACTGAAACCCAACCTTTCCTGCCTGCTTGGATCAGCCAGACCCAGACGCCAGAGGCCGCAGGGAGTGGGGGTGGAAGGGGGGGCGGGGGCAGCGGGCTTGGCTCTCCCTGCTCAGGTCTGCCTTAGCTTCCGCCCCGTGGCTACGTGTCTTCGAGGCAAAGCCGCCATTTCGCCCACACAGGCCGGCAGTGTCCCTCAGCCCTTCTTGGCAGCGACACAAGGGCTCACCCCATGTCCTGCTGTGCCTCAGAGGGGCCAGTTTCCTCCTCAGAACAGTTCACCTGATCCTAAGGACATTAAAATCACCAGACAAACCAATTTTGCAAATAAGGTACTTGCAAATTATGAAAATGTCTGAAAATTAACAGTGGACTGTGTCCATGTTTTATGGTTGAGTTTCATTTTCATAAATGCAAAATTTACTTTGCCTAATTCAAGAAGCTGCTACATTGTGCTACATTTCATCTGGGTTATGGGAAAAACAAAAGAGAACAAAACCTATTTTTCCAGATGCTTATCCTAAAAAAGGTCTATAATGCTAACAGTAGGTTAATCAAAACACAGTATACACCTTAAAAGTTTTGTTCACTAAGAACAATGAAAACAATAAATTCTGTTGCCACAAAGAAAATGAAGCTGCCACCCATCACCACTGTTAACTCCTGAACCTGAAACTGTGCAAGCAGCCAGCAGCCAGGTGCAGGCTTTGGGCTGGGTGTGTCTGGCCCCACAGCACAGGGCACATGTGATCAGACCCACTGTCCCTGTGACCACTTATTGCCACCCTGCTGCTTGGTATTTAAAAAACCTTTAGAATCAACTTTGGTCCTGACTCCAAGTAACAGTGACCCCCAGCTCCAAGGTGGCACCACAGAAATGGGTAGGTGAGAAATAGCCCATTTTCCTGCTCAGGCTGTCACCAGCTATAGGCCTTGGCCAATCTCTGGCCACAAGGTCACTCCAGGCCATGGCTGCTGACAAAACCAAGCCTTCCATAAGCAGACAGAAATCCACGAGCAGAAACAGAGTCATCCCACCCCGGATTCTCCACACCTACCTTGGAGACCGCAGTCCTCCCATTTTGGAACAAAGTAGAGCAGGAATGTCAGTTTCTCTTTGAAAAAGAACTTTCTAGAAGGTCCTGTTGCCAGGTGAATAATGGGTGCAAACCCTCTGGGAGCCTGCTCTCGGTCTATCTGGTGTCTAAACCTCCCTGGCTTGATGATGTGGTCTGCGGACCCCGACAGCTCCCTGGCCGGGCCCAAGATGGCTCCGCACTGAAATCCAGCCACGTCTTGGCCCAAGAGATCCATCTTCTCTTAGAAAAGGAAGCCCTGCATGCTCTGCACCCACCAACACCATACCTCATTGGACATTGGCTGTGCTGGCTGCTGAGTAAATGGTTGGTCACCGCAGCCCCCACTGGTCCGGGCCCCAGCTAAGCCGCGTTTCCTTGCACAGCAGCCTCCCCCTCCTGCCCGCCCTTACCTGCCCCGACAGGTTCCTGACAGGTTCCTTGGCTGCTGAGGAGCAGGATGGAAGTTGCTCCCGCCCCCAGTCTTGCGGCCAGCACTGTCCCTGCTCCAGGACCCTGGGGGTATGGGCCAGGCCTTGGGAGGACATGGAGAAACTTCGGCACCATCACCCATCCCTGTCAGACAGTGATGGACAATCTGATGCTTAGGTTCGCTCTGGCCCAACCTTCCCCCAACCCAGATCCAGCCTCAGTGTGGGGCCAGCGTGTCTCCCTCCAGTGAGGCTCAGACACAAAGAGAAAGATAGGCTGAGAATAGACAGGTGGACAGCTCAGGGACAATGACGAGGTCGGCACTGTGGACTGCTGGGAAAGGGAAGAGCTGGTGTGGCTGGGCTCGCCTTACATGTAGCAGCTCACCCCGCCCCATGCAGGTGCCTGCTCCCAGCCGGCCAATCTCTGCTCCTAGCCACCAACAGGTGTGTCCCCTGGGCTCTCATAGGCTGGTAGGGAGGCAGCTCCTGTGACGTAGAAGGGTGGGGGGCGGGCAGTAGGCCCTGCACATTCTGGCCCCCACCTGACCTGCCAACATGAGTTGAACAAAAACCCAGGCTTCTGTGGGGCCTGGCTAGGTGTGCCATGTGGGTAGGGGCTCACCCAGGTCTCAGGCCCTAGGGTGGCTCCCTGGGACCCAGGGCTGGACCTGCTCTTAGCTCCAGGACCTGGCTGAGTAGTGGGGCAGTGGGAAGGGGTCTTGGAACTATTCCAAGCCCTTAGCCCCAGCCTGGGGAGGAGCCGCAGAGCCCACAAACACATGTTGGGAGTTGGTGGGGGACCCTCGGGCCTCCCTGAAGGAGAACCTGGTGTTGAGCTGACATCTTTTGGGAGTTTACTGGGGAGCCCCTGACAGGGCTGCAAGAATCTTTGCTGGGGGCTTGGCAGGGCCTGGGGGGTGGTGCTCGGGCCAATTTGGCGAGAGACTCTGACCCCTTTTTGAGAGACCCTCGTTCCCCCAGCTGTGTGTGTTTCTCGGGCTCCCAGTGGAAGGCCCCTAATGAAAGACAAACGATCCCTGCAATTAGCCTGAGTGACAGAGGGATCCCGGAGGGCCCACTGTTTCCCATAACAAGCTCAGTGACATTGGTGGAAACTCCTGGTTGTCAAGAGCCTGTCTGCCAGCTGGCACCCAGGAGGGCAGCATCTTGAGGCCCAGTGTTCTGTCTGCTGGGCCTACAGGCCCCAGACTGTCTGCCAGGGATAGACCTGGCCAGAGAGGGCGAGCTGATCAGAACAGCAAGTGGCACCACCAACAGCTCCGGCTGGGTTCCATCCCCACACCACCCAAGCCTCTGTACCCACTGAGGGTTCTCAGCGTACCTTCCTGCCAGTGACATCTCACACCCACCCATCACTACACTGAGCTTACCTTGGCTTTCCCAAGGGGCTGAGGTGAGGCTCCTTGCCCCCCAGGAGCTGGCCTGGTACCTGGTCTTATGCCTGGGAACAATGACCTCTGGCCCCAACCCCTACTCTCAGCCATACAGGGGATGGACCCCTCAGCATCACCAGGATACTACCCTCCTTGGTGCCTACAGAGTGTCTGGTTTTGGGGGGTGGGGAGAGGTCAGCAGATGTAGGGAGACTGAGGCATTGCCCACTGACTGCACACCCAGAGGTGCTTATCATAGGCCTCAGAGCAGGATGCTGCTTACCTCTGACTTCTTCATGGTAGAACCCCTTGGCCATCCCAGAAACTGGTCAGTGTGGGGCCACGGACAGACACAAGGCACCCAGGGATGACAGGGACAGCCTGCAGAGCTACAGTTGCCATCCATTAAGCAACATGGTGGGGCCCACACAGGGCCCAGGGAGGATCAGAGAGCCAGAGCTAGGAGGAGCACCCTAAGACTGCAGGGTGGAGGTGGGGTGCAGCCCCTGCTCCCTCTGACAGCCATAGTGGACTATGGGGGCTGGTGGAATGGTGCCAGGAAGGATAGCTCTGCCAGGTGGTCAGAGGACACTGGCTACTGGCTATAGATGTCTTCAGGTGCAGAGGGCCAGACCCATGTGCTTAGGGTCAGAGCAGAGGACAAAGGATGTACAGGGCAGGGCTCAAGGCTGTCTGGCCAGGCTGGGGAAGACCTTTCCCGTGGCATCTACGCAGGTTCTGTCTCTCCAGGCAGGTAAACCTGAGGGCTTGCACACTTCCTGGCAGGTGTGAGCACCTGTTCAGGGGCTTGTACCCAGCAAGAGGCCAGCTTTGCATCTTTTCTAACATGCACACCCATGTTTTCCATCTGCCTGCACACACTGCTATGTGCGATGCATGAAGGAAAGCACACCGTGGCCCTGAGCTTGCCCAGTTGAAGGCTTTGACGCCCCAGCCAGCTGCTCCCACCCACTGCTGAGAGGCACCCAGCTAAGCCTAGAACATGGACAGCCCGCGCTGCATACCTACCTTGCTCTTGGCCTCGGGCCTACATGGGGATGGGTGTGTGCCACTGAGCCATAGAGGTTGGGGCTGGTGGGACAGAGCAGGTGGCTCCACATATTGGGCCAGCGTGACCAGCTGCAGTGCGTGGAGGAAGCTGCTTGAGAGTCTCCAAGTTGCAAACTGTACAAAAGGTGGACAGCTCCTTCCTCGTCCCCTCTCATTGCTATAGCACAACCCCATTTCTCCTCCTGTCTCACCACACATGTCACACTGCCACCATGGTGCAAGTGCATCCCATGCACAGACTGAAAACCTGGCCCCTCATCTATCCTCTTGACCTCAAAGGAAACAATCCAGTTTTCCAAGGCAAGTTTGATAAAGTGAACCTAATAAGGACAAACCCCCTGTAATCCTGCTACTAGGAGGCTGAGGCAGGAGCATCATAAGATAGGCTTAGTTATCTTAGCGACTCAGCAAGACACTGTCTCAAATTTTTCAAAAAAAAAGAGAGGGGCAGTAGCTTAGTGATAGATATTTTTCCCAGCATGCATGAGGTCCTGGGTTCAATCTCTAGCACCAAAAATAATAAATAAAATAATAAAAAATATAGTGGCTCTTGGGGAGTTGTCAAAGCAAGGAGAGGAAAGGAGGGGAGCACAAGATTAGCACCCCATGCTAACCCCCATGAAGCTCCCTCCATGAGTTCCTCTAGGCATCTGTTCTTCTACCAAGGGGAGGTCCAAAACCAAGCTGAGCTTAGCTCCCTGGGGTCCCAGGCCCTCCACATGTCTCCAGTGATCTCCCCGAAACATCTGCTCTTAGGAAGGAAGACTGCTCTGGTTGCACTGCCTCCTAACTCTGTAGTGACCACCACTGCTCTTCTTAGGTCCCATCCAGAGAGGACAAGGTTGTCACATCTGTCAGTCACACTGAGGCATCACTACAGCCATTCCTCTCTTGAGCAAATAGGGCCCTGAGTCTCCATCCAGTTCTGCCAGTTCCAGTCTGGCACCTAGCTTAAATGCCATGCTCTGCTGCTATGCCAGTTCCCACCTGGGCCAGCAGACCCTCAGCTCTCAGCCCCTGAGGGCCCGAAGGTACCAGGAAGGAGGCCTGGGACCTTACAGAACAGGTCTCTGGACAGCCCCAAGCCTCAAAAGGCCCCCCTCTATCTCTACCAGTCAAGAGTATGAGTGGATCTGGGGTAGGATGGACGGAGCTGGAGGCTCCAAAGGAAGATCGCGGTGACTTAGGGGTCAGCTGTCCCCACAGCACACCAGATCATGTCAAACAGACCAGTGGGTAACAGCTGCACTGGATGCCCAACTTTCTGCAAAACAAGGGGCAGCGAGGCAGAGGTGCAGCCTGGCCCACTTGCTAGGTACAGCATGGCCGTGGCAGTAAGAAGGGACAGGGAGGCTGGCTGCTGCCTGGTGTGACCTCCCCCTAGGATAGTCTGGCTCAGCCCCTAGGCTGTAGCAGCTGGTAGCAGAGCTGTCCTGAGGGGACCCAGCCTCCAGCCCTGGCCAGGCCCAAGACCTTCCTGGGTGGGGCAGACAGGACAAAGATCCATTGTGCTGGTGGCCAGGCTACTTCCTGTATGGTCACCAGCCACAGCTGACATATAAAATGGACTGTAGGGATCCTTTTCCCTGAAACAGCTGGAGAAGGAGCAGGGCCCCGGAGGCCCCCAGACTCAGTTCAGGCCTAGGGCTCCTCTCAGGGCAAGGTCAGCTCCAGCTACCACAGTTCCTTGCCTAGTTTCTCTTCTATATCAGTGAAACCTCCAAGTTGCTCACTTGGTCCAGCAGGTGGGGTGGACAAGGGAGGAAATGCCTGGCACCAGGGGGCCTGATTTCAGCAAGTTTAACACAGCCACCTATTGTTCCTAGACCTCTGTCATGAGTCCCCTATTTTGGGCTCCTTCACCTCTGCAAGCTCTAGTCTTCACTGCCCTGTGCACAGGCAACTTCCTTTTGAGAAATCTGGGAGAAAAATCCAGTTTCAGAGCAAAGTGGGTCATGGCTCCAGGGCCCAGAGAGGTGACCAAGTGTTAGGGTTTTGGCAGGCTTGGAGATTGTGCTCAGGGGCAGAGCCCCACCTCCCACTGCTGGTTGAGTTACCTGAAACAAAACTTGCCCCATCTGGCTGGAAGGCTTGGGTGGGGCTCAGCACCCGAGGTCCTGGGCACACCCTGGACCTGCTTCCTGCCCTTGGTCCTCTTTGCAGGTGCTTCCTGCAGGTCACACCTTCCTGCAGTGCTGCCAGGTGACTGTCAGAGAGGGCAGCTTCCCACAGGTAGACAACACGTGAAGCCCTGCTCCCCTGCCCCTGCCCAGGGACCCCTTGGTTGTAGTAAGCTCAGAATGGGAGAGGTTGGGCCAGGAAGGTCAGCCTGCTAACCTGAGGTCCCTCCACAGCCCGGCTAGGTAGTCCTGGGCCTACCTGTACTGTGGGACCTTGGATTCATCTGAGAGAGATGCTACTGAGCAGACCAGCACAGGGCTGAGACCCACTAGTCCACCCCTCCTACACCTCCTGGACTTGAACTACACTCTGGGGCCCGCCTGAGTATCCAGCCAGGGCCTAGAGGGTACCTAGAGGCTTTGCTAATGTGCAGCAGTTCCTGGACCCCTCCACTTGAGACCTCCAGGGCTGTGACACCCAGACTTGGCATCTTCCCAATCCTCAGGAAAATGCAAACAGAGAACTAGGAGTCTGAAGTCTGAAAACATAAGTCCATCATCTTAGTCTTCTGCCAGGTGGCCATTTGTCAGTACCTTGACTGTCCATGTATTCCCAGTTCCATATCAAGTGCCACCCTGGCCCTCCTCAGCCATTGTCACTGAGGTTTCCAGTCACTTCTAGGTGTCTAGTCCAGTGCTTGGCCCTCTGGTCTCCTTAGCCTGGCTCACCCTGCTCAGCCCTGATCCTCCTCCTCCTCTCTGGGCACCAGTGGGTTGGGGTACTGTTGCTGCAGGAAGTGGAGGGTTCAAGGATGAGTACCTCAACATCTGGGGTCTGGAAAGAATCAGAACACTGTTGGCTGGCGTGTGGACTTTGCTCAGACTTCCTGCAGGTTTGGATGGGGTAGGGAGAGCCTGGGGCTCCATGTGGAGATCCTGGGGCAGTGGTGGGGAGAAGTCATGTTTAGGGTCTCCTGATGATGGTTGGAACTGAGGTTACAGTGGGGTCTCTTGTGTGTGAGGAATCTCAGCATTCCCAGTTAGGAAGCAGGGGTGGTTCCACAGTGGAGATAACTCTACTCCTCAGAGTGGAGGTTCGGGAACCAAAGAAACAAAGTGCTCTTAGGAGGACTATGCCAGGGACCAGTGATTTCCACAGATGCTGGGGAGATTCTCAGGCCAATTCACTCCCTAAAAACAGCCAAATGTTCAGCCACCAATGAAAGCTTAGATGCACCAAGGAGCAGGTAGGGACTAAACAGGCCAGAGCCAAAGTAAGGATGTGGTTGAGAAGTGAATGACCAGCTGGCCACTTTCCTAAGGGTTAGCCACTGTGGACTTTTGTCTGGACTCTCTTGAGAGCTGAGGAAATAAAGCTCAGGGCTCCCACTGGATGTGTGAGGATCTGACAGGAGCTGGAACCCCACCCACGGCGATGGATGGGGTGAAGCAGAAGTGGGTCCACTTTTTAGGCCCCAGAAATCTGGGCCTCTTTTCCACTGAGAAAGGTCTCAGGCATCTGGCGGAGAAAAACCCAATGGGGATGCGCCTTCACCCAAGACATTACCAAATTCCTATAAGGAGCTGCATAAGTGTGGCGGGCAAACAAAGCTAATCAGCCAGACAAGGATGTAAGACTTCACAAGAACCAGAAGAAAAATGGACATAAGAAAGCCTTACACAGACCTAGGTGTTGGGATCATCAGACCGAAAACCAGTTAAAATTACTGTACTGAAAAAATCTCAAGAAGACAGGCTTAATATTTTCAGGGAGCTAGATAGAGCTTATAAAATTATATAGTAGATTTCAAATAGACAATGAAATTTTAAACTTGAAAACATAGTGACCACCATTTAAAACTCAATAGACTTAACATGTCGCACGTGCACGCCCATCCCACCCCCACGGGCTGGCTGTAATGCCAGCACTTTGGGAAACTGAGGAAGGAGGATCACAAGTTTCAGCACAGCCTGAGCAATTTAGGGAGACCCTGTCTCAAAAATAAAGGGCTGAGGATGGAGCTCAGTGCACAGGCCCTGAATTCAATCCTCATTGCTGCAACTGAAAACAAAAACAAACACAAAATACTTGGAAATTAGAAGATAGATAAGAATAATCCAGAACAGAAGCTAGAGTTTAAAAAATAATAAGATGATAAAGGGAGAGTAAAATATGCATATAAAACAGAGAGAATGAGAGATACAATCTTATTTAAAGAAATCTTGCTATGTTGCCCAGGCTGGCTTCAAACTCCCAAGTTCAAGTGATTCTCCTGCCTCAGCCTCCCAAGTGTTAGGGCAACAGGTACACGACACCATGCCTGACTGAAAAATTGATATTTGAAGAGATACCTATCTGAGAACTTTTCAGAGCTGTTGGAAGAAATCCAAACACAAATTCAGGAATCCCAGGGCATCTCAAACAGGGTAAATAAGAGAACTCTACACTCTGTTATTAAGGAGGAAGGCTGCTAATGGTGGGGCCTGTGGGGTCTCTGGATTATCTTGGCAATTGTCTGTGTAGTTAGAACTAGCAGAAAGAGAAAAATTATTTAAGTATGAAATACATGTATAAAAAAAGAGCTGCACAGATTTTAATATTAAAAAAAAAAGCTGCAACCCAAGCACTTTTAATTTTATTTTGAGACAGGATCTCACTAAGTTGCCCAGGCTGGCCTCGAATTCATGGTTTTCCTGCATTGGCCTCCCAAGAAGCTGAGATCACAAGTGTGTACCATTGTGCCAGGTGTTTATATGTATATTTTAAGTCCCCCAATGACTCGTGAGGTCCTAACAGGAGCAGAGGTCAGAGGGGGTTGCTGTGAGTGGGGGCACCAGGGCAGGTATGTAGACTGCTGACCTTAGGGTGGGGTAGAAATCAGGAAAGGCTGGATCTGTGTCCTATGCCGCCCAGACTCCTGGAGAAAATGAGGCACCGGGTAGCACTGACCACCCCCTCACACACTCTGTACCTAATGCACCATCCTGAACTTGGTGCTCCGGCCTCAGGCATCCCCGAGGCACTGGCCAGGTTTGCCTGGAAGTTGCTGAGAACCTGACCAGCCCCACCACTGTCCCTGCTCACGTGGTCTTTGGGGGCTTTGTCTTTGATACCTGGGAAGGATTGAGGGCTGGATAGGAAGTTACCTCTTCTGTCCCTGAGGGCCCGAGTCCTGGGGACCCTTCCTTGGGCAGCAGAGCCACTGTGCAGGAGGGGATGTGCTGCAGGAGGACAGGCAGCATGGGCCCTGGCACTGACTGCTCACAAAGACAAAAGGCATTCCCTGACCCATGGTGTGGACAACCACTCTCAAATGCCCCAGGAGCCACAAGGTGTAGGCCAAGGACACACCTAGTTCAAGTTCTCAGACTCTTCAAAGATGTTCCAGGGACCTTGGCATTATGGGGTCTTGGGTGGCTCTGATTTGAGGTGGTTGCCAGAAACAGACCTTCAGGGCTTTGGGCTGCAGGGAGGGGAGGGGCAAGAACACCTTGGGGAAAGGGCAATGTTGCTGTGGATACATCTAGGGCAAACCACTGGGGAGTGATCCCTGCAGGCTCCCAGCCTCACCTCTACCCAACCTTCTCACTCTTGAGGCCCAGAGGGATTTCTAGGGACTTAGAGCCCAAGAGGCACATGGGGTGGTTGCCCTGGCTGCCCTGTGATGCTGGTGGATGAGAAAGGATGCTAAGGGTCTGAGTGGCAGGAGCTGCAACAACTTTTTGTCAGGGAAGAAGGGAGGCCTCAAGGACAGCCACACCCTGTCCACACTTGGACCTCTACCCCACCCTGTCTTGTACCCCCCTGACCTTCCTCCAGGAACCCACAGTGACCATAGCCCCAGGCCTTGGTGGACACTGTCCCTTCCCCACAGCTGGACACCCAGGAGGAACAGTACCTTCTTCACATCTGCAGGGACTCAGGCAGGCCACCACCTGCACAGACCCATCCCCTTGCCGTCTTGATCTCAGGGTGAGCACCACACCCTGCTTTGTCCTCTGGGGGTGGCACACATGGCTAGAAGAGAGCAAGGTATCCTTTGAGTAAAACCCAGGGTGATCAAGCAGGCGAACTTGGGAGCTCAGGGCCCCTGGGCCGACATGAGGACCCCAAATCCACAGGGGAAGATTGACTATGCCCTCAATAGCTTCAAAGTACTAGCGCCCAGCAGGAATTATGCTCCTGCTGTGTCACATGGTGATGTGGCCAGTGCTCCAGGGTCCCAGACTGTGTCCAGCAGCTGCTGGACTCAGAAGGCCCCAAGTAGAGCTGTTGGTGAATAAGTGGGTAACGCTGGGGCCTGTGGGCAGGAAGAAGTGGACAAGTTTGGTCCTGAGTCCTGGCTCCTCCTTGAACAGGACCCCAATCTCCTGGGCTGCACTGTAGTCAGGCAGGACTGAGAACTGCTGAGGCCTGGGCCCTGGGGACAGATGAGCCCCTGCCCTGCTGGGAAGGTCCTACCAGGACAAGTGGAGACAGGGCCAATGACGCACAGGCCTCTAGGAAGAAACACAAAGGGCAGCAGGTGAAGCTTTCCTGCAGGTGCCACTGAGAACCTCCTGCCCCAATGGCATCTGCATTTACCCTGCAAACAGAGCAATCTGGAGCCTTGGTCACACAGCTGCACAGGACATAGGCAGCTGCCCTGTCTTGCAGACCATGAGCTTCAGCCCCAAACCAAGCACTGCCTCAGAGTGAGCCCCACTGCCTGGCTGACCTCAGCTCACTGCTCTACCTGCAGAGTCAGTTCCCCCCATTGAAAGTCCCCCAAGGCCCTGCACCCCCTTCAGTGAGATCTGGCCACTTTTGAGAACTCCAAGGGGGACCTCCTATCTACCTGCGGCGTCTCATCCTGATGAAGTGCCACTCAGTGGTCAGTCATGTAAGCCATGGGCTTTGTGCCGCATGAGGCTGATGGGAGTCCAGGCTGAGCCACAGGGCACGTGCTGGAGGCATCTGGTGAGTGAGTGACCATTGGGGTACAATGTGGGGCCCCCCACAAGTAGCCTTTGTGGCCTCAGCCTGGTGGCCTGAGGGTCAGCTGTGTGAGAAGATTGTTCAGGTGGGTGTGGAAAATGCAACCAAGGTTGACTTTTAAATGGCTCCAGTTTTATTTAACAGTGGCCTTGAACACACACCTGTCATCTTGGCTACTCAGAAGGCTGAGGCAGGAGGGTCTTCTGAGCCCAAAATTTCAAGACCAATGTGGGCCACATTCCAAGACCCTGTCTCTGAAAATAAAAAAGCTGAGCCCTTCCCTGAAGGATGGAAGAGGCGTGGCCTCAGCCCAGCGCCCCTGTGGGTGAGTCTGGCCAGGTGAGGTCGCCACACTGGAAAGCCACACTGTGTACCTGTGGGCAGCGCTGAACACGGTGTCCTCTCCTGGTGCCCACGCCCCAGGCACACCTGGCTGGGGACACGGGAGTCTAAGCCTGGCCACAGACCCACCCTGGTTTACCCAGCAGACCTGGCTCTGGTTCTATTCAGACCCTGGCCCTGTGATGACACAGCACTAGCACAGGTGACAGATTTGCTTCTCAAAGCAGCAGGTGGAGGCAATATTAGCATCTAATTTGAGTGGGGGAGGGCTCCAGTCAAAGCCAGGACAGGCCCCCCACCCCAGATAGCACCAGGATGTGCCCCTCCTAGTCTTGCTGCTCTGACTGGATCCTGGGGGGTGCACAGGCGCCTTGTGGCCCCCAGACCTCCCAGCCTCCATGCTCTTGTCCTTGTCTGGTTGCCTGCAACACTGCGTGACCTCTGAGCCTTTCTTCCACATGCTCCCCTTCTGGATGTTTCTGCCTCCTCAATCTTTGGTTACTCCCACCCTATCTGAGTGCCTTGGGGTGCCCCACCCCTCTACATACTGGCTGGACCAACCCTGTTCTGATGCCCTGCAAGCTTCAGGTAGAACAATCCAACACCTTCCCAAGGCCCAAAGCAGCTGGAGGTCAGCCATGAGCTCAGATGGGAGGTCAGGAGGTCATGGAGGAGGTTACTCTGGGCTGTGCCACCCACCTTGTCTTCCTGCTGTGTGGCTATTTCCTCTCTCCCTGCAAGGCCTAAGTTAGGGCAGCTACGACTGTGGCTGGGTTGGTGCAGGGTGTGAGGAACCAGGGGCAGTGGTCTAGAGGATATACAGCTCAGGATGGTGCTGATCTCTGAAGAAGTGGAGGTCCTAAATGTGCTGTGGCTGTGATATGGTCTCCCCCACCCCCAGGCCCTTGGGCCAGCAGGGGGTTGCAGGGTGAAAGGAGCTTAGGGGTCCAGTCCTCCTCCTTCCCCATGAGAAAAATGGGCAGGTTGGATGGCTGTGGGGCTAACTCCTGCCACAGGAGCTCTGGGAAGCCTGAGAGAGGCTGTTCCAGAAGCAGTAGCTGGGCCAGGCTGGCATCTGCTCAGGCTGCTGAGAGGCAGAGAGGCAGCTGTCTAGGGACTCTGCAGGAACAGGGCTGCTTGGGGAACCCAGGTGGCACCCTGTTTTCTATGGTTCTTCCAGGCCCCAGCTGCTGCAGCTGGGCCCCTGGGCAGCATCTGATGCAACCAGGTGCAGTCAATGTGGTCACTGTGGGCAGTGGCCATAGCAGGGGCAGTCCCCATTGCAGCACTGGCACTGGCACCCGCTGGTGGTCTCAGCTCCTGGAAAAGGCCTGATTCAGGTGGCTAGGACAGCCCCTCAGCCCACAGGTGACAGCTGCCTGGTGCCCTGGCCTGCCTTGCTCACCTGGCTTTGATGCCCACTCCCTTCCAGCAAATCTTAATGAGGCCACTGGGCCTCCATCTCAGTAATTGGTCTCCAAAGACATGTCACCAAGACTCTGGGACTTCTGGGACAGGGAGTAAGAAAATCATTCCCTTTTCTACTGGTTGGCATCTAATTGAGCTCAGCTCTCTTCCCTCCCTAGCACCAAGCAGGCTTGTTTTTCTGTGGCTCCAGGGAGATTGGGCAAGGACTACCTGCTGGGCCAGGTGCTCACACAGGTCCTGGGCCTAGACTTGGGCCCTTTCGTGATGGATGGGGTGGGTTGTGGGGGCTGGAGTGATGGGGCTGGGGTCCAGGGTCCCAGCCTCTCGGCCAGCAAGGGCCACCAGGGCAGGGTCCTGAGACCTG
Organism: Hydrochoerus hydrochaeris; assembly: GCA_004027455.1. Classification (NCBI taxonomy): domain Eukaryota; kingdom Metazoa; phylum Chordata; class Mammalia; order Rodentia; family Hydrochaeridae; genus Hydrochoerus; species Hydrochoerus hydrochaeris. Next base: position 44,143 of record PVLA01001554.1, on the reverse strand, counting down.
TGGAGTGAAGTATGGAGTGTCCTCAGGGGCCAGCAGCCAGCACAAACACCTGGGTCCTGGCCTTTGGGGAGGGGGTGGGGCAACCAGGTGTTTTTCAGTGAGGTTTGTTTTTTAATTGAGGTGACATTCACAGAGTACAAAATTAACTGCTTTAAAGGAAACAATTTGGGGTACTTCCTACAATCACAATGCTGTGCAGCCACCTCTGCATCTGGGGCCAGAGCATGTCCTCTGCCCATGACCCCTGTCATGCTCTGCTTCTGGCCTGCTCTAACACTTCCTGGAAATGAGCACCAGATGCACACAATGGTGACCTTTTGAGGTCAGCTGGGAGACCCCAAGAACACACTTCTCCCCATTGCTAAGAGTGTTACTGGCTACTGCTGAGCCATCTGTTCAGTTGTGCACCTGCTCAAGGTCCAGGGCATGGGCCAGGTCAGTTGTACCAGGAATGCATGTGCCACCAGCAAAACTGGTCTCCAAGCAAGAGGATGATATTGAGAATCTGGGAGTTCATTTACTTTTGCAGTGCTGGGATGGAACCTAAGACCTCATGCTAGGCCAGTGGTCTCCCATGGAGGATACCCCAGCCCTTGGGAGTTGATATTCAACTTTGACATCAGATGTCTGGTGGCAAGGATTCTCTGGAACCTGTGTGAAAGGTCAGGGGGAGGATACCTGGAGCTGTGCCATCGCTGCTTCGGGCCTGAATGGGGCCCATGTCCTCAGGGCTTCTGTCTTGCTGTGGGGCAAATTCCACCTGTGCCCTGTCCAGGCAGTTGTGTCATTAGATAAGGAGCCACAAGATGGAGGCTGGGCCTGCATGATTCAAAGCAGGATGGGAAGAGATGGACAGGTGACAAGCCAGGGGTTTTAGCTGTCTGTGAGGGCCTGTGGGAGGCCAGGCCAGTGGGAGAAGAGCCCAATAAGTAGGTTTCTTGCCAGGCAGCCAAGGCTCACAGAGAGGAAGAGAGGCAGGTGTGGGGGACAGAGATAGACAGTGGCTAGAGGGTCAGTGTGGATTGGTCCACCCAGGGGTGGGAGGGATGGCCCTCAGGAGGAAGACCATCTGGAAGTCCTTTTGGGAGGCCACCAGCCAATGTATTCTGCTGTTGTGTTCAGTGGGCGGAGCAGAGGGGTGAAGAGGGCCAGAGCAACCAGGATAGTGATGCTGCCCACCAGGGAGCCCAACTGGGTCAGGTCATGGGATGCAGGCAGTTCCAGGGCTGAGTGGGGTGGCCTTCTCCCCAGGTCTTCACTCCTGGTCTACTAGAGCTTGATCAGGACCTTCCATTCATGTGAATTCACATGGGCAGTGATAGTGGTCTCACAGGTCCCCTGCTGCACACTGCCAGGACAAGACCAACCACTCCTACCTCCAGGCTCAGGAGGGCTGGAGCTCAACTAATGTCTTGGTGGGTAATGTTGCTGGGAGAGTGGGGGTGGGCAGCCTGTACTGGGGTCTGTGCACTCAGGTGCAGAGAACTGACTCCACAAGGCCACACAGCTTCCAGAATGGTCTATAGTTGTCAGATGCATACAGCAGGACTGACATGCACGTGAAGTCAGTTGCAGCCAACAGCAGGACAGGAGAGGCCGCAAGGAATACAGCGGGATGGGATGGGGGTAGTGGTGCCATCCCAGACAAATGCTGTCCCCCGTCAGGAGTGACACAGGCCTCTGCTGCTAGTAACAATGTCGGGGAGAAGCCTATAGCCACCCTGCCCTTGCTGCCTTCTGCTGGGCTAAACATTCACAGTGGGAAATAAATAATCTCAAAGGACAGGATTCTGCTCTGGGTTGTGGGTTGTCACTTGGGCTTTGGGTATTTTAAGGAAGATGTCCAAGCAGCAGAGCAACAACATCCAGGACGCCATGCCCATCAGAGTGGTGGCAGAGAGGAGCACACCCTGATTGAACCCCATGATCTCCACCCACAGGGTCACTTGGGAGGAGCTAGGTGTGCTTGGGAGGAGCACTGGTGGCTGTGTCCAGTGCTCTCACTACCTCTGCTGCCCCAGGACAATTGCTTGAGCCTGGTGGTTGGACCACCTGTGTTCCAGCCAACATTTCTGACTCTATATGAGGTCTCACTGGGCCCTAGGTTCCTAAGACAAGCTTTTGGCTCCACCACACTGCATATTACCCTTGGGCACTGTCTTTAGGGGTCAGAGGACAGCACAGATGTCCTATGTAGTGGGTTTCTCACCCATCACAGGACACAAGCCCCAGAGCTACAAACTGGGTCAGAAGGGGTATAGAGGGCTCCTGAGTCTGTGGAACAGACCCATCCTAGAGTTCACTCACAGTGCACCCCAGGTCCCAGCACTATGTGTCCCTGTTCTGGACACCTCCAGGACCCACCCCAAATTCCCACCCTCAAGATCCAGTCTTTCCCTATGGGCAGCCCACAGAGCTCTGAGCCTGGCCTCCTCACAGTCACAGAGATGAGGGGATCTTGTCCCCAGGCAATCCAACAGCAGTGCACAGCAGGAGCTTGGAGCCTGTACCTGGGGGTGGTAAGTAGGGTGTGCAGACAGTGTGGGGCGCTGGTCTAGGAACACAGGCACACATTGCATAGTCACTAGCACCATCCCGCCTCTCCTCAGTACCAGATGGTAATTGCTAAGGGGAAACCACCTGTGGAAGGTGTGGGAGAGGTGCATCTACAAGCAGGAGCCTCTAGGCTTTACTACGTTTTGCAAAGTGACACTTTCTGTTCTCTTCTCAGGGGCCCTGGAAGGAGCTCAACCTCTGATTCAGAACCTGGAGCATAGGGCTTAGTGGTAGAGTACTTGTCTTTCATGCTCAAGGCCCTGTCTTTGATCCCCAGCACCACTAAAAAACAACAAAAAACCAGAATCTGTCACCTGAGAGCAAGATCACTATGGACAAGCAGTGATGGAAGTGTCATGGCCACTTGTGGGAGCCCAGAGCCACAAAGTTTGGAGGATCAGCAGCATCTCTGAGGCAAAAGGGGCCCACAGAGTTGGCTTGGCCCAGCGGGGAGTTAGATATGGGGTTAGAACCCTGGCAGGCAGTGGCTAGGGAGCCCTTTGCTGGAAGGGCTCCCTAGCTGATTCCTGTGTTTACTTCTAGCCCCACCCTGCTCCTCCCCAGCAATCACACTCTGAGCAGGGACACCCAAGGTCTTGCAGGAAAACTCAAAGGCACCACAGGGAGGTACGTCTCCGCAGCAGGACTGCAAGACTGGAAACTGCGCTAGGCTGAAAAGATGACAGAGACTGGACAGATGAACAGAGGGGCCACTGCTGGGAGGGTGCAACTTGGCACAAAGGCAGGCAACATGTGCATTTAGAAGGACAAAACAGGAAGTGGAGGAGTAAGATCATGCCTCAGACTGTCCACCCAACACCAGGGCTTTGGTGTACAAAGGGAGGAATGGTGCACAAAGCCTGAGAGAGCTGCATGGTACTCAGTGTACTGCATACTTAGCCACTCGGACAGAGGCTAAGGTGGGGGTGGTGGGGGTGGCGTCACGTCAAAAGTTCTAGACCAGTGTGGGCAACTTAGTGAGACCTCATCTCAAAATCAAAGTTAAAAAAGGGTTGAGATGTAGTTCAGTGGCAGTGTTCCTGACTAATATGTGCAAGGCCCTAGGATCAGGCCCCAGTACTGAAAAAAAAAGTAAGCAAGCAAACAAGCAGTTTTTATACCTTGAGGAGAAAAAGACTTCCTAAAACCCAAATGAAAACTCACAAAGAGAAAAAACTGGAAGCTGACATCCTTCCAAAAATATAGGGGGAAAGATACTGTAAGCAGAACTAAATTCAAGCAACAGGTTGCTAGACAAGAGCTGCACCAGCTTCCGTGTTCGGGATTAACATCCAGACATGCAACAGTCCCCAGGCTCCTCCTGGCACCACCCCTCCAAAGGCCTCACCCAGAGTGCTGACGCTGTGCAAAGGCCTCAACCCTGAGGATAAGGATGTGCAGCTTACATGCAGGACCTGGAAGCCTTGGGCCAAGGGAGGTGAGCCTCTCCCTTCTCAGACTCTCTGGCCAAGCCTGCTCCCTCTCTGTACCTCATGGGTAGCCCACAGTGAAGAATGCTGGTCCTTTCTACTTCACTCGCCTTTGTCTTTCCTAAGACATATCCTCAGGTAAGGGGGAAACAGGAAGTCAAAAAAGCCAAACAGGTCAAATAACCCTGCAGTAGTTTCTCAAGTTGGCTTAGGTAAATCCTGCTTTCATTTCTGGGTGATGACTCAGACCAAAGTGTTCTCTGATTTCACCAGTTGGGGACAGAAATGGGACACATCTTAACACAAAGTATCTGGCTTTCTAAGTGACATCTGCTGACTTACATCTATGCCCTCCTCCAGGGCACCACCTTCAGACCCGTCCTACCACAGCCAGCAGCCCCTGCACTGGACACAAGGACCCAGGGATGCAAAAGTCATCTCAAGTGCCAGGGTGCCCTCCCCATGACCATTCTCCATGGTGGCTACATACACTCAGGATAGCTCCTTCCAAAGCCAGATCAACACAGGCAGGTCAGTGGGTTTCCTGACCTATACCCAGGCAGGGCTGCCCCCTGGCCCTCCAGGGGCCCACAGACCACACATCACTCAAGCACAGTGTTAGCCTCTGTCCTTTCTGTCAATACAGATGTGGGCCAGGTGTGGTGGTGTGCATCTATATTCCCATTTACTCAGGATGTTGAGACAGGAGGATTGAAACATCAGAGCCAGCCTGGGCAACTCAGTGAGGGAACTGGTCTCAAAATAAAATTTATGTCTGTAATCCCAGCACTTGGGAGGCTGAGGCAGGAAGATCATCAGAAGTTAGAGGCCAGCCTGGGCTACATGTAAGTTCAAAAATAGCCTGAACTATATAGCGAGACTCTGTCTCAAAACAAAACAAACAGATAAATAAAATGTACAAGGCTGAGGAAGTAGCTCAGTAGTAGAGCTCTTGCCTAACATGTGCAAGACATTGGGGTCAATCCCCAGCACTGCAAACCAAACCAAACCAAACCAAACCCCCCTGGATTTCACCCCAGTATTGAGAAAAACAAAACAAATGAAAATCCACCAACACCTGGACAAGCCACCACTCTTGAACTTTTGAAGACTAACAAGTGTTTATTTGCCAAAAAGCACATAAAGAATAGCATCATCTACTAGCATCTTTTTTTTTTTTTTTGGTGCTGGGGCCTGAACCCAGAGACCAGGATATGCTGAATAAGTGCTCTACACTGAGCTGACCCACAGTTTGTGGAGATGATAAAGGATACTTCCTTCGATTGCCTCAGTTGCCTTAGCATTCTGGAAGGCTTGCCGAATTCTAAAGCCCTGAGCGCTTCACCCTGTCCCTGCTCCCATGGGGCACCTGCACAAACTGCCTCCCTAACAAGGCTGCAGGGATACAGCACAGTTGGGGAATGGAGGAGTCTCCCCAGCCCACTGGAGAAATCAGGGCCAGTGTTGATGACACCTGACCAGGCTCTAGCTAGGGGAGGCCAACAGCAGGGTGAAGAGCTCCCTTCTGAGACCTGGGAAATCCAGGTTCCCTGTCTCTTCTGCTGTGACTACCCTGGATCCTGCAGCCCTATGGACTTCATCCCAGGCCACCACAAGGCTGGAAGCCCACAGAGATGGACAAAGTGGGACATGCCAGGTGGGCACGAGAACAGAATGAAACGATGAGGTGCTGCAAGGCTATCACCTGGCCCAGAGTGATAGCCAGAGTACATGTGTGCTCTCACAGAGCTGTGCTTGTTTCTGGGGGAATGTGATGTGTGGGTGTGTTTGTGTCTGAATGTGTGCAAGACCATGTGTGCACTTGTGCGTGTGCATTCACCTGTGAGAGTCAGAGCACTGTGTGAGGAGCCAGAGGAGGGCCAGGAAGACACGCAGAGGCCCAGGAGGGCTGGGGAACTCTCAGAAGAGGAGGGGTGAGGCCCCTAGCCTAGGGTGCGGGCCCTACCTAGGAGGGGGCCCTCCTTCCCACTGGCCGGTGCTGGGAGATGGCATGTGAACCTCCCTAGAGTGACCCGGGTCGCGTCACCCCTGTTCCGGGAGTGAGATTGGGAGTCCTCCCGCAGGCCTGGGGTCCCCACTGCAGGTGGCTGCCATCCTGGATGGTCTGACAGGCAGCTGAGTGACACGAATCCACGGACACTCCCACACACCGAGCGTCCTTGAAACGCTCCTGACAACACACTGACCTCAGGACCCGCTGGATTTTGCCTGCGAGCTCGGGAGGGACCTGAAGGGCGGCCAGGGGACAGGATCTGCAGTCCAGCTGAGCCTACACCCAGGGGCCCGGGCTGGCCACGCCCTGCCCCCCCATCCCTCATCCCCCGTCCCCCTGCCCCCCCCCCCGAGGCCCCTGCGGGCCGTGCGGCGCCGCCTTTGTCTTGCGCACCTGGCGGGGCTCGGGTTTCCTCCAGTCCGGGCCCCGCGCCGCGAACCCCGGAGGAGTAGGAGGCCCGCGCGGCGGCGGCTGGAAAGCAGGGGGCGGAGCGAGGCGCTCGCCCTCCGGAGGGGCCTGGGGAGCGGGGAGGGTTCCTCCGCGGCCGCGCCCTCCCGGAGCCAGCAGGTCCAGACCAAGCTCTACCTCGAGCAGCGGTGCCGCCGCACCTGCATTTTCCCGGGGCCTGTGGGCAATGTGGGGAAAATAGACGGGTCCAGGGAGCCGTAGGACTCGAGGACCCCGGCGGCTGAACCTTGCGGAATCCTACTGTGACCTTCCACCGGCTGCCTCGCAGGTTTTCAAATGTGTCAACCAGAGTGTACACCTCTGTCCCTAAGCTACACTCGGAGGGACAGGATTGGTACTCTTGGCTGCCCCAGGACTCAGAGGCTGGGGGGTCACACCAGTCCCTGACTATGCCTAAGGCCCAAAGCCTCTCTAGCATCCCAGCCTCTGACCTCACAGGTCCTCTCACAACCTGCCAGCCCAGCCCAGCCCAGCACATTAGAGTGGACCCAGTTCCCCTCCCCAGGGAAGGCTGGCCTGCTCCGCACCCCAGGTAGCATCCACCTGCACCCCCAAACAGCCCCCACCCTGTTTCTCAGCTCTATCCACTCCTGAGCCCTGGCCCTTGTGCCACCTGGCCCACACCACAGGCCACCCTGCCCCAGTTGACCAGTGGACAACTGACTCCTTTCAGCCTCACTGCCCCTGCCAGCCCCCTCTATGGATAGGGGCAAGCTCAGCCCAGGCCCAGTCACACACCCTAAGTGCCCTGCTTTTTCACCTGGGGTTTGGTTCCTGACACAGAAGGACTGTTTCTGATTTTAAAATGCAGAAGTCCTATTTCCAGAAGTCAGCCTTGTGAGCAGTGGTCTATGTGTCCTGTTCCCTACAGTTCAAGTGGGAGAGATACGGAAGGCCTGGGCCCCCAGGAGGGCCACAAGAGCCTTCTTTACTGGCTCTGACGTCACTGACTACAGTGTGGCAGCTTTGGACGAGTCTGGTAGGAGCCCCGACAGCCTGGAAACAGGGCAGATGCCACCGGTCCTCTCCCCAAGGAGGGCAATGGGAGACCCAGAGTCCCTTGGCAGCTGCCAGCCTGGTTGTCAGAGTGGTCAGAGGCTGAGTTGAGACCCGTGGAGCTTGTGGTGACACCTTGGAGATGAAAGACCTTGGAAGCTGTGGGTAAAGTCAGTGGGGCACCCACTGAGGGAGGAAGGTCAGTGGTCAGGATGGGCTCCAGGAAGCCTCATCTCTCAGCGAGTCCCTGTCAGGAACAAGCTGTGATCATGAACATGCTGCCAAGATGGACAGATTGGCAGGGAAGTAAGAGCAGGCAAGGATCTTACTAGGTGGAACAAGGGCAGGCGGGAATACAGAGGTTGCCTAAGGCTAGGAGAAATAAGGACTCAGCCAGCCCAGAACGCTGAATACCAGCAGCATAGACAGGCCCAGGGTCTTGACTCATAACAAGAGTGCCCAGGAGGGACTCTCCATGACAGAGAAGGGGGAGAGGTTGGAGACTGCACAGACAGGCTGGGGCTGGAATGGAGAGGACCAGGTCTGCGGGGCCAGTGGGGAGACCAGCCCCAGTTCCCAGTCTCCACCCCATCCTCTCAGACCTCCATGGTCAGCAGATCTCCTCCCACCCTTCCTTCAACGATCTCCGCAAAACTGGGGTGATTGCTCTGGGGGGCCCCATCCCTGCCACCAAATCTCTACCCATCTCCAAGTGCCCCTTCTCAGGGCTGACTCTGCCGGTGCAAGCCTGAATGCCTTGGCCCAGCTCTGGTCTCCTGAGAGAGCCCTAGGGCTCTGCAGTAACCTCCCTTAGACGGCTTCAGAACATGAGGGGTTAGTGTCTGCCAGGGTCATGCCTAGAACTCAGGGGCTGATGACCCCCTAGTTTATCCTGCAAGGCAGCTCCTCCTGGTGTCACAGAAGGGCAAGGAGTGGTGGAGGGAGTGGAGACAAGTTCATTTAGAAGTACAGGTGGGATGGGGGCCTGATGCCGGGAGCAGTTGGGACAGGAACCCCAGATCTTATAGCCCGGTTTGGACCACACCATTCACATCAAGCCACTGTTTCTTGGGAGAAAACTTACACGTGTCCAATAAGGAAGACAAATTTAAAACAAAAGGCAAAAATTAATCACGTCATCTCTTTCAAGAAACAAAAGAGACTCTGCTGCAAGGAAGCTTCCCTCCTCCACCATGGGAGCAAACCCCAAACACTGCTGCTTCCAGGCTGCCCAGAAGCACTGGTGCTACCTGTGTGGCAGATGTCCATTAAGGGTTTCCATGAGTTCCTGGCACATCAGAACCTCAGGTCCCTTCTCAGGAGGCAGTGAGGGCTCAAGGCAGACACTAGGGTCAGTCACATAGTGGAGAAATTGAAACAGTAAATCGCAGACAGTGGGGCTATCTGCCTTCCCATACTCCCTACCCCAGGGCCCAAAGCTGAGGCCAGGGTGGGTGTCATGCACTGGTCAGCTGGCAGTCTCACAGTGAGGCAAGTGACACTTATCCCTGTGAGTGCCCACTGGGAAGGACACAGCAGGGACACCAGATTGACAGCCCCACCAGAGCCCCAGGAAGTCAGAATACACAAGAGTTTGGAGGTGGGCCTTTGGAGAGATGACCCTTGCCCAGTTTGGCTGGTGTCTTTGTAGAGAGGACACACATAGACACATCAGGGCTGAGCACAGAGGAAAAAGACACATGGCTAGGTGAGGAGATGCAATCTCCCGACTGAGAAGAGACACCTGAGAAACATCCCACCACACCAACCTCAATCTTGCCTGTTCCCTAGGACTGTGAGGAAGTGAGCTACTATTTTTTAAATCTCCAGGGGTGGTACTTTGTGATGGCAGTGGGAGCTGGTACACACTCCAGACTTGCCAAGATCAGACACTTTTGATCTTTTTTGCTGTGACTGATGCCCGCTGCTTTTGCTTCTCCCTTTTAGCTGGCAGACACTTCTCATGGAGGTGCAGTCCCTGTCCCCTGACCCTGACCTTGACACCCATGGCTCATGGCTGCCCAAGACACAGCACCTGTCTGGCCAGCTACTTCCCTCCTGCCCAAACCCCCAAGGACCCTGTCTTTGGTGCCGCGCCAGGTAGCTGCTGCTGGCCAATGAGCCTGGCCCTCTTCAAGCCCTGAATGTGTGGAGGGCTCACTGGATGCCTGACCAGGCCTCACCCATTTCCCCCAGAGTTTCTAGGCTTTCTTGAAAATATGTAAGTGCTCTGAGCATAGTATTGAAAAAAAAATTTTTTTTTAATACCGAGGATCAAACTCACGACCTTGTGCTTGCCAGGCAGGCCTTGTGCCACTCAGCTAGATACCTGGCGTATAATATTGATTTTAACCACATGTCAATGGCATTAAAAGATTTCCTCACATCTGAGGAATGTTTTGCTCTTTCCAAGTTTTAATATGAGCACAGTAATGTGGTTGTGAGGAAATCTCTATTGATGCAGAGTCTGTGCAAGTAAGGAGAAAACTTAAAAAAACCAACCAAACCTTGAAAGCCACAAACTCGCCAGGCATAGTGGTACATGCCTATAATCCTCAGCTACTTGGGAATTGAGGCAAGAGGACCACAAATTCAAGCCCAGCCTAGGCAATTTAGTGATTTAGCAAGACCCTGTCTCAAAATTTTAAAACAGGGCTGGGGTTGTAGTTTATCATGGAAGGCCTGCGTTTGATACTCAGTACTGGAAAGTAAAAGGCCCCAGAAACTTTTGGTGAAAGAATAAGTCGCAGATGTTACACTAAGGAGCAGGAATTAAACTGTCACGCATGCCTACAACAATGCTGGAGGACACTGGCAGGACACTCAGCTCCAGAGGGAGTAGGGGCAGTGCCTGGGTTCTGTTTTCAGCCCTACCGCCAGCCCAGCGTGAGCATGCAATGGCATACTTCAAAGCCAACTGTCCTCTGTTTGCCTTTCTTGGGGAGCTCCAGACAGACACCCTCCACCAAGGCATGGAGCAACCCGAGAGAGGAAGCCTAGGACCCAAGGACATCTGGTCTGGGGATAGATATCACAGCATTCGGTGCTGCCTAGGACCCAGGGGGAACTGGCCAGGAAGTCTCCTGGGAAAGCCACGTGGGGGTCTGGGGAATGAATTAGTAATGAGTTCAGGATGAACCAGGCAGGCAAGAAAGAAGGCAATTATTAACTCTGGAAAATAGCACAAGTGCTGTGGGCCCTGCATGAGTACAGAGCTCATTAGTGAGCATGATGGGAATGGGTAGAGATGAGAGGAGGCCTCTGTCTACACCACACCACCAGGATGCCATCCTTCACCAAGCAATAGGAGAAAGTCTCATGAGACCTGGGCAGTCGGGAAGCCCTGGCTTGGGGTAGCATGGTGGGTGACAGGAGGCTGTGTCTGTCTGGGTCATGTGGTGAAATGTTTATCTCCTAAACATGTGAGTGCAACTCTGATAGAAAGTAGAATTAAAGGTTCAGTTAGTGCACTCTCTCTGAGGCCTAGTGGTCTCTAAATGGTTTCAGAGACCTAGAATTAAAGGTGTGCTGAGACTTGGCACAAACATCTCTGGTCTCTGTTCTCCTTCCAAGTCCCCTTCCCCAGTGCTGGTGCAGCAGTGGTCGCCATGGCTCCACTTGTCTTGGTAGTATTGGCAGGGTTTTCCTGTAATGGGATCTTCACTTGCCTCAGCTTTCTGTTGCCAGGCAAGGATTCTGCTGCCTTCTGTCCATGGCCGAATGCCAGGGAGCCTCTGTGTCTGAACCCTGATCACCATGTACCCCAGGAAACAGGGACTCCCCATGGGCCTGAATTTTGGCTGTTTTGTTGTTGTTGTTATTGTTTTGTTTTGTTTTTAAACAGGGGACTGAACCCAGGGAACTGAACTGTATGCTAGGCAAGTGCATTACCACTTACATCCCCAACACTTTTTATTTTGAGCCAGTGTCTAAATTGCTCAGGCTGGCCTCAAACTTGCAATTCTCCTGCCTCAGCCTACCCAGTAACCTCCCTGTCCTGCTGCATTTCAGTTTTTAATAAAGCCAGCTGAGGATGTCTGGCTCTACTCCTGTGATTCTGGTGGGCGACTCCGGCATACACATACTAACTGGATAGAATAGGTGTGGCTCCTCCTTAGCACTCCCTGGGCACTGGCTGGATGCCACTGGGTCATAAACAGGCCCCAGGGACAATGTAAGACCTTCACAACCATGTTACCCCCCAGGAAGCTTAAAACCCAAAAGTATCACAGAAGTCTGGGACTCCAGCTTCTAAGGGGACATGTGGATTATCCATAGCCTTTCTCTAATTTCCCACAGGCCACAGCCCTGAGCAACTGGTACAAACCTTCACTCAATTCTCTAAGCTACTTTTCAACACCCCAGATCACAGTGCAGTTCTCCCAGCACCCCCAACACACAGCAGAAAGTGAGGCAGAAGACCCTGCCACCTCCCCCTCAGGCCTTACTTGCACCAGCTGGCTGGGAAAACAGATCTGTGGGAGGTTGTGGAGCTCCAGAAGAAAAGCGTTCCAGAGTGGGGGCTTTGGGGCTGTTCAGAGGCAAATCAGTCACCCCCGCCCAAAGACTGCTCCCGAGCACTTCCCATGGGACCCCTTGGAGCCCAAGTCCTACCTGGTCCCTGTAGGCGGGTGGCTGCTGAGTGGGCCCAGCTGTCTTATCACGGCCTGGCTGGGCGGAATGCGGTGGAAACCTTTGCCTGGTACAACTGGCTGCTGCTCTACAGCCCAGGAATTTTGTGTTGAATAATTTTTAACTTCTCCTTTGAGAAAAAACCAGGGTTTGTGTATAGTGTCCATCTACATAGGAATGCTAAAGGGTTTTCAGTTAAAATAAAAGACCTCATAATGCCAAGGAAAACAGAGAATAAAGGACTACAAAAAGAACAGAAAAGAAAAGCAGTCCCAAGGTTTACGGCCCTGCAGCATCCACCTTAAGGATGACACCTCTGATGGGGTGTGTATGTATGTGTGTGTGTGTATGTGTGTGTGCTCTGGCAGGGTGGAGACGTTCCCTAGTGTACCTCTAGATGCACTGCTGGTTCTGTGGCCACTCATCCCACCCATCTTATGCCTCCCAGCCCAAACCCAGAGCTCAGTCCTGAAACTTCTACAGAGTATCGATCTTTAGAAACTGCAGCCAGCTTTCACAGCCAGTACCCAAGGGTCTACCCTGGGGTCTAACTGCAGGCAGAGGCCCCACAGAGCTCCACAGCCTTGTAGCCACCAGGGAGGTTAACCACTTGGCCAGCCCTGTGCCTAAGAAACTAGAGCTTAAAGTCTCAAACTAGACTTCTCTTTCAGAAAGATCCTCGCTTATGCCAGATAGGATAGGGTCTCTAGGGATACCTACCCTCTAGCTCACCAGAGTCCCCACAAGGCCTATAAGGGTGGGCAGTGGAGCTGGCTCTGTCCAGCCACATATCATAACTTAGCCTCTCTGTGTACTGATGGGCAGGAGTCAGAGGGTCAGGTGTAAGCTGCTCTGAGGACCCTTCATTGGCATCAGGATCCCAGAATCCACATAGCCCTGGGCCCACACGCTTTGTGCTGACCTGGTGGTGCCACCACCCTAGGCCCACCCAAGGAACTGACTGTTGTGTACCTCCTAGAAACTGGCAGTGAATGGTGGGTCCATCAGGCAGGCTGCAGATTAGGAGGGAGTGGGGATCCTACTTCCTGTGGGCTGAGGGCTGAGGTTGTTGAAGTAGAGTCTGTCAGCCCCACATAGCACACCCTGGTTTTCTGCCATCTCTTCTCATTCGCCTACCCTCATGCCAGGATGGGGCGCTGCCCCTACCTGGCTCACCAGATCTGTTGCTGACTCCTCTGTCCACACCCACCCAGGCCGGGCAGCTTGGCTGCAAGCCGTTCCCTACCATCCCCTGCTAACACGCTGGATGAGTCTGCATGTGATGCCCCCAGCTCTCCGAAGCCTCTGCTGGTTTCTGTTTCCTGTGGGATCACAGATTCCCTGCCTCCCTGACCCTGTTTCAACATCCACTTCATTCATCCCTGTTGGCCCAAAAGTCTGGATTTCGACTACTGAATGCACCCATGTTTTTCTGTGGTTCATGGATGTGGACCTTGGGTGCAGCCCTTTCCCTGCCCGGCAGGCTATGTGGTCCTCCCTGCTGCTCTGTAAACCGGAGGAAGCGCTATCTAGATGAGCCAGGCCCACTGGCTCCAGGTTATAATCCAGTTTCTGACTTTATCTGGCTTTTGGGGCTCTGACCCTCTTGAGGGCCTCAGCAAACTGGGTTCATCAGCCCAAGTGCTATTTGTATCTGTTGCTTTGTTGTGGGTCCTTGACACCTGAAGAGCTAGCTCCCCTCTCTTCTCTGCCTTAAGGTTTAGTCAGTTTTGCCTTTTCATTCCATACATTTTAGGGCAAATTTATGTAGTTTCGGGAAAACAAAAAAACCCAGCTGCAATTGTGACTAGGATTGAATGGAAGTTCAGGTAAATTAGGAAGAGCTGGTATTGGAACACACAAGATACGGCGACTTACCTGCCACCCAATGCAAGGACACCATGACTCACATGCCTTGAGTTCTAACGATTTTAATGGAGATGCTACTATACTCACATGTGTTGATTCTTAGACACTTACTGCTTTTTTTTTTTTTTTTTTTGTACCGGGGATGGAACTCAGAAACTCGCACTTGCCAGGCAGGCACTGTGCTGCTGAGCCATAGCCCTGGCCTGATTGCTTTTCTTGATACTGTGAATTCAATTTCTTTTTTTTCTTTTTTCTTTTGGTTCCAGGGATCGAACTTGTGACCTTGAGCTTGCCAGGCAGGTGCTTGTGCCACTAAGCTAAATCCCAGCCCTGTGAATTCAATTTCATTCCTAATTGGTTGTTGCTGATTTTGTTTGATTTGTTTTGTTTTTTGAGACAGGGTCTCAGTCTGTAATTCAGGCTGAACTAGAACTAATGGCAATCCTTCAGCCTAAGCTGCCTATCAGACTTTTTTGCATTAAAAAATTGCATTAAAAGCTTGGGGATGTGACTCAGTGATAGAGCTCTTGCCTTGCTTGCTCAAGGTCCTGGGTTCAATCCCCAGAACCACACACACACAAAAAAAGTTGAGGTGAAATTCACATAACGTACAACTGATCATTATGAAGTGAACATTTCAGTAGCATTCACTGCATCCATAATACTGATAGAGCTGGGGTGAGCCCCTTACACTCCAGCCCTGTTGCTCCAGTCAGCAGTTGTCCCTATTCTGCAGTTTCTGTAAATGGAATCACTCACTACATAACCTCTAGTATCTGACTTCTTTAATACTATTGCTATATTATTGTGGGAATGTTAATATAACAAAATTCACCATTCGAACCATCTTGCAATAAACAGTTCTGTGACTTCAGGGCATCCACAGCACTATGCCATCACCCTGCCTCTAGCCAGTCAGACTTCTTATCTTCCCAAACTGTGACACTGCCCATTAAGCATGGATGGCACTTCTGTTCTGTCTCTGTAAACTCTACAGCTCTGGGGACCACATGCCAGTGGGTTTAACAGGATGTACCCTCTGTAACTGGTTCATATCTCTGAGCACAGAGTCCATGGTTGGCCAGTTGCAAGGCAGAAACAATATGGTGTGATGACATGGCAGAGAAAAACTGCTCAACCCACAGGAAGTTGGAAGCAGAGCAAGGGACAATACCAGAGAGAAAGGGGCCAGGGAGCAGACATGGATTTCTAGGTCATGGCTCTGTGACCACCCGACATGCCCAGAAGTCTGCTGTATTAACCCCAGGCAACTCTTAAGCCCATCCAGTTGACATCCAGCTTAATTTCCCACCCCTGATTCTATTAGCCTTTCTGGGTTGAGGACTATACTTCCTGAACATTCACCTTGGCTCTGTGCTCTTCACGCCTCACACATCCTCTTCTCATTCTGTGGAATGCGTCTTTAAGGTTGTGTTGAACAGCAGCTGTGGTTGGGAGCACCAGGGCCTCATCCAGACCTCAGGAGAGTACACTGAAGTTCTCATTCAGAGTTCCTTGTGGGGTTGAGTTTTGTATACTTTGCTATGTTAGCAAGTACCCTTTCTACCCCTAGTTTGCTAAGAGGTATTGTCTTGTTTCATAGTGTTTTATTTTGCAGGAATGGAGACTGAACCCAGGGCCTTGTGCATGCTAGGCAACTGCTCTACCACTGACCTAAACCCTAGTCCTTAACTTTATTTTAATTTTTTTTTTATTTTGATACAGGGTCTTGCTAAATTGCCCAGACTGGACTCAAACTTGTGATCCTCTTGCCTCAGCCTCCTGAGTAGCTAAGATTATAGATATGTGCCCCTGTTCCAAGATTGAATATGGTGCATGTGAGTGTATGTGGGTGGGTGGGGGTACTGAGAATTAAATTCAGGACCTTATCCTGAGCAACAACCCCAGCCTTTTTCTTTTGAGTCATGGTCTCACTAAGTTATTAAGTTACCAGGCTAAGCTCCAACTTTTTATTTTCTTGCTTCAGCTTCCCAGAGTGCTGAAATTACAGGCATGTGCCACCATTCTTGATGTAAGGGGTATTTTTTTTTTTATACCAGGGATCAAACTCATGACCTTGCATTTGCCAGGCTGCTGAACTATATCCCTGGCCCTAAGGGGTATTTTTAAAAAAAAAAACAATAAGTAGATTTTGAAATTTATTAAAGTTCTTCTGCATCAGTTGAAAGGCACAGAGGCTGTCACAGCAGAAAAGCAGCACAGATCTGGGGAGATGGCATCAGGGGAGTGACCTGACTACTGACCAGGAAGATGAGGCAGTGGGTCAGACCTTAGGGGCAGTGGTCCCAACAAAGTAACAGCAAAGACAGTGGCAAGGACAGCAGTCCTAGGAAAGAAGGCAGCAGGGTGGGCCAGGGACTTGAAGGGCCCAGGCAGTGTGGAATCACATGTAGAATCACAGCCCTGTCCCCAAGCAAGGTGGCAACTAAGTCCTGGACAATCAGAGACCTGTTCTGCACCTGATAGCAAAGTGGTGTGGGGCCAGGTGGCCTGTGGCCATGTCTAGCTCTCTGTCTTCTCTGTTCACAGTGACCTCATCGGATATGCAGAGGACAGGAAGGGTTAGTGCTAATCAGGGCTCTGTCGAGTAAGCTGAGGTATGCAGCATGGTTTTTCTCCGCCCACTAGTGAATGTGGCAGCAGGGACACATTTGGGCAATGGAAGGGTGTAGAGAAATGTGCATGCCAGACATGGGTATGCACACATGTGTGTGGTATCTCACGCTCCCTGAGGACCAGACAGTCCTAGGTTTGGTAAATGTAGTCTGGGGAACAGCCTGGTTATCTGCAGTGCAGGAAAGCTTGGCTGGCCAAAGGTCATGATGCAGAGTTCAAAGTTCAGCCCTCTCTAGAAGGCACAGAGTAGCAGCTGACTCAGAATGAAAAAAGCTCCCCAATCCCTCAGGGCACCCCAAGTTCCTGTGATCTCAGAAGACTGCTGGGCATATATCCAAGTTACTGTTCTTTCTGTCTAACATGGGAGGAACTTTTTTTGTGCCCTGGGTTTTATATTTCCCTTTAGAACAAGGTCTTTTTAAATTTTCTGAGTTGGCCTCAAATTTACAATCCTCTAGCCTCAGCCTCTTGAATGCTGGGATTATGGGTGTGTGCCACTGGATCTAGCTTCCTTGAGGACTTTTTTCTGTGCACTGATTAAAAAAAAAAAAAAAAAAAACCAAAATCTCAGGGCTAAACTATGTGCTGTACCCCTTGCCATGGAGGCTGTGAGGGGAGGAGAATGCTCCTTGTTACATATTCACCAGACAGTTTAACCACTGAGTAGTGGTGTAACGTGGCCAGCATGGGGTCTGCCCACACTGGCTTGTAGGAGAAGAATGGGGAGCACCCTGTCACAGTTCTGATTTGGAAATCCAGGCAGCAGATTAGCCTAACACCTGGGCCAAGTGATGGCTATTGTGACCAGATGCTGCTCTGACTGTGGCCACATGGGCTTTACAGACAGATGCAGGTCCTGAGGCCAGGCTACTGAGGTCCTAACTGGAGGATAATGCAGGCTACTTGCTACTTCTCTGAAGGACCAGGTGAATCACAGAGCAACATTCTGGCCTGCCCAGCAGATTCCTACCTTCTAGAGATGATGGCACCTCTCCCACCTCCTATCCCAGGTTCCTACCCACTTCCTGTTTTCCTATGGTGCCTGAACTGACAGTGGGAGTTTGGGGGCCTCTTATGCTTGAGAAGAGGGTCCACGTGTGTGGCTACACTTCTACTTATCTAAATGCCACAGGCACCTTGTTTGTGCGGTGACCTTGGTGAACTCAGGGACCTGCTCCATCAGGGAGAGTCTTGCCTGGAAGTCACTCCTAGTGTCTATGCTGTTCCACTTGGCTCTGGGAAGAATGTGGGAGGACCACAGTGCAGGGTCTTCCCAACCAAGGGCACCTCCCTCACAGGTTGGACTGTCTCTTCTGCACAGAGATGGCTCTGCCCATATCCGGTTCAGGTCTGTACTGAGTGCTACCCAGCCCCAAGTGGCCCTCAGGGCCTCCATCCTGCACAGTGAAGCCAGGTGCCACCACAGCCATCTTACCACCAAGGTCAGGGATGGGGACCCCACCAGCCTGAGTCCAGGGCTTGATCCTCGCAGTCCCTCACTTGTAAATAGAAGTTTGAGGGGTTACCAGTAGGCCCTGAGAGGTCCCAAGGTGCCCAGGGCTATGGGATAGCACTATAGGATGAGGAGAGCACTGGCAGGCAGACTGTTTACCCAGCCTGCAGGAGGCCTCACTTTTCACTGCTCTAGTCTCATGAGCTGAAGTTGCTTGGGCCCTAAGCTCTGCTCTGTAACACCAGTACCTCCCTTATTGCATTATCAGAACACAGAGACCCAAGATCTGGCTGGCGGCAGGGACATCAGGGTCGTCTTGTGCTGGCATAGGCCACTGTGTGGCTCCAGGCAGCTTCTTTCCAATCCCTTCTGCCCAGGGGCCTCCTGCCAAGCAGATGTCCCTGTTGCTTGGCAGTGGCCCAGAAGCTGGGGGCCTTGGGTACCTATGGCCCATGGCCATTTCCTTCCTCCTTGCCCACAACCATCCCAGGGCATCCGCCACAGCCGTTTGCTCCTGTGCCGCCCACAGTGAGAAGCTTTTTGTGGCCTTCGTCCTGGCAAGCCCTTATTTGCCAAATAAATATTTTCCCAGGGTGGGGTTGGTGCTCAGTGTTAAGCAATAAATGGGCCTGAAGCTGGAGCTATGGCAGCACCACAGGGGCCCAGGCTGCCCAAGAAAACACTAAGGGAAAGCAGACCGGGGTTTCTCCAATGTGGTATACCTGTGACCCAGATGGAGTCAGAGACTCAATATCAGGCACAAAGACCCCAGAAAGCAGAGCCAACCTGCTCTGAGCCTCAGCCAGCATATGTAGAATGTGTACTTGCAGGGGAAGCCCCAAGCCAAGGGAAACTGGCGATGGGAGCGTATGAAGCTTAGCACATTGGGAGAGCAGGACAGCATGAGGCTCTGGACAGAGGCCACTTGGCCACCCTATTCTGAACTAGCTGGCATTTTATATTGCACCTACTGCTGTGTGACAAGCATGCCCACACATAGTGGCAGACAACAGACATTTTCTGTCTCTGTGTCTAGCTCAGGAACCCAAAGTGGCTGACAGAGCAAGAGGCCATGAGGGAACAGGCCCACCATGACCCAAGAGCTCAGCACATGTGTAGCATGGGCTCCAATTTCCCATCCCATGGGGCTCTGGGCTGTGTTCCTGGGAGCTGTCTGGAGAGAGCATCTAAGACAAGGACACTGGCCCCCTGACTCCAGGCTGGAGAGGGGTCTCTGTAGGCAGGACCTGCCCCCTGTTCTGTTCTGCTTACTTTCCTCCTAGAAGCTGCTCACTTCCCCTGTGGATGGTTCCAGCTTTCCTGAAGGACAGCAGAACTGCCTCCAGGGCAGTGCCTCATCCAGTTTGTTCTAAGGGTTCCTTATGATTTCCATGAAAATCGCTCCACTCCTCATCTGCCTATGGCTCATGTGATTAGAACCATGCTCAGCACCACAGCTTGAGATGCTGCTGACTTTCCAGGGTCCCCAAAGCAGGTCCACACACTTCAGACCTTGGGTGTACACAGCAGCATCACGGGGTTAGGGTGCAACTACAGTAGCTGGGAGAGCTGCTGTGGATGTTGGG
Source organism: Hydrochoerus hydrochaeris (assembly GCA_004027455.1). NCBI lineage: Eukaryota > Metazoa > Chordata > Mammalia > Rodentia > Hydrochaeridae > Hydrochoerus > Hydrochoerus hydrochaeris. Next base: position 24,502 of record PVLA01001554.1, on the reverse strand, counting down.
ACCTCCGGTGGGAATGAATAATTGGCCTAGTGCACTGTCCACTCTAGAAAGTGCCCTGGGCATGAGGCTTCCTCTGAAGGTCACATTAGGGTGAAGAGCAGAAGCTTGGGGTGTTGGGAGAAGTAACATGGCCAGCACTCTGGGTGTTGGTAAGGTTTTGGGGTCCCCAGAAAATGTGGCCTGCAGCAGGAGGGGCTGGGGTTGTAGGATCATCTTGTGTGGGGCTTTCAGGCAGCGCTGGTGACAGATTCAAGGTAGGGTCCTCTCTTGTTCCCAGGGCCCAGAGTGACCTAACTTGGTATGATGCCTTGGCAGCCACCCCAGAGCCTCTGCCCCAAGGCTTTCCTCCTTTGGTCCATTCCCTGCCTTGTCCTCCTGGAAAGGGGCGCCACCTACAGGCTCGCCTAGGAACTCCTCACAGGGCACAGAGCACTGGTGCCCCACCCCACCATTTGAGCCCCAGCCTGGGTGTAAGATCCACAAAGAGGGCAGGGCACCCCACCCCACTGCAGCTGCTGGGTAAGGAGGAAAGCAGTTGGGCAGTGGATGGCATCTGTCCCTAGCAGAGTGGTCAAGTCCGAGAGCAGGGAAAGGGGTCCTCTCAGCCCACCATGGGATGGGCAGCCTACAGCCTTTCAGGCTCACTAGCAACAAACAGGGCCCACCCTGCATCCTACGTGGCCCCCTTTCCACAAGCCAGAAGTCTGGCCAGATCACCTGTCTTCCCTGCAGCCCATGGCTCCAGAGGTCAAGCCCCTCTCACAGACAGTGCCACTGGGAGACAGCTCCACCCCAGCCACCCCACCCCTGGCCAGCTGCAGAGCTCTGCAGGACTTGTGATGTTGTGGCCCACCTCCTTCAGAGGACACAGGCCCCCCAGCTTCATACAGGACACTGGACTGCAGCTGAGAGCAGGGAAAGGGGCCTGGCTGGAGAGGACATTTGAAGTAAACACAACCATTAAGGCCTCCTAATTATGGCAGTTAATTGTGCTGGTAATTGAGCCCATTTGAGAGGTGCTGATGACTTTCACTTGCTGCTGGGGTGGGTGGAAGCCACCGGCCCTTCCAGTGAGGCTGGACAGGCAAGCAGTTCACATCTGGGTGGTTCAAGGTGCATGGGGTAGGTGATCAGGTGCACCCTGGGGGCTCCCAGAGCTGCCCGAGCCTCCCACCCAGTTGGTTGATCCAGAGGCCCCTTCCAGAAAGCTGCTTACGCCCTCTTCCTGGAGACAAAGGAGCCAGGGCTGCCAGAAAGACTGACCCTCTGGGAACAAAGTACAAATAATTGTGTCCCTGGAGGTCAGGAAGTCAGTGCACCTGGGCATGCCTGCCCTAGGGATGCAGCTTCCTGAAGTGATGCAATGGAATCAGTTCTATAGCCATCCCCAAGGGCCTTTGTACGGACCTGCTGCAGTGGTGGCTAGTGGTAGAGCTGGTAGGAGCTCTGCCTCAGTTTTTTCTCTTTGATATAGCAGATCTCCCAGGGACTGTAAACTCTCTGTACAAACAGTGTCACTGTAGGAAAAGGACAGAAGCCTAAACTGAAGGCCCAGCACATGGTCTAGGGGACCTGGTGGAACCTGAGGACCCCACTCCCTCCATTCGGCATGCTGTCTCACTGTCCCATCGTATGCCTACTGTCACCACTTCCTACAACTCTTTTGCTCCTCAGCTCCACCTTTAGTCTCCTCCTTCTGCATTGTCTATGGCTCCATTGGTGTCAGACACATGGAGTCACCCAGGCTGTGGCACTTATTGATGACTGGTTCCCTTTCATGATGTGTAGCAGTCCCCAGGGTGGCTGCACTCACCAAGAAAAACTGCTTCTGGGTTTGGGCTGTTATCAAGGAAGCTGCTTTGAGTAGGGTGCAGGGTTTCCAGGGAGAGATTGTGTCCTATAAGGAAGGCATTCCTGGAGGAATTGCTCCCTGAGTGGCCCTGATTTGTCACACCCCAGTGGCAGCACAGAGGATCGCTCACTTCTGCCAGCATGTGCAGGTCACCATGTTATGTCTCCCATTCTGATGGGTGTGGGGGCTGTCATTTTGCCCTGCTCTCTAATGGCCATCTAGGCTGTTTTTCGACAGCTTATTTGCCATCTGTGTGTCTTCTCCAGTGAAGGGTCCCCATGTCATTTGCCCATTTTCAAATATTTTAAACTATTAACTGTATTTATAAATGTAGTATGTTCTAACCCCTTTTTACATATTTTGAATTAACAAAACCTTCCCAACTAAATGATCAATACACACCTATACTAACTAAATATATACAATGCTTATTGCTAAATTTCCTTCAGTTTTCCAACACTGTGCATAATTTAGTTAACATTCCACTTTAAAATACCAAATCTGGGCTGGGTGTGGTAGCACATGTCTGTAATCCCAGCACTTGGGAGGCTGAGGCAGGTGGACTGCTGTAAATTAGAGGCCAGCCTGAACTATATAGTGAAACCTTGTCTCAAAAAGAGAAAAATAAAATAAAAATAAAACACCAAATCTAAGCAACATCCTCATTTGAACAGTTATTATGAGGAAATCTAGCCCTCTCATGGGACAAATTCCCTTAAATGAGTACTGATTCCATTTTAACACAAAACACTCTCAGTACATGATTCTCTAATTCCAGATGCTGAATTTGAGAAAGTGCCTACCCTTAGGGACATGAATGCTGATTACTCTGGAGATGTCTATGAGTCTCTGATGGGATTCACTGACCCCAACCCACCACCCACATGGCTCCCCTGGGATCAGACCTGGCATCCTCACCTGGGTTCAACATTTCTATGCCCTTAAGGCAGTAAATATATTTTGTTTTAATCTAGAGATTTTCCTTCCACTTCATCAGACCCTAAGTCCTTGTTTGTCACTAGACTGTGGAGTCTGGGCCTGTGGGGTTCCTGAGAACACCCGGGGGCCTTTTTCAGAATGGGAGTCCCAGAATACTAGTCTGACTGCCCGACTCTTAATTTTCCCCAACAGTGACAGTAGCTGCTCAGGATTCATCCACACCCAGCCTGTCACACAGAGAAGAGTGCTCAGCCAGCCAGTCAGGTTCGCAGCACCAGCCTGGGCCTGAGGGCCAGGGGCTTAGTGATGGAGGGTGTTGGAAGGACCCCCAAGATTGTCACTTCCCTGGGGCCAATCTAGCCTCTTACCTCTCACCACCCATCCAGAGGCTTTGGGTCTGGTGTCCTTCACTAATCAACAGGAGATAAGCCAGCAGCTGGCCCTGCACTCCTGTGAGTCCATATTCCTCCCCAGTGCCAGATGGCACTGCCCACTGAACTTGTTGGCCAGGATTTACCCTATGTATTCAGCAATATCCCCTTTCATGGGGGGAGGGGATTTTAAGGATGAGTGATTGGCCATAACACTGCTGGCACCAAATGGAGCCAGACACAAAGCTCCCAAACCCGTCCCTTGGAGCCATCAGTGGTGATGGTGTCCTGGAGGAGCAGGCTGCTCACTCAGCAATACTTATAGAATCACAGGTCACACAATTCATGCAACTCAAAAAAAAAAAAAATTACAGCCATTTGCATTCTCATTTATCAATGTCCTGCCTTATTCCAGATAGGGCAAAATATGTGGAAGACAAACTACAAGTTAAGAAAAGTAGGCATGACATCAGACATGGTATCACATAGCTAATCCCAGTAACTCAGGACATTGAGGTAGGAGGATCACAAGTTTGAGGCCAGCCTGGGCAACTTTGAGATACTGTTTCAAAACATAGTAAAACAGGCTGGAACGTAGCTCAGTGGTAGAGCACTTTCCCAGCATGCTTAGCCTTCAGTTCAATCCTCAGTTCAAGCCCAGTCCTCAAAAAAGCAAATGGGCGTGTGCAAATGTACTGACACTTGGAGCCCCCAAAGGATTCTACACTAGAGTCCTTCAAAGACATTTTGACTGTGCCTTTGAGCCTGGGACTTGCCCTCTTCCTGGACTAGCCACTCTGCCTTCTGGTCCCCGAGGCAGCTCTTCTGTTTGATGACACTGTCTCAGCCCTGACTGAAGATACATGGATAGGGTAGGGGCATACCACATTCACTGAGGGCAAGACTTCAAGCCAAGAGCAGGATATTGAACACTAAGTGTGATCATCAAAAGACAAAGGAGATAGAAAGGTCCTAGGTTGCAAAAGAGGCCCAACATCTGAGCTGCAGCAAGAGGGCAGGAACTGATAGGAGGAAACCCAAGAACCCAGAGAAGTTGGACCCACGATCCCCAAAAAGGAGAAAGACAAAATGAGCCCAAACCAGGTGCACAACCTTAGAGACATTTTAAATGGATGGAAATGGGAAGGGGAGTAGATCTTATAAGCTGGGCTGGGAGTGCAGCTCAGAGGAAGAGTCCTTGCAGGGCATGCAGGAGATGCTGAGTTCAACCCCCAGCACTGAAAAAAAGAAAGAAAAGGAAAAGAGATCTTGAAGGCCTCAAGAAAGGGAAGCAGGAGCCATGCACAAGTTGGTGGGTGAGGATGGAGCTGGAGGGTCCACAACAATGCTGGGTTTCCAGCTGGCTGAGGTGCCTGCCCACCATGGGAGATGTGTACTGACACTTCACACACACAGCACCCTAAGTCAAAGCATACCCCTTTCTCAAGAGATTCCTGGGAGATGGGGATCCCTTAGACAAGGGAGTAAAATATGAGGCCTCAGGCTCAGAGGAAACTCCAGGTACCCCCAGGATAACAACTGAAACCTACCGTTCCAGAGGACACCCAGGGAGGGGTGTAAAGATGCAGTGCAGAGACAAGCATACAAAGGACTACATAGTACATAAAGCTCTGTGTGTGTGTGGCACTGGGGACAGAACCCAGGGCTTCATGCTTGCTAGGCCCTTTGCCCTCAGTGGCTCTTCCACTGAGCCACCCCACCCCTTTTGGTGTTCCAAAACAAGGTTTCACTATGCAGCCAAGGCTGGCATTGAGTTCAAGATCCTCTTCTTACTTCAGCCTCCTGAGTAGGTGGGATCACAAGCATGTACCACCACACCTGGCCAGCCACACTGAGTAGAAACACACAAGGACACTCCCCGCCCAGAACCATGACATTGAACCCTCCTGATAACATGCACCTGGTGTTGATGACAAAGACTGAGTGAACTGGTCCTGGGAGGAGGCTGGAAACAAGACAAACACTGTTTTACACAGCAGTAAATCAGTATTTATTAATTAAAATTGGAGATTAAAAAAAAACAGTATAATTATAGCAGTGACCACTACTCACATTTGAAGTGCACCCCCCACCCCCGCCCCACCTCTGGGAAGCTGAAATTGAGAGCTGGAAGGATGAGGTGGGAGATAGGAAATTTTCAGCCTGTACAGATAGTGTAGCTAGAGGGAATGCAGCACAGGGAGGCCCCGGAGAACTCGGTGGACCCCAGACCAGTACATGTATGTGCAGAAACTGCACAGTACTGAGAATGGGGAAGAATCCCAGAGAATAAGTGGGAGTTGAAGAATGGGTGGGAGAATGAGCAGTAATCTGTCCCCAAGACAGACAGGAAAACCCCAAGTTCTGAGGAATAGAGTAAGTCGTCCTAGAAAGAAGTGATAAAAGACCTGGGGGCTGGTCGTGATGGCACAGGGCTCTAAACCCAGCATTCTGGAAGGCTGAGGCAGGAGGATCACAAAAATTGCAGCCCAGACTGGGCAATTAAGGGAAACCTTGTCCCAAAACAAAAAATGAAAAAAGGGCTTGGGGATGTAGCTCAATGCAAAGCTTTAAGTTCAACCCCTAGTGCCAGGCAAGGTGGGTATATACTGGGGCTGCAGAGGTTTTCTTTTCTAGGTAGCCCAGAGGCAGAAACCACACAAATAGAAATCCCACCTATCTGGTCTTACCCCACTGGGACAAAACCAGACCAGGATGCTACCTAGACCATGGCAGGTGGGGCTGGAGCCTCCCCATCCCGAGTCCTCGGAGCACCTAAAGCTTGGTACGTAGAGCCCAAGCAAAAGTGACTGAAGACGACTCGGAGACTCCTGACCCGTCAGACCGGCTCCACAGGTTCAGGACCGAGGTCACAGCCATTGTCCTTCAGCTACTCCTGCTGCCGGAAGTGCGGCCCGGTGGCTAGGTGCTCCGCTCTTCCGGGGTCAGCAGGAGGTCGCCGAACTCACTGGCCGGGACTCCGCGCTTGAAGCAGCTCCATGGCGAGATGGAGCTTCTCTGCTACCCCTAGGTGACCCGATCCTTCCCAGGGCTGCCTGGACCCGCCGCGGGCTGTAACTGGCGAGTGACAGGGCCACTAAGCCCAGAGGCCCACGCCGCAACTCTCCATTCCGCCCAGGGCCAGTGAGGTCCCCGGGGATGTCTGGACCTGATTCGCGTTCTTAACTTTCGAAGGAGCATCAGCTCTGCTGAGGGCGCGAAACCCAGAGACGCCTCGGGTTAGGTAATGGAACCCCACCTCCATCCCTTGCCCACAGTGAACCTGGACCGAGTCTTACATCCCGAACCCCACACCCGCCTTACGCGAAGCCAGCACTGCACTGGGCTCGGTGGCTGTACGCTCCCAGCGACGCTCAAAACGGCTGCCACGCACGGTATCCTGGAGAATGTAGTCCCCATTCTTCTCCAGACGGGACGAAGTCGGTACAGACTACAACTCCAAGGTGTTCCTTGCGTGCCTCCTTTAGTATCGCGAGAATCAGGGGTCTGATGCAGCAGGCGGGTTCTCGTGAGGACTGCCGAGAGTTGTAGTTTCTGGCCCGAAGCCACCCCGGCCGGCGCCCGAGGAAGGCGGAACAGAGACTACAAATCCCAGGGAGTGCAGCGCGGCAGCCAGCAGGGCGGGGAGTAAGAAAGAGGAATCAGCCGGCGCGGGGTGAGTGAGCTGCCGGGTCCAGGTGCGGCCCTTCGGGGTGGAGCGGAGCGGGATGGGGGCGGAGGCGACCGACTGGATTTAGGCTGTTGGGTGGGGTCGCGCGACTCGAGGGTTTGCCTGGGCCCTTTCTTCGCGTTCTCGCCCGGGAGGCGCCGCGGGGGCAGGGTGAGAAGTGCAGTGCTGGTTCCGCGCTGATGGAGAAAGGGACAGGGAATGGAGGAACGGAGGGACTGCACAGCGAGAGTGTTCTGCCAGGTGTGGGGCTTTCTTTGGTTCGTTCGTGCCGCGGAGTGGTGCGGGGGCCCGCGTGTGATGTTCCGCAGCACCCGAGTGGTGTTCGCTGTGCAGTTTAAACGCGTGGTGTGGACACATTTCTTCAGCGGTTTGGCAAATGGAAAGCACCGCTCAAAATCTTTATGACAATTCTTAACTCTCTAGTCCTATGAAATTTGATGGTGTGAAGTTGTGCTTCTCCTATTTTTCCTTAGTTTTATTGTAGTGTACACAGAAGACTAAACCGAGGACTCCTCTTTCTCCAAGGTTTGTCTTTGCGTTGCTAGTGATAAAATCCAGGTTATCATTCATTGTAAGCACCCACTCTACCACGGAACTGCACTCCTGAGTTGCAGTTCCTTCTCTACCGCGTTAACCTGCAAACACTGTTGTTGGTCAAGGCTGTAGAGGGAGTTCAGTAATCTACCTGATCATTCTGGTTCCTGCTCCCAGTTAGGAGTCACTGAGCAGTATATTGTGTTCAACCAGATTATTAATGGCCACTTTAGAAGCGGATAGAAGGGAATAAAACTTGATTTTGCAATTTCTTTTGCCAACATACATGTCTTGCTGCCAATATTTTCCCAATAGCAGATGTTGTGATACCCAAGTTACCTGAGCCATTTGGTCTACAGGCAGAGTACCAGGGACCCCAAGACACCTGCCTCCTCTTCCATTCATTACCCTGGTTCTCCAGGTTAACTCTGGTTTGCCAGGTAACTCACTTAAAGAAAATCTCTGGTCACCATGGCACTGAGAATTCCACATCCTGGAGGTGGAGTCAGCTGGGTAGGCGCCTAATGGTCTGGTCCCACTTGAGACCCAGATTTATTTAGCACTGAGAGCCCAGATTTATCTTGGTACCTGCTACACACTTGTACAGACTGGAATATTATCTTACATGCAGTCAAATAGTTTTGAGCAAAAGATGAGATTTTAGATTGAGAGGCCTAGTGTTGTAGTCATGGGTTATGCAGAGAACAATAAGAATCAGGACGTGGAGTTTACAATATTATTTTTATGATGGTCACCTAGAGTTAACACAAGAAAATGCAGGAAATCTATCCACATCACTAAAGACATAGAGTATTTAGCTAAGGGCCTGAATCCCACAACAATGTCCCTCATGAGTCCAAATGAAGACCCAGTGCTCACGACAATGCATCCCACGAGTCCAACTTGAGGTTCAGAGCCCACAAGAAGGACTCATGCCACTCTCTTTTATGGATCCGTGCTGGGAAGATTCCAAAGGTCATCGGTGGAAACTAGAAAGTCTATGCCAGCTGGGGGAAGGAGCTGTATTGATAGGTTGAGGGTTCTATGCTGGAGCCAAGAAGTCACACTCAGAACAAATACCGGGGCTGTCCTGAAAAGCACCGCAGCCATCCTCAGCGACACGGAGGCCCCGAGCTCTTCCGACAATAAGCACAATCGAGTACATGCCAGGAAGCCAGTGTGATGAGTTCATCCTGGAGACCAACTGGCACATGTCTTCCCCTCCGGAGCCAGGAAGCAATGCTCAATGTAAAGACTAGAGCTTCTCCAAGAAAACCAACAGCTCAAACAGCAACATGTAGGAGAACCCACAGTGCCTCAATGCACTAATGCCTTAGCGCACTAATGTGAATAGCTTCTCCTTCTCATCTACATTTATGCTGGCAACTCTCCTCAGGTGGAACATCTACACCCAGTGCCCTGCTGAATTAATTCAGTTGGCATTAAGTTGACCACCAGTTTTTAATCCATAACACCTGGGTTCATAAGACCTTGGCAGTTCTTTTTACTTGGCTCCTTTGCTTGCCGTGAAGATGATAGCAGTGCCTAGGGGGAACAGTGGTGCCTCAGCCTACCTGTGGTGTGCTCACCAAGGCTCACCAAAGCTGGCCACCAACTGCTACCTCTCCTTTCCTACAGTTGCATGGCAGCTGCAGTTACTGTTAGTGTCATGTGGGTGGTTGCAGTGGCAGGGTTGTCCTGCCAGCACCCAACCCTGAAATGTGAGATTTAAGAGACAGGAGAGACTAAATGGGAAATAAGAAGATTTTTTTTTTAAATTTTATTTTAAAGAGGGTAAAACGAAACAACAAAACAGAACAAAACAGATCAGAAGAAAACAATGTAAAAGACACAGATTTCAAAGCAAGACAACAATGTATCAACTAGTAATATCATGATGTTAATTTTCCCCCCAACTCTGTATTCTACTTTTTCTTGTTTTTTCTATTTTGTCTTGTTAATTTTCTTTTCTGTCTCTTAAAATAAAAAAAAAACAAGACAACAGGAGATCATCACTCTCTATCACATTGTGTCCTTTTCTTCTAAATAGGAAAATTTTATTTTTAGACATGCATTGGCTCAGCTGATAAATTCAGAATGGCTGAGTAGAGGATAAAGGACAGGTTCCAGCTTTTATACATTTGGTCATGGGGGTTGGGACTTGTGAGGAGGAGAACTAAAGCATTTTGTCAAGCTGTGACAGTTTTGTATTTTAGTGGCCCTGCTGAGACATAGCAGGATGTTATGGGAAGGGGAAGTTAACAAATTTCACTCACAGAACAGAAGTTACTCCCTTCGATATTTTCTATAAATGAGTTTTAGTAGAGAACATCACCATCATTATCATTTACCTTGTTATGTGGGGTGGGGTCCCTATTGGATAGAGGGAGAACTAATAACAAAAAGGAAAAGAACTTATGTTATTGTATCATCATGTAAAATCCACAAGCTGACCATGTGTGGACTGGTCAGTTTCTGGACTGACTCCAGCAGAGCTGTTGTTTCCATTAGTGTCCTGATCTTGTCACAGATAAGCTAGTTTAGTGGTCTGCCTGTCTTGGGCCATTGGTTTCAGCTGACTGTGGTGGGTTTCAGGGACAGTTCCTGTAACTTTAATAGCCATGAGGGTAGACAGAATTATAGGATGAGGCCCATCCCAAATGACCCAAACCCAGAGTTGTTAGATTTCATTTTTTTAACCTAAACAAAGTTCCCAGGTTTGAATGGGTGTATTAAGTCTGTCAGGCTTATGGGCACTTGCTCCTACACACAGTTATTAATATCTTACATGGCTATTCTAAAGCTTATATTTGTCTAAGGTCAATTTCCCTAATTTTTACAATGATTGCTCTAAATTTTACCTATGGTTGGGAGTGGCTGGCCATGCAAGACTATAAGGGAAATTTCCAGTTTGTTTGGTGGGAGAGCACTGGACACAGAGGAGGGGTGCACTAGGCAACATTTTTTCAGCAATTATTTTGAGTGTCTGGTTCATGTGCTCTACCTTTCCAGAGCTCTGAGGCTGGTAGGCTGTATGCAATTTTTATTTTATTTTTAACATCTGTGTGAACTCCTGAACTACCTCAGCCCAATGCTGGCTCACTGTCCAACCCTAAAGTTAGGGGCAGTCTGAATATTGGGATGATGTCCTTTAACAGAATTGTTGTCATTTCTAGTGTCTTTTCTGTCTGGGTGGGGTAGGCTTCTATCCATCCTGAGAAGGTATAGGCAAACACTCACATATATCGATAGCCTCCCACTGGATGCAGTTCAGAGGAGTCTACAAGTTTTCACAGGAGGTGGCACCTATTTCTTGAATACCTGTGGGTCAAGTGGGCCCTTGTCTCGGATTGTTTTGAGTACAGGTTAGGCATTCTTTACAAATAGCTTGGGTAATCGCTGTGGCACATAGAAATGATGTTTCAATAATATCTCCAATGTAGTCATTGACATGTGTATCCCTTGGTGGAATTTTCTCACAAATGTAGGGGCTGTATTTCAGGGATGGCCAGTCTCCCATCAAAAAATCCACCACCCTCCCTTGATATAATTTCCAGATTTTTTGGCAAACCATTCCTTTTCGTTTGGAGAGTAACTTAGGGTCTCCAGGAGAGGAAGGTCCAGGATGGGGGACATAGCTAGGGTCCCCCTTTGTGAGGCTGTCATAGCAGCTCACTTTACTTTCCTGTCTGTCTTTTGGTTTCCTCTGGCTTCCAGTCCTCTGGTGCCCTCTACAGTGTATAATGGCCACTTTTTGGGGGGCCCATATTATCATCTAAGAGCTGTAAAGTCTCTTCCTTGAACTTTCATCTATTTTCACCCAGCCCTTAGGAGCTCTCTTTTCATATTTTAAGTCAGTACAGATGTTAGCCTTATTGTCCTTTTGTCAGCACAAGAACCCTTGTCAAGGTTGTTGGCTCTGCCTTCTGGGCTGAGGCTGGCCCTGTACCACAGTCAGGTAACTACCGCATCGAGTCTTTTCATTGTACCCTTTTAGCACAACCATACAGTCCTAAAGGGGGACTTCCAGTTTGATTGGGAGCAGAGTGACCAGATTAAGTGTTTATTGTTTCTAGAGTTATGTGGGGATTTTTGCGTAAGAGCCCCTGATACTGAGTCTTTCTTGGACTTGATAACCAATGGTGTCCTATCTGGTCTATTAAGATTATAGCTGGGTGTGGTACCCAAATGATCCATCAGTGGCAGCTTATTACTGGGCCGAGGTATAAGTCAGTGGCACAAGTGCCTGCCTGGAAAGCATAAAGCCCTGAGTTTGATTCCTGGTACAAAAAAAAAGGTCAGCTTATTAACCTCCCACATCAGCAAGGTGGTGTGCCAGGACCCCATGCAGCTCCTGAGATTCTTGGGGTTAAGGACCAGTGAGAAGATGAGAAAAATAAAGAAAAGACAAAGCTGGGGTCAGGTGGAGCCCTTATCCTCCTGATGGGAGGAAAAGAACTGCTCAACCACTGTAGCACCTTTATTTATATACTGGGAAAGATGATGTCAATTTCAGCCCCTCTGCCTAGCAACCCATTGCTTGGCAGGCCTGGGCTCCTTGCCTTCTTGGTGCTGTAACAAGTTGTTTACATAGCGTGTTTTGGTCTGTCTTTTCTGGGCTGGCCTTGCTTTAGCCCCACACAAGTGATCAATCTCCAGTTTCAACTGCTCCCAACATATCCCTCTTTTTTGTTTTGTTGTTGCACAGGACAGGTGGTCAGTTGAAGCTGGAGGAGCTGTGTTGGAGAGCTCTGTAGATCTTTTTCTTTTTCTTTTTGAGACAGGGTCTCACTATGCAGTTCAGGCTGGCCTTGAGCTCACTTTGCAGCCCAGGCTGCTTCTCGAACTCACAACAGTCCTTCCTGCCTCAGCCTCCAGAGTGATGGGATTACAGTCATGAGCCACCACACCTGGCTAGATTTTTTTAAGTGTAGTCCAAAGATTTTAAGTCCCTGCATTCTGCAGTTGATACTCTGTGCAGCTGTCAATTGTCAAAAGGTATTAGTGATTTGAGTTTCTTTTATACCATATTACTTTAGCATTGTTTTATATACCTCCAGTAGTTGTACATTTTCTGCAGCACGTTCAAGACCAAGTTAAGATGAGACCTGTTTTAAAAACAATTTTTGTTATCTATCAAGGTCAGTTAAGTCTCCTCAAGAACCTTGGAACCAGCTATAACACCTCTTAGTTCTTCCGTCACTGTCAGCCATTCGGATGAGTCACAGCCATTGCTTGACCAAGTTGCTTTCTGTGAAACCTTGGGAGATCTTTTCTCCTGGTGACTCTCCTTGGGCATACCACACACCAGTGATCACTTTCCTCAGTGCTCCCACAGTCTTCTTGATCAGAAGACCAGGGACTCACTGAGTATAGGATGACACAGCAGAGGTTCTCTCATGTCTTGGGTCCTCATTGACCATGCAGGACTGGGGCCAAAATATTGGCTGACCTCTTAGCCCATCATCTCTCTATTTTTGGCCTTCAAACCTCAGTTGTTAAACATCCAGAAGAAAAGATTGATAACAGTATAATATAGTGAGAGGCATTATTATCTAAATATCAAACATCTTACAACATAAAATAGAACCATTATTTTTTAACAACAATAGCTGTTTTTTAACATTTGAATACCTGTAGAATATTAACAGTTATGTATTTTACATAGAAAATTAGAAATCAGACTATATACAATTTTGTAGCATAAACACCATGATGACATTTTGTAACACACTTGAATTTTCATTTTGACATCGAATTTCTCCTTTTTGGTTAATCATCCCTATCTAATATATAAAAGATGCCTAACTTGTTGATGTTTAGGGGGAATGTGGATCTCCTAAGCATTTGTTGAAGGCAGAAGTCTGAATCTGAACCAAAATTTTATCACCATAAATAATCTCTATTTTACATTTTTTTGAAGACTTGTTTATCTAGAAGCATGAATATATGAATACACCATGAGGTTAACAACAATCAGTTGTCATAACCATATGAAAACCTTTGTGTGGGCCTTTTTAAAATCAAAAACCTTATTGTATTATTTCTTTTGAACTATGTGAACATATTACAATATATTTACATAAGTTTAGTTGGGGATGCCTCCCATAATGCTATGGAGATCATTGGGGCCTCTAATCAATGAGCAAGAACTGGTAAAATGTTACCAGGTGGCCACTTTCTTATTTATCAATTGATGTCCATTCCAACAATCCCAACCCCAAGGGATTTTTGTTTAATCATTTTTATAATAATTTTTTCTTGAAACTCCAATCATAACATTATTATTATTATTATTATTTTGTCTTTTTGAGACAGGGTCTCACTATGGCAGTTCAGGCTGGCCTTGAGCGCACTTTGTAGCCCAGGTTAGTCTCAAACTCACAACAATACTCCTGCCTTAGCCTCTCAAGCGCTGGGATTACAGGTGTGAGTCACCACGCCCAGCCAACATACTATTTTTGAACAATGAGAGACTCTCAAGTTATGATAAGCAACAGTGTACATTACATTTACACATGACTTTAGCATCATTTTGACTAACTGAGAACCCAGGTGGAAGCATATTTTGTAATTCTGTAACTCAAATAAACCTTGATTAAATGATCTATAAATGCAAAAGGAAAATTGCTGAGTTCAAAACCAAAAGAACAGCTGTTCACACACGGACAAATGGACAAACATTGACAGACGTAAGCAAACACAGAATTGCAGAATTGTCGATGTCCACAAAAACTCTCCAAGTTCCTGGGGGCTATTTCATGCCCCTTTGCTGAACTAGCTTGCTTCTTATACCCTGTGTCCTCGGGGTCGAAACACCTGTCACCGCCAGCACCCCATGCCCTCAGGGTGTTTCTCAGGTGCTCTGTGCCACTTAGGCACTCCTGTACCTGCATTTGTGCTATTGGCTCCACATGTGTGAGCAATCACTAGCTCAGTGACTTCCAACAATAACATAACAGACTGGACATACAGACAGACAGACACACAGGCAGACTGATGAACATCTTATATAGTCAGAATGCACTCAAATATATTTCAGCCAAATTGAATTACATAAATTTTTTTTACAATTGTAGAATTTGTAATTTTAAATAGACTAGTCAAACTCTTATAAAAGAATTTGAAAAAGATAAAATCTTATCTATAGTTAACATGTATTTTTGTCATAGGACTTAGCATGCACTTCTATCATCTATTTGGACCTTTTTTGTTTTTTGTTACCATCTTCTGGGCATTTTGGGTCAATTAAGGTTGGTTCTAGCTTCATCCTTTTCTGTCAGTTGTGGTGTGGTCTCCAAGGCATCACTGTCATAGGACTGAGCATCTGCTTCTTGAGAGGTAAAATCAACTCCTTTTCTGGGTTTGGGTCCATGATACAGCCAGACAGCACACACTGGCACCCAGATAGGCCATTTAGCTTGTCCTGGAAAAAACGTAAGCATACCCTCAACCCCACATTAGTACTGGACTGGGTGTTTTTATTGTCCAGTATGAAGATCTTTCCAACAGACTCTTTTTAGCCTTTATTTGATTGTATTATCTTTCTGCTGTAGCAGTTACATCTTTATGGAGGATTTAAATATTTTAAATGGTATATACTGCCAAGAGAAATCTATTATGAGGTGAACTCTCCCCTTTTTTTAAAATTTAAATTGTGAGCACATTTAATCATTTTATACCTGAAGATTATAAAGACTTTGTGGTAAGGTATAGATTATATAGACTTTTTGTGGAAACTGCATTTTACATTTAGGTACCTTAGGCTCTCCTGTGACATGCAGGTGGTGCTCCTGCTGTGGGCTGGAGGCCCCACTGTTGTTGGGGATCTGAGCACCAGGGCAATGTAAACTTTTGATGCATAAAGCCTGTGCACAGGCAATGGGATAAACCAGGGTGGCTTGGGCAGGTCAGAGCCATGTCCCACCTCTCTAATAAGTATTAGAAGATCCAAAACCCTTTGCTTATTTGTAGATTTTCTAATTTTTGTCAGGGGCAGAATAACCAATTGAGCAATACAATAATCCAGGGAGATTTGAACTGTTTTAAATAGATTGAGCCATAACCCTGATTTCCCCTTGCAGCTGAATCGGGCAACATTGTTTCTTTACCTTCCTTTCTGGGCCAAACTCCAGGCTCAGTGGAGGTTTTGGTGCCCTCCCCTGCCTGGGGGACTGTGAGAAGTAGTGAGAGGAGCAGAAAGTAGCAGTTTCTATTAAATAACCCTTTAAAATCTGTAGAGGGCCAGCAAGATTTGTGTTGGTTTGTTTTTTTCCTGATTCTTTCTCTAAAATGCGTTTCAGTTTCCTCCCAAGTATATAAATTTACAATTTCTTCTTCTGGAGGCAAACTCAAAGAAATTTAGAAAGCTATGTAGAATCAGTCTATTGACAACTAAAATTGACTTTAAAAAGCAGAAGGGACCTAAATAAATGTAGAGTTACATTAATTGCTAATTTGAAACAAGTACCTCTGTAGTAAACAATTTTGAAAAAACAATGGAGTTTGAGAATTTATAAGACCCACTACACAGCCACAGTGAGACAGTGATATGCTGGAGCCAGCCTGTTATCAACTAGTGAAAGCCAAATGTTGAATTTTTAGAAGTTTTAAGGGTTAGTTGTTGTCCTGTTGTTTATTTGAAATTGTCTTTTGTAAGAACATTTTGTAAACAGAAATCAGCAAACCATGAATCAGGACCATATCACCCCTCAACCATTAGGAGCCTGCCAGCCAAGCAGGGCCCGGCCACCTCAGGGAAGCTGTCAGAGCTGTTACACCCCTACTTTTTGGTAGGGCTGCCACAGGCCCTGCTGGAAGTTTTTCTTTTGTAACAGTTTTGAAGTTACATTGAGTGGCCCAATGATATGGTCTCTGCACTTTGGACAGATAGTTGAAGGTTTTGTTGGACGGTTCAGTGGCTCAGTTAAGGTTATCAGGGTGGTGGTCATGCTGCCATATTTTCCCTGCTCAGGACTTGATTCTGAAAGTGTCTGGAGCCAGTTCCACTGTAATTATCTCAAGCTTAAGGTTATTAAGAGCCTGTCTAATCCAGATCCACAGAAGGAACATAAATACTGGAATCAAGCATACAACAACAGTTTCTTATACATTTGTAATTCTTTTGAATAAGTTTGTCTCATATTAGACAGCTGATATAATTAATACACCTCTTTTTTTTTTCTCTCTTTTTAGGGGAAGGGGTTTTTCTCAGGCCCTTTTATAACTGACCCTAGAGAATAAGGGAGTTTCAGGGCCAGGGATTTAGCTCACTGGCATAAGCGCTTGCCTTGTAAGCATGAGGTCGTGAGTTCAATCCCCGGTACCAAAAAAAAAAAGGTGGGGGGAGTTTCAGTGCCTCACTCTTTACACCTGATGAAGCCAATATTAATACACTCCAGTGATGGCTATTGACCTATACCAATGCATTTCTCCCTCTAGTTGCACACACATACATGAGAAGTGCCTCCTTGCCCTCAATCTCTTACTCCATCCATGTTTTGGCGCCGTATGCCGTGACCCAGTGCGGCTCCTGAGGTTTTGGGGGTTAAGGACGGGTGAGAAGATGAGAAACACAAAGAAAAGACAAAGCTGGGGTCAGGTGGAGCTCTTATCCTCCTGATGGGAGGAAAGGAACTGCTCAACCACTGTAGCACCTTTATTTATATACTGGAAAAGATGATGTCAATTTCAGCCCCTCTGCCTAGCAACCCATTGCTTGGCAGGCCTGGGCCCCTTGCCTTCTTGGTGCTGGAACAATTTGTTCATATAGCTCATTTTGTTCTCTCTGTTTTTTCTGGGCTGGCCTTGCTTTAGCCCCACACATGTGATCAGTCTCCAGTTTCAATGGCTCCCAAAGGTGGTGGCAACAAGTGCCTATAGCCCTGAAGCCATCCTTGTGCTACAGGGTCTGTTTTGACAAGTATACCATTGGGTGATGTCAGGATCCCATGATCTAGATTAAGACTCCTGTGACTCTTTTTGTTTGATTGTTTGTTTGTTTGTTTGTTTATGGACATGTAGAAAGGCAGGCTTGGTTATGTCTGACAGTCCTAAGGCTGGGGCCTGAGTCAGGGCCTCTTTGATTTGTTTAAATGTTTTCTTCTGATGAGGAGCGCCTTTTTTTCCCCTCTTTGGTGGCTTATCTGAATACAGTCTCCTTTTTCTTTCTTTTTCTTTTTTTTTTTTTTTGGCTTTGGCCTGTGTCAGTCTTTTCTATTGTGTTACCACCTCTGCTTGTAGCTGTAGCCTGTGCCTCATTGCCTTTACCTGTCAGTACTCCGGTCCCTGTTCAACCTCCTCATGAGTAAATTTAGTTTTTGTCTGCTGCTGTGCCTATTCTTTGTTTTCTCCTGTAGCTGGGCCATTGTTACATGTTTTTTCTGCAGGGTGTAATTTAGGCTTTCTTTGTTGTTGTTTTTGTTATCTGTATCTGGTGTGTTTATTCTGTCTCTGCTGCAGTCACCTCTCTGCCTCTGTGGCTTACAGTTGCAGTTTGTCCAGTGACTGTAGAGCCCTCTGCTTTTTGAGTTGTCTCAGTTTTAGCCGCCTTATGCAAGGCCAGTTTTGCTTCTGTTTGATGCTTGCATTGGTTCTCATCTGGCATTTGTCTCCACAAGTGTTTAGCCTTGTCTTATGCTTGTCGCTTTTGTGTTTGCCCCCTCCATCCATGTATATAGAGCCAGCAGTTTGTCCTTGGCTCTACCACGCTGGTGCTCAGTTGTCTTTAGCCGTAGGTGTGCCATGTGGATCTCTTTTTTGGTGTAGAGCCTGTTGTGTTTGGTTCTCTTCACATGTTGGGTCTTGACTTGGATCTCTGCCTCTGAACGGTGCTGCAATTGTTTTACTTCTTCTGAGATACTGTTTTTGGATGTCTACTGTTGGTTTTTTCACCATGTCATCTCTCCTTCTATGTGCCATTGTAGTTTTTGTGCTTCTGTCTCTGCTTGTACTTTGGCATAGGCATATATTTCTGTTAACTGTTTAGTCACTTTGTGTCTTTCTCCTGCCGGGGAGATTGTGTTGTCTTATGCTCAGCATGTTCTCAAGCTTCCTCAGCTTCCTCAGTCGCTTGTTGAGTTGCCTCGGTCTTGCTATGTGTAGCCACTCCAAGATGGTCATGTGTTTTCTTCCTCTGTCTTTAGTCACTTCTGGGCAGCCTCTTGGGCCAGCTTGAGCTGTTGAACTGGCTTGTTTTGTTCATTCTTGCAAGTGTTGTGTCTCTTTCACCTTGGCCTTGAGTTGCTCAACTTTCTTCACTGCAGCCTTGTGGTATCTTTGCAGCTTTCTCCTCAGCTGTCAGGCTCTTTTGTGTATGTTCTTCGGCCTCATGGCACCACTGTTTGTTTTGTTTTGTTTTTCCTCCACTGCCCCCTGTCACTGCTGAGCAGCTTCCAGTTTTGCTGGTTTCTTGCTGTGCAGTATGTTCTCAGCATTGCTGCAGATGTGTCCCAGCTCCAGTTTTAGCTCTATCTTGCTGGCAATAGCTTTCTCAAAGCTCACCTTCAATGTGAAGATCTTTTTTCTTTGTTGCTGTTTCCTTAGCGTATCCTGCATCAGCTTCTGTTGCTTGAGCTCATGCTTTGATGTCTTGTGCAGCTGGGTGAGGCGCTCCTCAGTGTCAGTCTTATGCTATGTTGTCTCTCTTTTCTCCCTGTGGCCCAAAAGCAATTTGGGCTTATAGTGTTGGAGTAGGTCCTTTGTCAACAGGGTTACAAGACAGTTTGGAAGATAAAGGAACTTTTGTTGAATCTCTTTTTTTTACTGATATACCTCTCAGACTGGAAAAATGGCTTCTTTTTTGGGACCCCAGTGGCTCTAGCATGGTGTTTGAGTAGTAGATCAGTGAGCTGTGTCATTTCTGAGTTTTTAGTTTACCATCTACCAGAAAGTCCATCAGCTGGCCCCCTGTTATTGTAACCAACGGCTCCTGGATGCCTAAGGAGATGGAGCCCTGTCTGGGCTAGCCCTGGTAATAGTGAGTTTCTGTCTGTCCAGTGAAGCTAGCATCTGATTCCCCCCATCCCACCCGCTGGGTACAATAGCCTTTTTGCAAGTAACTTCTTAGTTTTAGAATTTTTATAATCTCTGTCATCATTTTTGGGCATTTTTTTTTCTAGTGTCCATATTTTTTACATGGCACACATCGATCTCAATCTAGCTTTGGCCAGTTGGCAGATTCTGGCTTGGTTTGGCTCCTGTTTTGTCACTGTCCTCCTCTTTGTCCTTTAGTGATATCTGTCTTTTTTCTTGTGAGCACTGTCCAAAAACTTTTGAGCCTCCTATCAGCTTTTTGTTTCGCCTCCTGGCCACAGTTTTATGTACATGTGCAATCATTTTTTTCTGTCAGTTGTCTCCCTTGTGGGAGTTTTTAGAAGGAGCAACCCAAGCTTTATCAAACTAACAAGGAACCATACATATTTCCTTCAATAAATTACTTTCACAAGCTTTTCCTTGATATACATAAACCTTCCAATTTTGTATGTATTTTGTATGTAAAATCTTCTCATATTAAAAGTCTCTCTTTGGGCTGGGGATTTAGCTCAGTGGCATAAGCGCCTGCCTTGTGAGCACACGGTCCTGAGTTCAAGCCCCAGTACTGATTTTAAAAAAAGCCTCTCTCTCTCTCTTTTTCTCTCTCAAACTAGCCTTGAACTCACTGTGTAGCACAGGCTGGTCTTGAACCTGTGGCAATCCTGCTGCCTCAACCTCCCAAGTACTGGGATTATAGGTGTATACCACCATGTCCAACTAAAAGTATATCCCTTATGGTCCTCTTAATATTTTTCTCTCTCATTTACTATAAACTTGCTATAATAAACTTGGCTGTAGCTGTTTGAATTTTAGTGTCTTCCCATTTTTTCCTCAGATTGTAAAACTTGGCTGACTGCCAACAGACCTCTGTGTAACCTTGTATCTGTATTCTTATCTTTAACCAACAGAGACCAGAGAAAAGAGTAAGTTAACCCTGTAATTATAAGTTAAGAATTTATACTGCATAAGAAATGTTTTAAGAACAACACTAACTCTAATTGAAAATGAAAAGATGACCCCTGCTTCATCCCTCCAATCTTGGCAGACAAAGCTGGTCCTAAGTCTCTTGGCCTTGTGCCTCTGTTCTAGCCCAGCCAGCTGCTCAGATGGATTGCTTTGTTTTGTTTTTCGAGTCTCAATCCTAGTGGATTGGTGACTGTCATCACCCCACTCCATTTCACAGGGTGCATTTCATTTTCCAACTTGCCTACAGCATCCCGTCTATAGTGCACTAAAGCTAAGCAGCTTTTTCATGTTTTTTACCTGTTATGGTGCAAATTATTTTGTCAGTTACTTTTGTTTTCAGACCAGTTAGACTGTTTCCCTCTCCCATCCCTAGCTGAGCCCAGGGGACTTTGGACTCACTTCACTTCACTTCCTCACACACAGTTATATATTTTTCTCACATCCTTTGGACTCACACACTTCATTCCACTTACACTCATACACTTTCCCAGTTGTTTTCATCCAGGTGCTGGATTCTCTAGCCCCTCCCATTGTGGGCCACTCCCACAGTTCCAACACTGAAAGCTTTCCTCACTGTGGGGTACTCCCTTGTTCCTACTGGGGATGTGGGTTTCCTCTGACTTAGTCTGCGTCAGAGGACCATGAGCCTGTCTCACAGTGGGCAGGCCACTCCTGTGTCCCTAGCACTCCTACAATCCAGTTCTTTTTGCAGGCCACTCCTGCTTGGGGTGTCAGTGCAGTCTGATTTTTGGTCCAGGTCAGATTACTCAGTACTCCCATTGTAGGCCACTCCTGCATTTCCTACTTGGGGTGTAGGTGTCATTTCACCCAATCTACATCAGATTACTAGGTATACCCTGGGAAGTGATGAGGCTCCCCTTCTTTCCTAAAGGGATGAGTTTTTCCCCTTGAGGCCTTTTCCTCTCAAGTTCTGTTTGCACTGAGAGGTCTCTGGGCTGTGGGAGGGCTGATTTCCTCTCTGAGCTAAAGTTTCACCTGGTGGTACCAGGTCTCAGGACATCTGCAACTCAGGTTCTCTTGGGCCTGCAGGCAAAAGAGACAGCAAAGCTGTTGGCTCCAGCCCCTTTGTGGTCAGAAGAAATGTGGGATTTAAGAGACAGGAGAGACCAAATGGGAAACAGGAAGTTTTTATTTTTAAACGTACACCAGCTTGGCTGGTAAATCCAAAATGGCTGAGCAGAGAATGAAGGACAGATCCTAGCTTTTACACATTTAGTCAAGGGGGTTGGCCTTTGGCATAGGACTTTATGGGTGGGCAGAAGGAGAACTAAAGCAGTTTGTCAAGCTGTGACAGTTTTATATTTTGATGACCCTGCTTGGACATAACAGGATGTTATGGGAACAGGAGGTTATAAAAGTTCACTTATAGGGACAAAAGTTGCTGCTTCAGTATGACTGACTGAAGCTAATTTGTTATGTAAAATTACCGGATCTTGAAAGCCTTATTTCTTCATTGAAACCAGTTCTTTTAAGGAAAAAGAATTGTGAAATAGCATGTAGGGCAGCTTATGTTGTCATCAAATTTTTCATTACATTGTAAAATTTCTTTTACCCTACTGTTTAGCTTTTGAGCCTCAGTAAAATTTTCGGAAAAGGAAATGAATTGCTTGTTCAGGGAGATAGACAGATTTTTTTTTTTTTAAGATAGGGTTTCACTATGTAGTTCAGGCTGGCCTTGAATTCATTTTGTAGCACAGGCTGGCCTCAGACTTACAGTGATTCTCCTGCCTCAGCCTCCTGAGTGCTGGGATTACAGGCATGCGCCACCATGCCCAGCCCATACTCAGATTTTGAATGTTGGTTCTGATGAGCCTGTTTATCTGTGTATGAGATGTCCTTTGTCCCTGAGGGTTGCTCCTAATCCTTTCTAGTTCCTTTCCCAATAAGAGGCAAGCCATGCAGTGCCTTGGTCACCACCCACAGTGCAGTGATGCTACCTGGAGATGTACCTCTGCCCTCCTGCTCTCTGCTTGCTGTGCTTAAGATGCCAAAGCATCTCTCTGGTGGGTTTCTAGTGTTTGTGACTAAAGACAGCTTTCCCACTTTTGGGCATGTTTTTTGTAAGCATATATTTTCATTTTTCCTGGGAAAATACCCAGAATGAACCTGCCACAGCCAGGTAGTCCCGCTGCCCTATGCGTCCACCGTGAAGGGACAGGGCAATTACCTGGAGCGGACAGTGCCCAGTATACCTCGCTCTTCATATTATCAGGTCAGATGTCTTTCTGGTGTCTGATCAAGTCTGCAGTCCATTTTTCCAGTTGCTTGGCTGTGATGGTGTGTGATATACTCTGAATACAGACTTTCATCAGGTCCGTGTGTTGCAGACATTATCTCCCTTTTTTTTTTTTTTTAAATCAGTACCGGGGATCAAACTCACAACCAACCAGGTGCTTGCAAGGCAGGCGCTTATGCCGCTGAGCTAAATCCCCAGCCCCTATCTCCCATTCTTTGAATGCCTATTCTCATCATTAATGGTGTGTGTGTAAATATTTTTATTTGGAATACTTTTAGATTTACAGAAAAGTTGCAGAGATCTACTTTTCCTGGTATCAAAACCACTCCTAGCCTCATGCACTCATCAGCTAAGGCAGAACTGGGCAACCACTGTGGGCAAGGCCCAGGCTTTGTTTCCTTCTATAGCACCCACTGTATTTAGTTGTCACATTTCCTCAGATCCCTCTGGGATATGGCAAAATCTCAGGCTTCCTTCCCTATTCCAAGGAAGACTAGTCAAGTGTTTTGTAGAACTTTCTTCAGTTTGATTTCAGTTTCCTTCAGTTTGGTATGTTTTCTCATGGTTGAGGGGAGATTTGGGTTCTTGGGAGGGATACCAAAAGTGACCATGTCAGGTGCAAACTCTGTTGCATCCCATCAGGGCATCTCTGGTACCATGCAATACCCTGGTCCACTGGTCCCACCCTGGAGATAGTGATTGGACATCTGGCTAAGGTGACGTCTGCACATGTCCAGTACACAGTTGTTCCTTTCTTTTGTCCCTACTCTCTAGAAGCAAGTCACTGTCTGGGCCACCCTGGAAACAAGTGTGTGTCTATGCTATCTGAGGTTCTTAGGTAAGGCGTGTTTCTCTTGCCTCATGTATCTGCCCTTCAGCCACTCACTGATGTCACTATGGACACTGGCTGTGAGTTGGTCTGTGATTCAGAGTTGTGCTGTTTACTTTGCTACTTATAGTGCTCTGACTTTAGTCCTGAAGTGCCTTTGTTTGGCTTCTGTGTCTCTTTGACCTACCCCCATCCCTATGTGTTTTGAGGCTTCCCTTTCTTTCTAGCAATATAAGTTACTCCAGGCTCATTTTAAGCATTTTCTGCCCCAGCTCTGGGGTCAGCCACTTCTCCAAGACACCCTAGTTCTCATGATTGATAGGAAGATGGTCTTGGAAATGCATTCCATTTAGTTTTATTTTGTTTTTCCTGCAATGTGAGCTGAGAGTGTCCAGTTGTTTTAAAGGGTTTCTCTTCCCACTGAATCACTTTGACATTTTGTTGAAAACTGTCAGGTGGGTATGTGAGACTCTTTCTGGTTCTCTGCTCTGTCCCACTAATCCGTTGCTTATCTCCTCATCCATTTACACTAAATTGTAAGGTCATAGTCTTGAAGTCAGAGAATGTGTCCTCTATCTTTTAAAAAAACTACCTTGGCTATTTGAGGTTCTTTGCATTTTCATGTAACTTTTAGAACTAACTTAGTTCCTCAAAAAGAAAAGTCTACTGAAACTTTCATTGGGATCAATTTGGGGAAGATTTCTACCTTAACAGTATGAATGTTTTAGTCCATTAACATGGTGTGGTTTTACATTATTTGGATATTTCATTTCTCTCAGTTTTTATGAGCAGGTCTTTCATATTTTTTTAATGATATTTACCTGTGATTTTTATTTATTTATTGATACAGGATCTCACTATGTAGTTCAGGTTGGCCTTGAACTCACTATGAAGCACAGATTGGCCTTGAACTCCCAGCAGTCTTTCTGCCGCAGCTTCCCAAGTGCTAGGGTTATAGGCTTGCACCACCATGCCCAGCCAGAAATAATATGATTTCTTTTTTTTTTTTTTCTTTCTTTCTTTCTTTTTT